>LR738713.1:213458999-213609419 GCA_902687465.1 Secale cereale
CAGAAGAGCCAGAATACGCGACCGAGCATTCCGCCGCTTAGGCATTATTCGCTACTCGGATATGCCAGTTCGTGACCTCTACGGTAGGATAGGTCTTGTAACCCCTATGCGCAGTCGAGTCCTTGTATGGTTCATATGAAACCATCTAGTGTTTGCTTTTGTTGTGTTTGGATGTGTGTCGTATTCTTCCTTCGGGAATATGTAAACGACTGCATCAACCATTTGAATTTTAATGAATGTGTTGGCCCTTTTGGCCCTTGCATGATTTGATTAGTGTCACACCCACCCCCTTACTAGGCACCCATCTATACTGCTTTCCCTCTTCCAAGTCATGAGACCTTTTACCGCTCCAACAGGATGCCTGTTGTAACTCGTACCGGTACCTCTACCCAGTAGCCTGAAGCCGGAGCATCCGCTCAATCAGAGGCAGGCCACGACCAAACCAACGACCAAGCTCCACCACCACCTCCTCCGAACATGGACATGGCTCAGCTTCTCCAAACTTTCCGAGAGGAACGCCAAGCCAACACCGCAGCCCTTCAGTTGATTGCTCAAGCTGTCACCCACAACCGCCAGCCGGCGGGGAATGGCAATGGATGTTCCACGTTGGCAGAGTTCAAGAAGCATGCACCACCAACTTTCATCGAGACTGCTGAACCCCTGGATGTAGACGACTGGGTCCGCACCATTGAGGACTTGCTGGAACTAGTCGGATGCACCGAAGACCGCGAGAAGGTGGCTTATGCAGCCCACTGCCTCGGGGGGACTGCTAGAGCTTGGTGGGATGGATTCAAGGTCATGCATGCTGGACAAGACATCACTTGGGACAACTTCAAGGCAGAATTCCGCAAAGCCCACATTCCTTCCGGAATCATGGCTATCAAAAAGCGTGAATTCCGAGCCCTGAAGCAAGGAAGTGGCACTGTCAAGGAGTACATCCAGAAGTTCAGTGTTCTGTCAAGGTATGCCCCTGAAGATGTCAGCACTGATGCTGCAAAAAGGGAGCGCTTCATGGAAGGCCTCAATCAGACTCTGCAATACTCGCTTGTCGTGTGAGACTGCCCAACCTTCCCTGACCTGGTAAACAAAGCACTCATGCTTGAAGACAAGCGGCGCGCTCTGGAAGACACTCGCAATTGCAAGATGGTCAGCAAGGGAAGTTCCAGCAACCAGAAGCCTCGCCCGTGGCAGTCAGCCCTGGCCAAGCCAACCTATCAGCAACCAAGAGCTCCTGCACCTCGCACCAACTATCAGCCTCAACAGTATGCCAACCCAAGGCCAGCATTCAACCCCAGTAATAGTGGTGGCAACAAGATCAACAATCGAAACCAAGTCACTTGCTTTGGATGTGGTCAGTCAGGACACATCTCAAGGGTGTGCCCCAACAAGAAGCCTGATGCCCCGCGCCCCAATGCGCAGAACCCAGGACAAGGCCGCGGGATGCCACCAAGGAACCCAGCTCCCCGCAACCCGCCTAACCATGGGAAGGGGCATGTGAATCACGTCACTTCTGAAGAAGCCCAGGAAGACCCGGACGTCGTGCTGGGTACGTTCCTTGTCAACTCAGCACTTGCAACTGTCTTGTTTGATTCTGGAGCTACGCATTCATTTGTCACTCAAAGATTTGCATTAAAAAGTGGCATGACCCCTACACCCCTGAATAACCCCATGGTGGTACAAACCCCCGGAGCAGAGATGAGAGCCAAGATAGGCTGTAAGGGAGTCTATATTACCATTAACGGTGTAAACTTCCTAGCAGACCTTATCATCCTAAGATCGCAAGGCTTGGATGTGATCTTAGGGATGGATTGGCTCAGTAAGCACCAAGGCTTATTAGACTGTGCCAATCAGACTGTCACTGTGACCAATGACCAAGGAGTCGAAGTTAAGTTTGCTTCCAACTCCTCTTTCGCTCAAGCCGCTCAAATCAACTGTCTATCTGACGTTGGGCTAGAGCAAGTACCGGTGGTATGCGAGTATCCTGATGTCTTTCCGGATGAGCTACCGGGAATGCCTCCTGACCGTGACATTGAGTTCATCATCGAGCTCGTGCCCGGGACAGGACCCATCTATAAGAAGCCTTATAAAATGGGGACGGAAGAATTAGCCGAGTTGAAGAAGCAACTGGAAGAGCAGCTAAGGAAGGGATTTATCCGCCCAAGTGCCTCCCCTTGGGGATCACCTGTTCTGTTTGTGGCGAAGAGGGATGGTACCATCCGCTTATGCATTGACTATCGCTCCCTCAATGAAGTTACAATCAAGAAAAAATATCCACTTCCCAAGATTGAAGATCTGTTTGATCAGCTCAGCGGATGCAAGGTGTTCTCCAAGATCGACCTCAGATCAGGGTACTACCAACTGAAGATCAGACCCCAAGATATTCCAAAGACGGCATTCGTAACCCGATATGGCTTGTACGAATGCACGGTCATGTCCTTTGGGTTAACCAATGCCCCAACTTACTTTATGTATCTCATGAATAAAGTCTTCATGGAATATTTGGACAAGTTTGTTGTTGTCTTCATCGATGACATTCTTGTCTTCTTGAAGACGGAGGAAGAACACGAGCAACATTTGAGGATGATCCTAGACAAGCTTCGGGAGCACCAACTATACGCCAAATTCAGCAAGTGTGAGTTCTGGCTGCATAAAGTTGGATTCTTAGGTCATGTCTTGACCGAAGAAGGATTGTCAGTTGATCTCGCGAAGATCGAAGCTGTGACCCAATGGCAATATCCAACGACCGTCAAGGAAGTCAGAAGCTTCCTCGGACTTGCGGGCTATTACCGCAAGTTCGTGGAAGGATTCTCTAGCATTGCCCGGCCAATGACTCAGCTCCTCAAGAAGGACAAGAAGTTCGAATGGACGCCAAAATGTGAAGAGAGCTTCCAAGAGCTCAAGAAGAGGTTGACCACCGCCCCAGTTCTGGCAACACCTGATATTCACAAGGAGTTCGTGATATATTGTGATGCCTCTCGAACCGGATTGGGAAGCGTTCTGATGCAAGAAGGCCGAGTCATAGCTTACCTCTCCAGGCAGCTACGACCTCATGAAGAGAACTATTGTGACGCCCCAGACCGACGTCCCAGAAGATTCCAGAAGATTCCCGAAGATTCCAGATGTTCCGGGTCCTCCCGTGGGTTGCATTGTGATTGTGTTATTTTATTTTTTTGCATTGCATCATGTCATCATGCCATCATGTCATTTATTTTTTGCATCTCAACCAAATAAATCGTGTGGACCTTCGGTCCATTTAAATCGAGGGAAGGTGACTTCTCTTTATAACATATAAAAGTCTCTCATTATTATTAGGGAGCTATATAATAATATTCCATTGCTTCGGAATCAACATAACACACTTGCATAATTTTTCCCCATGTCTTTTCACTTCGGGTCTCACCTTCAAAAATCTTGCCAATAATTTTTTCCGTTGTTTCGAGGTTCCTCCAAAAATTTGAACATTTTTTGGACACTCCAATAATCAAGTTTTAGTTCAAAACTATTTGAATTAAATTCAAATATGTTTGAATTATTTGCCGATCTGGCCTTTTATATTTTTCTCCGGTCGTGCTTATTTTTATGTGCCCGAGAAAAATACTCCTTTGTCCTATTTTTCTTGCCCTTACCACCTCCTCTTTTTCTTGTCTTTTGTTTCTGCTAAAAGAAATAAAAAAGAGTGCAGCCCAGGCCTCCCTGGCCTAATTCCCTCTGGCCTCCTTCTTTCCCTCTCTCTCTGGCCCATCTCTCCTCCATCTTGCGCCTCGGCCCAACTCGTTTGGCCCAACACCAGGCCTCCTAGGGCTCCTTCGCCCGAACCCTAGCCTCCCCTCGCTCCCTCCTGATTCCTCCGCCGCCACCCCCATCGACCGCTCGCACCTCGCTCTCCCCGACCTGTTTTCCTCTCGCTCTGCCCGAAAACCCCTTCCCCCGTTCCCTCGTTCGATCTCCCCCCGAGCCCTCGATTCACTCGTCCTCTCACTTCGCCCTTCTCGTCGACCCGCTCTCCCTCGCGGCAGAACTCCAGCGCCGATCTCCCTGCCGCGAGCCGGCCCTCCAGCAGCTCGCCGCCTCTGCCAGCGGCCGTCCTCAGGCAGCAGCGCCGCAGGCCCTCCCTTCGTCCTCGCGGCCGCCCCGCGCCGCGACCTTCAGCGCCAGAGCGCGCGCCCGCGCCCAAGCTCGCTCAGCGCCGGGTCCTTCCTCGCCTCCCGAGCCCTCGGGCCTCCCTCCTCCAGCGACGCAAAGCCAGGCGCCCCTCCGCCCTGAGGCCGGCGACCGCCCGCGCTGGCTCCCTCCCCGTCCTCCAGGGCCGCAGCGGCGTCCAGGCCCGAGCGCCCCGAGCTCCCGCAGCGCCCGATGCGCCCCGACGCCCGTGCTGCTCCCTCCGTTCGCCGCCTCCGTCGCCGGTCTCCTCCAACCCCGAGGGCTTCATCAGCGCCTCCTCTCAAGCCGCCTCTGCCTCGGGAGCATCCCGGCTCCCTCGTCCGTGCAGCGCCGGCCGCCCCGTATCTGCATCGTCAAGGTCGCGGCCATGAGCAGCTCCGAGCGAAGGCCCGGGCCTTTTCAGCTTCGTCGCCGAGGCGTAGCTTCTTCCTTGTTTTGGTTGTTTTGCTGCTGATTTTGTTTTGTCAAGCACCCATGTAACAGCAAACTTTACCTATTTTTGGACCCGTACATCTACGAGCTCCATGTACGACTACGTGAACGAGTACCACGACGCCGTCGAACGCCAAGTACCTCTACGTGTCCGACAAGTACATCTACGAACGAGTTCGTCTACCGTCGCGTGTACCACTACCGTCGCCCGGAAAAGACGGATGCGCCAAGTACATCTACGAACGAGTTCGTCTACCGTCGCCGTGTACCCCTACCGTCGCCGAAGACCCGTGAACAACTACTTCCTCTTCGGCCGTGTACCACTACTTCCTCTACGAGTTGCGAGAACGACTACCTCCACTACTTCCCCTACGTTCCTCGACGAACTCGAACCGTCCCGAAACGAGTGTTTCGAAGGTATAACTCGAGACGATGACCCTTGTGTTGATTGTTGTGTGTTGTATGAAATGTCTCCCGTGTGTGCTTCGTGTCCGTTCCACCTTTTGTCATGTTCCTCGGTTGCCTCGTCACCGACTCGTGGGAACCCGGCAACGGGATCACCCCATCATCTCGTTTGACTCGCTCATGCCATCTTACCTTTTGCATCGGACTCTCAACGAGTTACCGGAACCGAGTTGTTGCCTTTGCATCATTTCGGATCGTTGCCGTGGCACCCTTTCTTTCCACCACGGTGACAAATGCTTCATATCTCTTTTAAGTCAACCTTTAATTAATAATTGCATAAACTTGATCATGTCATCCGCATCATATTAACAACATTAATATGTGTGAATTGTTGTTTGCTTATAATTATTTAAACATGCTCATGGGGATTTCCGGATATGTTGTTGTTATTCTCCGGCCCCATTTAAAATGTCTTAATAGTGTAGTTTCTTTATGCTTCACCTCTTGTCATGTTAACAAACTCTTAATCTTGTCTTGTTAATAACTAGAGTCAACTAAATAATTATTGTGGTGTTTTGTCAATATGCAACTCGTTGCATATTGATCTCCACTTAACTTGTAGTATTTGTTTGTGCACTTTGCCATGCCATGCATAATTAAACCGGACATGCATCATACTTGGATGTGCATCGTATGCCATGTCTATGATTGTGTGTTTACCGTGTTGTTTTCTTTCTTTCCGGTTGCTTCTCTTGTTAGCTTCGGTTTCGTTCCGGAGTTGTGAGGATTCGCTCGACTGTTGCTCCGTCTACTTCGTGGATCCGTTCTTCTCCCTTGTGGAATCCCAGGCAAGATGATCATACCCTTGGATACCTTTACTACCATTGCCATGCTTAGTTGTCTCGATGCTATCGTTACATGTCGCGCTACCCATCTTTTATGTCAGCCTCCCCTTGTTGCCATGAAACCTCTAACTTTTGAAACCTTCCTAGCAAAACCACTGTTTGGCTATGTTACCCGCTTGCTCAGCCTCGCTTGCTCAGTCCCTCTTATAGCGTTGTTAGTTGCAGGTGAAGATGAAGTCCGTTCCAGGTGGGAACTTGTTGTTGGTTATAACACAATATATATAATTTATTAACACACCTTATATACTGGGCATGGGTGGAAGGCTTGGCCTTTTGCTCGGTGTTTTGTTCCACTCATGCCACCTTAGGCGCCGATAAACCGGCATTATGTTCCTTGATTTTGCGTTCCTTACACGATGGGTGGATGGGGACCCCTTGACAGTTCGACTTTGAATAAAACTCCTCCAGCAAGGCCCAACATTGGTTTTATTTGCTCATAATAACAACTTAATTAATTAATTAAATTTGCATAGGGAGTTAGCGCTACCCGAGGATTCTTAATTCTACATAACAGGGGGGGCCAGTGCTGATGGTGTTGGTCCCAAACTAGAGCCACTTGCGGATACCACCCAGTTCGCTGGGGTCTTCGGTATCTGTACGTACTGCTCATCCGGACGTGGCCTGAGACGAGATACGCGCGGCTACTATCAGGGTGTCGGCACGCCGGGAGGTCTTGCTGGACTTGTTTTACCATTGTCGAAATGACTTGTGCTACTGGGATTCCGAGCCTGATCGGATTTTCCCTAAGATAAGGAGTGATGATATTATATTTATCACTTCAGCTAATCGTGAGAGCTTGTGATGGGCTAAGTTGGAACACCCCTGCAGGGTTATGATCTTTCGAAAGCCGTGCCCGCGGTTATGTGGCAGATGTGAATTTGTTAATGTCTGGTTGTAGAAAACTTGACAGATGATCCAAAGTAAAACACACAACTGTGTGAGTAACCGTGACTGTCTCTTTTCACTTTGAGAAGAGAACACGGTGGGGTTATGTTTGAACGTATGTAGTTAGGATCTTTAGCGATCACCTCTTTTGCGACCGTTTGCGTAGCTTCTCATCTTATTCTGGTACTCGTAAGTTAGCCACCATATTATGCTTAGCCGCTGCTGCAGCCTCACCACTTTACCTCTTCCTACCCTTAAAGCTTTGCTAGTCTTGTTACCCATGGTTATGGGATTGCTGAGTCCTCGTGGCTCACAGATACTACAACACCAGATGCAGGTTCAACCGAGTATGAAGCAGGAGCTGGTTCAGTTCTTCACCCGGGAGTCCGATGAAGCTTGTGGCCGTTTGCTTGTGACGTTTCGATGTTCAGTAGTGGTTTCTACTAGGATTCGATCCTGACCTGTGGCTTTATGTTGTTTTGGTATCTTTCTTTTGGATCTTCACCCGTAGTCGGGTTGTGATGTTTTGTATGATGATTTGTTTATTTATATGTATTGTGTGAAGTGGCGAGTGTAAGCCAACTATCTCCTTTTGCAATTTAATCCCTCTTTTACATGAGTCGTGCAAAGATACCAAACTTGAGATCATTCTAGGATGGACTTATGCCTTTAAGTCGTGCCTCGACACGTAGGAGGTATAACTCCATCCTGGGCATTACAAGTTGGTATTCAGAGCCTTCTCCGACCTAGAAGCCCCCACTGATTGATCGAATCGTTGACGGTTGAGTCTAGGCACACACTGAAAACTTTTTGAGTCATATATTATATCGGAGAGTAGGATTTCTTTGCTTCTCATCCCCTTTCTCTCTGGTGAGGACTCCTGACGATTACTCTTTTCTCTTCTACTTTCAAAAATTGCACCAAATTTTTTTTTAGGATCCCGCGAGTATTCTGGGATTGTTTCGATGTTCTTGTGACAAGGATATTGTTCTCGATGCCTCCTGTTACCGAGGAGTTGAGCTTCGGGGTATCATTGTAACAAGCATATCGCGGCAGTACTAAATACTTAAGACGGCCGACATCGAAAATCTCTCCTATACGGCCAGTGGCAAGATAACCCCGACATCACCCAGTACTGGGGAGGTAGTTCGAGAGTATTGCCATAGCTTGTTATAGTGGATGCTTTTCGAAGGTCCGAGGTAAACAGTTTCCGAGAAAGACTGGTTATGTGTTGAAGGATGGATACACCTGGATGTAGGTTTAGAGTTGATTGCGCGGTGCTTCCCGTATATCCCCAACACCTGATTGCATAACTGGAAACTTTCGGAAATCTATAGGCGGGTTCATCTAGTAGTTCTAGGCATTCTTCCAACGGATGCACGATATGAAGTTTGGGGTTTTACATTGAGTGAAGTGGTTTTATGGACTTGTTCTGATCGGGAGTTGCATCTTAAAGGGTCCTTGGCTATGCTGATCCGGGGATTGCAAAACCCTTTTGAAACACGTTCCATGAGCTTTCAGCACAAAGATGTCGAACGAAGCTTCTTTCTTGTATTTGTTCTATCTGATCCTTGTTCCTTTTATTTTACCCTTTTGTTCTCCAAGTGGCTTCTTGTCAAGCTGATGTACCTGCAGAATTCATTCGTTCAATCCTCTGTTCGGATGATATTGTGAAGATCATGTTGCTTATCTATCCTTGTTCTTGTTTTGACTCTGGTATTCGAGTTGCTTCGATGTCAAATGTTGATTCCATACCTTCTTAATCGGTATTCTCATATTTCTATGGGAGTGCTAATTCCTCTTGACCATCAAGATGGTCATGTTAAATTCTTTTTCAACCGGTGTCCATTTTGTTCATCCCAAGTTGTCTTTGTTTTCCCCGCCCTCCCACCCTTCTTCTTCTTGGAGCCAGAAATTCTCAAATGAAGTATCCATTTTATTCATGTGATGTTTCTTCATTCTTTTCCTTCAATGTTCTTATCCGGTGATTTATCGTGAAGATGCTCAAGAGCTTCAAGTTCATCATTCTTTTGTTCTCAGATTCTGCCGGTGGATGTAATTCAAGATTTTGGTGTTGATCTTATCCTTTTCCTCTTTTCACAACGCTTTCTTATTCCGGTGCACCAATTAATCATTCTCCTCTTGCTATTCATATCCGGAGTGCTGGAGATTCATAATTCCATTCTTATTCCGTTCAAGCTAGTTTGAGCATTGTTATCTTATTCAAGCCTTTTAATTCAACCGATGCAATATCTCTTAAGCAATCTTTTTCAACGGTGATTTCTTTAGTGGGCCCTAACCCACAGGTCTTTTCCAGGATCTTACCTGACTCTTCTATTTGTTTTCTGGAGTTATACTCAAATTCTTTTCAAAGTGTGACGTAAGAATGATTTCCATCAGTCACATGCCTTCTCCAAGATCGCTTTCAAATTCTTCTCATCATTGGTTCAACCTTTTTAATTCTTCATTCCGGAGTGCTCAACAATTCTCATGGCATTTCTCGTCTTCATTCTCAGCATTTGGAGACCGGAGAAGTGTTTCCCTTAAATCTTGGCCCGTTCTCTTGAAGATTCGTGGTTCTAGCTTCATGCCATCCTCATTATTGTTTTGTTTGTGAGGAATTCTTTTATACCCTTCCGAAGCTTTTCATGTATCCTTTTCTTTGTGATCCTCCGAAGGCCATCATTTCAGCATATTTCTTCGTTCTCAGTTTTCAACTTCGTTCTCCAAATATTCTTCATCGATGCCCCTTCGTTCGTCTCCATATTTTTACGGTGGTTCGTTAAACATTCTTTTCTGTGCTATCATGTCATTTCACTCGTTCTTTCCATAATCCTACCGGTGCTTTGTTCAAGACTTACCCAAGCTTGTGCTAGTTCTCCCTTAATTCTTCCCAACGAGAATAAGTAGTATGCCAAATCCTTTGGTTGTCATCAATTTAAATTGGTGAAGGATATGCATTACATAATTCTTATTCTTATTCCTTCAAGGTGATTTAATTCTTTTGTCTGGAGCTTGTTCATCATATCATATTCTCGGTTCCAAGTTGTTTACCGGAGTTCTTCATGGTGGTTCATCATCATTTAATTCATCCTCATAGTTTTCATCAAGATTCTTGTTGGAGCTCAAGCATTCTTCATCATGCTTCCAATTGCAATTCTTTCTACCTTATCTTTTCAGATGGTGTTATGTTATTCTTGACAATTTTCCCTTCATGTTTCATGACTCACGAGTTTTCAAGAATGAGATATTTAAAACCATCATTTTCCTTGTTCAAGAGATCTTTTCAACCCTTCAATTTATTCATTGGAGTTATCTTGGGTTATATTTCACCTAAAAGCTTTCCCTAAGGATTGTTGCTATTTATGGTGCTTATAAATGAACCAAGTTCTTCATTTATCATTCCGGTGAATAAGTTTATCGTCTCCTTGTTGATCTCAATCCAATCAATTGTTTTCATTAGTGGCTGGTTGTCACCTCTTAATTTGAGATGTTTTCCATAAGCCACAACGAACTTATTCTTTCGTTGTTGATTTTTCCAACAACTCTATCCAACCTTTCTTTGTAAGGAGGATTTCCTAATTCATCTTGGGAGAAGTTGTCATACTTTTCTCCGTTCATTTCTTTCTTTCAACTATATGCTATTCTTTCATTCCGGAGGCATTCTGATATTACTCTCTGTAACCATCATCTCGTTTTTATCGAGATCTTGTTCTTTCCTTTGCTTGTCCATTTAACCGGAGTGTTGTATTCTTCATTCTAGTTCCGTCATCTTTTCATGTTTTGCCTATCTTTAACCGGAGTGCTGTCTGAATCTTTCTTACCCTTGTGCCATTCTTTTAATTGTTCCGGAGGCTGTGTGTTGTTGTTTTCATCAAGTATCATCTCAACTTGGCTAGTTCTTGTTCAATTCCTTCCATTTTCAGACGGAGTGCTGCCGAAATTCTGTCATTCTTATTCCTTGGCCATACCATTGCGGTTTCTTATTCTTTCGTCATTCGTGAGCTCTTGTTTCATGTCTTTCAACCTTCAAGGTTCTCATAATGCTCCTTGTTCCTCTTTTCTAACGGAGTGCACTTAACTTCGTTCATCTCCGTTGCTTTCTTTCTTTCAACTTGTTCAACCTCTCAAGGTTCTTTGGTTTCACTCGTTCGTCAAAGAAGCAACTTTGTTTTACCTCTTCCTCTTCCGTTTTTACCCGGTGATATCTCTAGGATCTCGGGTCGAGATCCTCTGTTAGTGTGGGAGAGTTGTGACGCCCGAGACCGACGTCCCAGAAGATTCCAGAAGATTCCCGAAGATTCCAGATGTTCCGGGTCCTCCCGTGGGTTGCATTGTGCTTGTGTTATTTTATTTTTTTGCATTGCATCATGTCATCATGCCATCATGTCATTTATTTTTTGCATCTCAACCAAATAAATCGTGTGGACCTTCGGTCCATTTAAATCGAGGGAAGGTGACTTCTCTTTATAACATATAAAAGTCTCTCATTATTATTAGGGAGCTATATAATAATATTCCATTGCTTCGGAATCAACATAACACACTTGCATAATTTTTCCCCATGTCTTTTCACTTCGGGTCTCACCTTCAAAAATCTTGCCAATAATTTTTTCCGTTGTTTCGAGGTTCCTCCAAAAATTTGAACATTTTTTGGACACTCCAATAATCAAGTTTTAGTTCAAAACTATTTGAATTAAATTCAAATATGTTTGAATTATTTGCCGATCTGGCCTTTTATATTTTTCTCCGGTCGTGCTTATTTTTATGTGCCCGAGAAAAATACTCCTTTGTCCTATTTTTCTTGCCCTTACCACCTCCTCTTTTTCTTGTCTTTTGTTTCTGCTAAAAGAAATAAAAAAGAGTGCAGCCCAGGCCTCCCTGGCCTAATTCCCTCTGGCCTCCTTCTTTCCCTCTCTCTCTGGCCCATCTCTCCTCCATCTTGCGCCTCGGCCCAACTCGTTTGGCCCAACACCAGGCCTCCTAGGGCTCCTTCGCCCGAACCCTAGCCTCCCCTCGCTCCCTCCTGATTCCTCCGCCGCCACCCCCATCGACCGCTCGCACCTCGCTCTCCCCGACCTGTTTTCCTCTCGCTCTGCCCGAAAACCCCTTCCCCCGTTCCCTCGTTCGATCTCCCCCCGAGCCCTCGATTCACTCGTCCTCTCACTTCGCCCTTCTCGTCGACCCGCTCTCCCTCGCGGCAGAACTCCAGCGCCGATCTCCCTGCCGCGAGCCGGCCCTCCAGCAGCTCGCCGCCTCTGCCAGCGGCCGTCCTCAGGCAGCAGCGCCGCAGGCCCTCCCTTCGTCCTCGCGGCCGCCCCGCGCCGCGACCTTCAGCGCCAGAGCGCGCGCCCGCGCCCAAGCTCGCTCAGCGCCGGGTGCTTCCTCGCCTCCCGAGCCCTCGGGCCTCCCTCCTCCAGCGACGCAAAGCCAGGCGCCCCTCCGCCCTGAGGCCGGCGACCGCCCGCGCTGGCTCCCTCCCCGTCCTCCAGGGCCGCAGCGGCGTCCAGGCCCGAGCGCCCCGAGCTCCCGCAGCGCCCGATGCGCCCCGACGCCCGTGCTGCTCCCTCCGTTCGCCGCCTCCGTCGCCGGTCTCCTCCAACCCCGAGGGCTTCATCAGCGCCTCCTCTCAAGCCGCCTCTGCCTCGGGAGCATCCCGGCTCCCTCGTCCGTGCAGCGCCGGCCGCCCCGTATCTGCATCGTCAAGGTCGCGGCCATGAGCAGCTCCGAGCGAAGGCCCGGGCCTTTTCAGCTTCGTCGCCGAGGCGTAGCTTCTTCCTTGTTTTGGTTGTTTTGCTGCTGATTTTGTTTTGTCAAGCACCCATGTAACATCAAACTTTACCTATTTTTGGACCCGTACATCTACGAGCTCCATATACGACTACGTGAACGAGTACCACGACGCCGTCGAACGCCAAGTACCTCTATGTGTCCGACAAGTACATCTACGAACGAGTTCGTCTACCGTCGCGTGTACCACTACCGTCGCCCGGAAAAGACGGATGCGCCAAGTACATCTACGAACGAGTTCGTCTACCGTCGCCGTGTACCCCTACCGTCGCCGAAGACCCGTGAACAACTACTTCCTCTTCGGCCGTGTACCACTACTTCCTCTACGAGTTGCGAGAACGACTACCTCCACTACTTCCCCTACGTTCCTCGACGAACTCGAACCGTCCCGAAACGAGTGTTTCGAAGGTATAACTCGAGACGATGACCCTTGTGTTGATTGTTGTGTGTTGTATGAAATGTCTCCCGTGTGTGCTTCGTGTCCGTTCCACCTTTTGTCATGTTCCTCGGTTGCCTCGTCACCGACTCGTGGGAACCCGGCAACGGGATCACCCCATCATCTCGTTTGACTCGCTCATGCCATCTTACCTTTTGCATCGGACTCTCAACGAGTTACCGGAACCGAGTTGTTGCCTTTGCATCATTTCGGATCGTTGCCGTGGCACCCTTTCTTTCCACCACGGTGACAAATGCTTCATATCTCTTTTAAGTCAACCTTTAATTAATAATTGCATAAACTTGATCATGTCATCCGCATCATATTAACAACATTAATATGTGTGAATTGTTGTTTGCTTATAATTATTTAAACATGCTCATGGGGATTTCCGGATATGTTGTTGTTATTCTCCGGCCCCATTTAAAATGTCTTAATAGTGTAGTTTCTTTATGCTTCACCTCTTGTCATGTTAACAAACTCTTAATCTTGTCTTGTTAATAACTAGAGTCAACTAAATAATTATTGTGGTGTTTTGTCAATATGCAACTCGTTGCATATTGATCTCCACTTAACTTGTAGTATTTGTTTGTGCACTTTGCCATGCCATGCATAATTAAACCGGACATGCATCATACTTGGATGTGCATCGTATGCCATGTCTATGATTGTGTGTTTACCGTGTTGTTTTCTTTCTTTCCGGTTGCTTCTCTTGTTAGCTTCGGTTTCGTTCCGGAGTTGTGAGGATTCGCTCGACTGTTGCTCCGTCTACTTCGTGGATCCGTTCTTCTCCCTTGTGGAATCCCAGGCAAGATGATCATACCCTTGGATACCTTTACTACCATTGCCATGCTTAGTTGTCTCGATGCTATCGTTACATGTCGCGCTACCCATCTTTTATGTCAGCCTCCCCTTGTTGCCATGAAACCTCTAACTTTTGAAACCTTCCTAGCAAAACCACTGTTTGGCTATGTTACCCGCTTGCTCAGCCTCGCTTGCTCAGTCCCTCTTATAGCGTTGTTAGTTGCAGGTGAAGATGAAGTCCGTTCCAGGTGGGAACTTGTTGTTGGTTATAACACAATATATATAATTTATTAACACACCTTATATACTGGGCATGGGTGGAAGGCTTGGCCTTTTGCTCGGTGTTTTGTTCCACTCATGCCACCTTAGGCGCCGATAAACCGGCATTATGTTCCTTGATTTTGCGTTCCTTACACGATGGGTGGATGGGGACCCCTTGACAGTTCGACTTTGAATAAAACTCCTCCAGCAAGGCCCAACATTGGTTTTATTTGCTCATAATAACAACTTAATTAATTAATTAAATTTGCATAGGGAGTTAGCGCTACCCGAGGATTCTTAATTCTACATAACAGGGGGGGCCAGTGCTGATGGTGTTGGTCCCAAAGTAGAGCCACTTGCGGATACCACCCAGTTCGCTGGGGTCTTCGGTATCTGTACGTACTGCTCATCCGGACGTGGCCTGAGACGAGATACGCGCGGCTACTATCAGGGTGTCGGCACGCCGGGAGGTCTTGCTGGACTTGTTTTACCATTGTCGAAATGACTTGTGCTACTGGGATTCCGAGCCTGATCGGATTTTCCCTAAGATAAGGAGTGATGATATTATATTTATCACTTCAGCTAATCGTGAGAGCTTGTGATGGGCTAAGTTGGAACACCCCTGCAGGGTTATGATCTTTCGAAAGCCGTGCCCGCGGTTATGTGGCAGATGGGAATTTGTTAATGTCCGGTTGTAGAAAACTTGACAGATGATCCAAAGTAAAACACACAACTGTGTGAGTAACCGTGACTGTCTCTTTTCACTTTGAGAAGAGAACACGGTGGGGTTATGTTTGAACGTATGTAGTTAGGATCTTTAGCGATCACCTCTTTTGCGACCGTTTGCGTAGCTTCTCATCTTATTCTGGTACTCGTAAGTTAGCCACCATATTATGCTTAGCCGCTGCTGCAGCCTCACCACTTTACCTCTTCCTACCCTTAAAGCTTTGCTAGTCTTGTTACCCATGGTTATGGGATTGCTGAGTCCTCGTGGCTCACAGATACTACAACACCAGATGCAGGTTCAACCGAGTATGAAGCAGGAGCTGGTTCAGTTCTTCACCCGGGAGTCCGATGAAGCTTGTGGCCGTTTGCTTGTGACGTTTCGATGTTCAGTAGTGGTTTCTACTAGGATTCGATCCTGACCTGTGGCTTTATGTTGTTTTGGTATCTTTCTTTTGGATCTTCACCCGTAGTCGGGTTGTGATGTTTTGTATGATGATTTGTTTATTTATATGTATTGTGTGAAGTGGCGAGTGTAAGCCAACTATCTCCTTTGGCAATTTAATCCCTCTTTTACATGAGTCGTGCAAAGATACCAAACTTGAGATCATTCTAGGATGGACTTATGCCTTTAAGTCGTGCCTCGACACGTAGGAGGTATAACTCCATCCTGGGCATTACAACTATGCTACTCACGATCTTGAGTTGGCGGTAGTGGTTCATGCCTTGAAGACATGGAGGCATTACCTCCTAGGTAAACGGTGTGAGATATACACAGACCACAAAAGTCTGAAGTACATTTTCACCCAAAAGGAATTGAACATGAGGCACCGAAGATGGTTGGAACTCATCAAAGACTATGACCTCAGTGTTCAATATCACCCCGGGAAGGCTAACGTGGTGGCCGATGCCTTAAGCAGGAAGGCTTGCTCCTTGAATACCATAATTCAAAAGAGGCAGCCAGCCCTGTTTAAGGAGTTCGAACAATTCAGCTTGGAATTGGTCACCCCTGGATTTCTGGATCATTTGGAAGTCAAACCAACCCTGATGGACGAAGTCAAGAAGGTGCAAGGCGGGCACGCGAGCATTGAAGGCATCAAGAAGAAGATGAAGCTAGGCAAGGCCCCAGGATTCTCCGAGGACGAGCACAGGATTGTTTGGTACAAAGGCCGCATCTGCGTACCAAACAAGATGGAGCTGAAGAACCTGATCCTGCAAGAAGCCCACGACACCCCGTATTCCATCCACCCCGGAGGAACCAAGATGTATCAAGACTTGAAGGAAAGATTCTGGTGACACGGGATGAAAAGAGAGATTGCAACCTATGTTGCAAAGTGTGATGTGTGCCAAAGGGTCAAGGCTGAATATCAGTGACCCACTGGATTGCTCCAACCACTCAAGGTTCCCGAGTGGAAGTGGAACAAGGTCGGAATGGACTTCATCACTGGATTACCAAGGTCAAATAGAGGACATGACTTTATCTGGGTCATAGTCGACCATTTGACCAAGGTGGCCCATTTCATTCCTGTCAAGACTACTTATGATGGCAACCGGCTGACAGCTCTCTACATCGACAGAATCGTAAGCCTTCACGGTGTTCCCAAGGAGATTGTGTCAGATCGAGGAACCCAGTTCACCTCAAGGTTCTGGAAGAAGTTCCAAGAAGCCTTGGGAACCAAGTTGTCTTTCAGCACGGCTTTCCACCCACAGACCGGAGGTCAGACAGAACGAGTAAATCAAATTCTCGAAGACATGCTCCGAGCCTGTGTCTTGGCATATGGAGCCAAGTGGGAAGATTGCCTCCCTTTTGCCGAGTTCTCCTATAACAACAGTTATCAGTCGAGCCTTCATATGGCACCATTTGAGGTGTTGTATGGACGCAGATGTCGCACACCCCTCAACTAGTCAGAGACTGGAGAAGGGCTAGTCTTTGGACCGGATATTCTCCACGAAGCAGAAGAGCAAGTCCAACTAGTCAGAGAGCGTTTGAAGGCAGCCAAGTCAAGGTAGAAGAGCTATGCTGACACTCGCCGTCGGGACATGAGTTTTCATCTCGGGGATCATGTGTACCTACGAGTAACTCCTTTGAAGGGAACCAAGCGTTTCCACGTCAAGGGGAAGCTCGCACCAAGGTTCATTGGGCCCTTTGAGATCACTGCACGATGAGGAGAAGTGGCTTACCAGTTGGAACTACCACCTGAGCTATCCGATGTGCACAACGTATTCCACGTGTCACAACTCCGGAAATGTCTCCAAGTTTCGAACAAGCCTGACCTCTACAAGGATGTTGATCACCAAGCCATTGATCTCCAGCCTGATTTGACCTACCGCGAGAAGCCCATTCACATTCTGGATGAAGCAGAACGACAGACGCGAACCACACCATCAAGTACTTCAAGGTCTAGTGGAGCAACCACACGGAAGCAGAAGCAACCTGGGAACGTGAAGACTATCTTAGATCAGAGTATCCCGATCTCTTTTAAGACCTAGTTTAGGAATCTCGGGGACGAGATTCTTGTAAGGGGGGTAGGTCTGTCACACCCTGCATTTTGTAACATGTCATTTGCATCAATGAAGCATGAAAATTTGGACCAGCAATTTTTTTGGCATCATTTGGCTTTTATTTGGAATTGAGTTCTTTCTTCCTGTGTTTTTCATATGCTCATTAAAGTCAACTATTACCTCTTGTAGAATTCATCTCCATACCCAAAACTTCTGCCCAATGATCATACCAAGTGTTTATAGCAGTATAGTATTTTCTTATAAAATTAATTTGGCCAAAATGTATTTTCAAAATTTAGTATTCCAAAAAACCCCTGAAATGAGGTTTGCACTGCAAGTGCTTGATTTAGGGTGAGAAAATTATTTCAAAAAGTATATTTGAGACCTAGTAGTCATAGGACTCCCAGAAACCACAAAAGTATAATTTTAAAAGTTATTTTCCTATTTTATTTAAAAGCTTTTTCTTAAGGCCAGAAATGGTTATTAATAGGAAAAAATTATTTAAGTATTTCAAAAATATTTGCCAAAATTCAGGGAGACTCATAGGACATATATTGTCCATATATAAGAGTTTCAACACTTGGTCATGTTCAAAATAATGGGCTAATCCCTCTAAAATCCTTTCTGGATATTTCAAGCTTTTGAAATATTTACAAAGGAATTAATCTCCAAAAATTCCAGGGAAATTCTATCATGTCATATATGACATACTGATGATCTTGCCAAGCCCCATGCTGATGGGCCTCGAACCCCTCGTTGGTTACCCCAAGTGGAAGGTGTAAGATGCAGTAAGTAGAAGTGTTTTCCCCTAGCAAAGATGCCAAGGATCGATTCCCCAGAGACTCCTAGGTTCAACAAGTAGGTGTCAATTGCTACGGCGCCAGATTAGTAGCAATCAACGTGGACCTGCACACAGATACAAATAACTTTGCTCCCAACGAGTACAGAGAGGTTGTCAATCTCTCCGGCCTTGTAGTTCACAAAGGGTTAAAAGCAATGATTGTAGTGATAGATAGTTTTTGCAATAGTAAATAATAACGGGAAATAAATAGCGGATGTGATCAATGATGGTAATATGGACCGGAGTCTCATGATGTTCACTAGTGATGTCTCTCTCTCCCAAAAGACGATAAAACAGCTATGTGAGGTAAACAAATTACAGCTGGGCAATTGACAGGACCACGAACGCAAACCAATGCTGACTACATTGCAAGAAAGGTTGAGGTTCAAAGCATGGGCGGTACGCCAAAGTAAGTAGACCGAAATCCATCAATATCTACTACTAATCATCCACCTTGAGATATCTATCCAGAACATCTCGCTGGTATTAAGTTGCGAGTCCCACCCATAGTGTAAACTCAATGCAACAGACAACTGCACTAAAAGAACTTTGCGTAAAGTAAACAATCCTTGCACCCGCGGGCACAAGCACCGTTGTTTTCCCCCTTGTGGCAACAACACATCCCCTAGACTCATGTTTCTGTCACTCAAGCTAGTCATCGAGGGGCATGAACCCACAATCGAGCATAACGTTCCCTCTTGGAGTCACTACCTACTACTCGGCCAAAGCAATAAGTAACAACGGAGAACATGCAAGAATTACTTATGAACTAAAATATAAAAGAGGTGAATCAAATATATTACTCAAGATCAATCTGAACATAATCTCATAATCCATCGGATCCCAGCAAACTCAACATAGCAACAACATAAGGATTACATTGGTGCCTCGATCATGTAGGGCAGCTCACGAGGACTAATTAGTGAAGCACAAGAACGGGAGGAGAACATCACATAGCTACTGGTCATGGACTCATGGTCCAAGGGAGACTACTCACGAGTCATCCGGGAGGCGTCCATGGTGGTGGAGAAGCTCCCGGTGGTGATCCTCCCCTCCGGCAGGGTGCCGGGAAGAGTTCTCCTGGTGCTCCAGATCTTGGAAGCGGCGGCGGCGGCGGAACAGAGATGGGATCACGAAAAGAGTTCCTGTTCTGAGGGTTTCGGAGGTCCCTCTAAATATATGCCAAAGGGGGGCACCGGACGGGCTTCGAGGGGCCCAGGCGCCCCCCCGGCGCGGCTCAGGGGGGGGGGGGGCGCCCACAGGGCGCCTGGAGCCCCTGTGCCCCCCTAGGCTGCCCTTCGGACGCAGTGTTGTTTCCGGATCGCTGATTTTTTATATAATTTTTCTGGATTTTTCTGGGCAGTTCTCGAAACGTGAAAACCTGAAATACAAAAACAGCCAAAAACAGAAACTGGCACTGGGGTGCACTGGATTAGTAAGTTAGTCCAAATATGATCAAAAGTGTATGGAAGTGTATGAATATCATAGCAATATGACCCAAAAGTGGCATGGAGCAAGCAGAAATTATAGATACATTTTGGACGTATCAACATCCCCAAGCTTAATTCCTGCTCGTCCTCGAGTAGGTAAATGATAACAAGAATAATTTCTGTGGTGACATGCTATTAACCATATAGGACTTTCTCATAGTCATATGACAAAAGCTTACTGAGACAATGATTCTAAAGTAATTAAGTTGCCTCAAGAGAAAATCACAAATGACTGAAAGTTTTACAACATGAAATTGAAACATCAAAAAGATTTGCAATGAACATGATGTGCAAATATGATAAAGTGATATCTAGCTTGCCCGCTTTAGTGATGCAAAACATAAATGCAGGGGCACCTTCAAGGTTTAAGTGATGACTAGATACTATCATTTCAGAATAAACAATATCACAATCATGCAAAAGACAATGCTACTTTGGGACAATCCACATTACACTCAGAATGACAATCATGCTCTCAGTAGTTGGTGCTTTAACATAAAAGTAAAAGAAAGGTTAAGTGCTTGAGCTTTTTATTTTGAAAACATGGAAGCAATTGTGTCAACGGTAGTAGCACTTCATATGTGTCATGTATAAAACATCCTATAAGTTGCAAGCCTCATGCATCGAATACTAATAGTGCTCGCTCCTTGTCCTAATTAGCTCGGATCCCCATGGGTTATCATTGCATTACATATGTTTTAACCAAGTGTCACAATGGGGTAACTCTATGCCACCTGTACAAAGGTCCAAGGAGATAGATCGCATTTGATTTCTCGTTTTTGATAGATCTCAACTTGAGGACATCCATACCGGGACAACATAGAAAATAGATGATGGACTCCTCTTTAATGCATAAGCATATTCTCATGAGAGATTGAGGATTAAGGTCCAAGCTAAAACTTCCACCATGATGCATGGCTTTGGTTGGCGGCCCAATGTTCTTCTCTAACAATATGCATAGTCATTCAACCCACGGTAAATCACCCTTACTTCAGACAAGACGAACATGCATAGCAACTCACATGATATTCAACAAAAGTGTGACAGTTGATGGCGTCCCCAGAAACATGGTTACCGCTCAGCAAGCAACTTGTAAGAAATAAGATACATAAGCAACATATTCTTTACCACAATAGTTTTTAGGCTACTTTCCCATGAGCTATGTATTGCATGGTTAGTTTGCTTAGTACAGGTGGAGGTTAGCAAAAGACTGGGAGCCACCAACTAAGAGAGCAATGACGGTCATAATCATGCAGAGCGACAAAGCAATATTGAATCAGGCATGGTAGTTATATCGCTACTCAGAAATAAAAGATCATCAAGGCTTGACAGACTTTCTTTACAGTCTTGAATATGAATGAGCATACGCCAAGTCAATCAAAATAAATTCTCGAAGGAAGATATTACTAAACCATACCATATCATAGGCAAAAAAACCAAGTTGGTACTTCAATAACACATTGGGAACCCCCCAGCTATTTGAGATTAACCAAAAGAAAACCTGAACTACTAAGCACCATCATGAAAGTAGCATCTTTATCATAGACACATTAACCAATGCAACGGAAGCAAACTCTCTTAATAAGGTGAGCATGGTAATTAATGAGAGTTCAAGCAACCAACTAAATAAAAGCTCTTGAAAAGATAAGCATGAATACTAAGAGCAGGGCACGATAGTAGCTATTAAAAGACAAAGAACACACACAGCATAGATAGACATGAAAATTCTATGTAATGTTCTAGGTAGAGGTGGAGCGTGTTTCTCTCCCACATAAAGGAATGCTGGGTTCCGACTCGTTATGAAAAACTAAAAAGAAAACTAAAAGCAAGACGCTCCAAGCATAGCACATAACACATGAAGTGATAAAAATATAGCGAAACGAAAGACGAACTGATAGTGTTGATGGAGAAGGGGATGCACGGGGGGCATCCCCAAGCTTAGACGCTTGAGTCTCCTTGAATATTTCTTGGGGGTGCACGGGGGCATCCCCAAGCTTGAGCGCTTGACACTCCTGAATCTTTTTATCATCTTCCCTCGCACACTTGAAAACTCCCTTCATACATAACTCATCATAATCTGATTAGCGAGGTTAGTACCCTTAACAAAATAATTATACCTTGCTGGAAATAAGGATATTCTTGAAGTTCTACTGTTTCTCAAGATTGCCAAAAGGTTTTTGCAAAGAAAAAGCAAGTTCTTAATTTGCAAAGTGAAGGTAAGGCAAAACAGGACAGAATCTGTGAAAAACAGAACAGCAGGCAGTAATTGATCTGTTCAGGATACTTCTGCAACTCAAATCAAAAAACTCAGAACTGACGCACGAAAGACAATTATATAGAGAACTCTGTCGAAAAAATTCAGACCAAAAAGATGATCTGGTGATTTTATACGAATTTTTCTATCCAAGGACAGAATCTGTTTCCTGGACAGCACCTCACAACTTTTGAACTTTCTAGCAATCGGAGGCTATACTTGGCATAAATATGAAAAGCAAAGATACAATGATGATACTACAGCAGTAAAAAACATCAAGACACAACAAAAGCAAAATTTTTATTCATGTGGGCTGCCTCCCAAAAGCGCTTTCTTTTATGCCTTTAAGCTAGGCATAATGCATAGATCAAGTTTTATCAAGAGTAAAAGAATAGCTAGCCCGTACAACGGACTCAAAAGGTAACTTGATCTTCTTACGAGGGAAGTGTTCCATCCTTTTCTTGAGAGGAAACTGAAATTTTATATTACCCTCTTTCATGTCAATGACAGCACCAACGGTGCGCAAAAAGGGACGTCCCAAAATAATTGGACAAGAAGGATCACATTCAATATCCATGATAGTGAAATCAACGGGCACATAATTATCATTGACAACAATAAGAACATCGTCGATCCTCCCCAAAGGTTTCTTTATGGAAGAATCAACGAGACGAACACCAAAAGAACAAGAATCATAAGGTTTCAATTTAAGCATATCATATATCCTTTTGGGCATAACAGAGGTACTAGCACCAACATCACATAATGCATAACAAGAGAAGTCATTCAAATAAATTTTTATCATAGGATCCCAACCATCTTCTAGCTTTCTAGGTATGGAGGCTTCTACTCTAAGTTTCTCCTCTCTAGCTTTGATGAGAGCATTAGTGATATGCTCTGTGAAGGCAAGGTTAAGCGTGCTAGTGCGGGGATCTCTAGACATCTTGTGAAGGAAATCAATAACTTCGGTAAGAGTGCAATTATCAAAATCAAGGTCACGAGCATCAAGTAAAGTGGTAGTGGTGTCCTTAAGGTTCACTTGTTTGGTAGCTTCTATAGTCATAGCATCACCATTAATAGGTCCATTGGGACCAGGAGTACATTGGGTGCTAAGAGTGTGAACATCCTCAATAACTTGGATAGTAGCAACAGTGTGGTGGGTAGGAAGGCTCTTAATTCTTTCCTCTTCCTCCCTTAGGGATGCAACCACTTCGGGTTTAGCTGCCATTTGGTTTATCAAAGTGGCTTGTGTGTGGGACATATTGGAAACTTGGGCCTCAGTGATAGTGAGTCTAGTCTGGAGGTTAGAAATCTCAATATTTATGTTTTCTAATCGTCTACTAATGTCTTGCAAGATAGCAGTATGCTCATTTAATTGCCTCGAGAAGGTTTTGTTTTGTTCATATTGAGTGTGCATGTAATTCTTAGTGGCCTTCTCTATTTCTAGCAGTTTCTCATAGCCAGGTAAGTCTCTATCTTTTTGGAATGAGTTCTTGGTGTTAGGATAAGCATTGTTGTTCCCATAGGAATTAGAGGGGAACGGTCTAGGGTTACCACCAAAGTTACTCCTATAAGCATCAACAATCACAGAATCTAAAGGATCGTAACGAGGATCAACAGAAGATTGCTTCGAAAGTAGAGACATAATCAAGTCAGCTTTTTCATTAAGGGAGGAAATCTCCTCGACAGAGTTTACCTTCCTACCTGTTGGAGCGCGTTCGGTGTGCCATTGGGAATAGTTGGTCATCATCTCATCGAGATGTTTCGTGGCAGCACCAAGTGTAGTTGACATAAAAGTTCCTCCTGCGGCCGAGTCTAACAAGTTCCGCGAGGTAAAGTTCAAGCCTGCATAAAAAGTTTGGATAAGCATCCAAGTAGTCAAACCGTGAGTAGGGCAGTTCTTGATAAGAGACTTCATACATTCCCAAGCTTGGGCAACGTGTTCATTATCCAATTGTTTAAAATTCATGATGTTACTTCTAAGTTGGATAATTTTAGCAGGTGGATAGTATTTTCCGATAAAAGCATCTTTGCACTTGTCCCAAGAATCTATGCTATTTCTAGGCAAAGACTGAAACCAAATTTTAGCTCCTCCTCTCAAGGAGAAAGGAAAAAGCTTAAGCTTAACAATATTACCATCTATTTCTTGGTACTTTTGCATATCACAAAGTTCAACAAAGTTGTTCAAGTGTAAAGCAGCATCATCTCCAGCACCGGAGAATTGTTCTCTCATGACTAAGTTAAGTAAAGCAGGTTTAATTTCATATGAAGGTGCTGAAGTGGCTGGTGTAGTGATAGGTGTGCTGATAAAGTCATCGTTGTTGTGACTAGTGAAGTCACACAACTTGGTGTTCTCGGTGGAACCCATAGTAGCAAGCAAGCAAGATAACTATTTTTGTGATTTTCGATAAAATGAACTAAAGCAAAAATGAAAGGTAAACTAACAAGACTAAAAAGCAAAGGTAAAAGATAGCATGCAACTCCCCTATCCTGAAGATTGGAGTCCCCGGCAACGGCGCCAGAAAATACTCCTTGATGGGCCTCAAACCCCTCGTTGGTTACCCCAAGTGGAAGGTGTAAGATGCAGTAAGTAGAAGTGTTTTCCCCTAGCAAAGATGCCAAGGATCGATTCCCCAGAGACTCCTAGGTTCAACAAGTAGGTGTCAATTGCTACGACGCCAGATTAGTAGCAATCAACGTGGACCTGCACACAGATACAAATAACTTTGCTCCCAACGAGTACAGAGAGGTTGTCAATCTCTCCGGCCTTGTAGTTCACAAAGGGTTAAAAGCAATGATAGTAGTGATAGATAGTTTTTGCAATAGTAAATAATAACGGGAAATAAATAGCGGATGTGATCAATGATGGTAATATGGACCGGAGTCTCATGATGTTCACTAGTGATGTCTCTCTCCCAAAAGACGATAAAACAGCTATGTGAGGTAAACAAATTACAGCTGGGCAATTGACAGGACCACGAACGCAAACCAATGCTGACTACATTGCAAGAAAGGTTGAGGTTCAAAGCATGGGCGGTACGCCAAAGTAAGTAGACCGAAATCCATCAATATCAACTACTAATCATCCACCTTGAGATATCTATCCAGAACATCTCGCTGGTATTAAGTTGCGAGTCCCACCCATAGTGTAAACTCAATGCAACAGACAACTGCATTAAAAGAACTTTGCGTAAAGTAAACAATCCTTGCACCCGCGGGCACAAGCACCGTTGTTTTCCCCCTTGTGGCAACAACACATCCCCTAGACTCATGTTTCTGTCACTCAAGCTAGTCATCGAGGGGCATGAACCCACAATCGAGCATAACGTTCCCTCTTGGAGTCACTACCTACTACTCGGCCAAAGCAATAAGTAACAACGGAGAACATGCAAGAATTACTTATGAACTAAAATATAAAAGAGGTGAATCAAATATATTACTCAAGATCAATATGAACATAATCTCATAATCCATCGGATCCCAGCAAACTCAACATAGCAACAACATAAGGATTATATAGGTGCCTCGATCATGTAGGGCAGCTCACGAGGACTAATTAGTGAAGCACAAGAACGGGAGGAGAACATCACATAGCTACTGGTCATGGACTCATGGTCCAAGGGAGACTACTCACGAGTCATCCGGGAGGCGTCCATGGTGGTGGAGAAGCTCCCGGTGGTGATCCTCCCCTCCGGCAGGGTGCCGGGAAGAGTTCTCCTGGTGCTCCCGATCTTGGAAGCGGCGGCGGCGGTGGAACAGAGATGGGATCGCGAAAAGAGTTCCTGTTCTGAGGGTTTCGGAGGTCCCTCTAAATATATGCCAAAGGGGGGCACCGGTCGGGCTTCGGGGGGCCCAGGCACCCCCCCGGCGCGGCCCAAGGGGGGGGGGGCGCCCACAGGGCGCCTGGAGCCCCTGTGCCCCCCAGGCTGCCCTTCGGACGCAGTGTTGTTTCCGGATCGCTGATTTTTTATATAATTTTTCTGGATTTTTCTGGGCAGTTCTCGAAACGTGAAAACCTAAAATACAAAAACAGCCGAAAACAGAAACTGGCACTGGGGTGCACTGGATTAGTAAGTTAGTCCAAATATGATCAAAAGTGTATGGAAGTGTATGAATATCATATCAATATCACCCAAAAGTGGCATCGAGCAAGCAGAAATTATAGATACGTTTTGGACGTATCACATGCCTTGGGAAGCAAGATAACATCCTCAAAACCCTTCAAAACCATTCTGTCCATATCTGAAGTTTGAGCAACTCTACATTGCCAAACTTGTCCAAATGCCCTCAAACTTGGTGCACATGCTAGAAAGGCCTAATAAGGCATCTAGGCCAAATGGCACAAGAATTGGAGTAGGGCAACTTGATCAGAATACCCCAAAACCATTTCTGTTCAAATTCAAATTTGAACAACTTTACATTACCAACTTTTTATCTGGAGCTTCAAACTTTGTGAGCATGATCAATATCCCAAATGATTAAACTACACCAAGTGGTGCATCAAGGGGAGATGATTAGCTTGACTTAAACACGATGAAGCCATTTCTGTTGATTTCTAGGGTTCACCAAAGTTACATTGGCTAGTTTCTTCAAATGAGCCCAAATTGGGTGAAACACCCTAATTCCATATGACATTCAATCCTGTTAATTGTCATGGCTAGTGGAAATCATTTGCTTGCCTAAAACTTGATCAAACACCTTCTGCTATTTTACCAAAACCATCATCTTGACCTCTTTTACTATTTACTTTTGCCTCAACTTTCTACCACAGCCTCACCTAGTTACATTCTACCTCCAGTAACTCCCCCATGTCCACAGCTCCATGATTGAGGGGTGAAAACCCCAGTTCACCTTGCTGGACAGCCAAATTCTACCCATTTACCAGCTTCACTACTCCCTCACTGATCACCCAGAGCATCCAAGGCCACATCTGGTTTATTTACTTCGTGCTGGACCCCCCAGACACGGCGGACGCGACCAGTGAGCCAACGGCATGCCGTGGCATGCAATTAGCACGCTCCAAAGCGCGCTACAGTGCGCACCCGCACTGTAGCTTCGCCCAATCCCTCGCCTCCGACCACCTCGTGCTCCCCCCTCGCGCCAACCGATGCGCCTCGACGTCCGCGACCCCCCCGGCGCTGTCCCCCTCCTCCTTCTCCCTCCAGTGGCCGCCCTCGCACGCGCGCTGGCTGCCCGCGAGCTCCAACCTCTGCCCTCACACGCGCGCGCCCTCTGGAGCATTCCCCGCTCCTCCTCTTCCCTCTACTAGGCGTAGACCTCATCCATGATCGTCCCCGACTCGAACACAAGCGCCTGCACGGCCTCTGGCCTCGCCCGTAACCTCGCCGGCGCACGAGTCCACGGTGGACAGGGGCTCGGCTATATAAGCACGCCCCGAGCCTCTCCAGCAGCACCCATCTCCTGCCCGTATTCCCAGAAGCTCACCAGCACCACCCACTCGCCCTCAGAGAGCCTCAGTGCTCGGGATCGACCGGAGCTCCGCCGCGTCGGGCGACCGGAGATCACGTGGTACAGCCTCTCTCCGCCCCAACTCTTGCTCGATCTGGAGCCACCGGACCTCACTGACCCATTCCCCTCCTTCTCCCACTCCTATTGCAGCCCGGAGCGAGCCAACCAGGATCTTCCCGACGCTCCTCCACCGCGTGTCCTCGCCGCCGGCGAACCAGGCCCCTCCGGCGAGCCGCACCACCACCACTAGAACGGGGACACGCTGCTGAGCCCATTCCTGCCCTCAGTTTGCCCCGCCGTGCACGGAATCGCCGCCGGTGAGCTCGCCGTCTCTCTGGCCGCAAGGTTGAAGATGACAGGCGGGCCCCGCCTGTCATCCTCACCTCCCTCTCGCTCCCCTCTCTGCCACTGACCGCCGGGCCCCGCCCGTCAGGTTCAAAAACCTGGCACGCGCGCGTTGGCTCCAGTGCGGTGGGCTATTCACCCTGGGCCGTGCATTGTGGCCGTTCTGGCCCAGTGGCACAGGGCCTGTTTCTCTTTTTCTTTTCTGTGATTATTTCAAATAATTTCACATAAATAAATATTTGTCCAAATGAATTAATTCCAACTCCTAAAAACTTGTAAAAATCCAACCTATTTAATGGTGTCACTTTCACACATATCCATGAACCTTTTCTGTTATGTTCAAATTTAAACTCATATTTGAACATTAAAACTTCTGTTCAAATATTCATGGACCCCATTCTGCCACTCCAAAACTCAAACTAAGAATTTTTGCCATCTTAGTTTTCCCTCTAGTATTTAACAAAAATAGGTTGACATTTTTCTGAGCACTTTGATTTTTCTGTTTTTATTATGGTCTTATTTTCCTGTTGTTATTTTGTGACGATTAGATACCGTATTTGACGAGGTTGCTGAGGAAGAAGGTGGGGAAGGATTTGAAGACTTTGAAGACCAAGCCAATCCAGGCAAGCAGCCCTTTGACCATGATACACTTGTGTTCTTCGGAACCCGTTTGTTTCCGAATGCATGATGATAAGAGTTATGGTGGTAACCTAGTTTAAAACCACCACATGATGCATGATTTACTCTTGATCTTGCTATGTGCTAGATGCAATGCAAATGGTTAGTAGTGATGCTTAGTGATGCATGTGTGCCGTGAAACATTCGTGGATGCATTCTTTTCATAAACCCCATCGGGTGCCCCTAATGCCCGAGGGTGATATTGAGTTAGGTCATCACTTGAGGAAGAAGTGATGAGCCGGTAAAAATCTTGTGCATGGGTGAAACAATGGATTAGATTTATGTGTGACTACCGTCCCAACCAAATATGTGCAACCACTCTACCCCTTATGGGACAGGGCGTTATTGATTACTTAGGCCGATACTAGCATGGTGCCCGCATTACTAGTGACGGGAAGACTTGAGGTCTTTCCCGGGACGGGGTCGTGCTTGGATAGACGACCATGACTGTTTTCACAGGGCACCGGACACACCGTTGGTCCCTTCGTGTACGCGTGACATTGAAAAAGGGCAAGTCCCATGATCTATTGTTTGTACTCGAGGGCTGTGCACCAACGAGTGGACTCTATGTTAGTGTCGTCTAAGGAAAGATAATGACCGGGTGCTTCCCCCGAGTACTTGAGGTACTGCGGGATCGTGGGTGACACGAAAGCTTCCCGGATCTTGTGGGTAAAGTGCGCAACCTCTGCAGAGTGTAAAACTATTCGAATAGCCGTGTCCACGGTCATGGACAATTGGGTGGTGCTACTTAAACTATGTCCAGAATTTTACTACATCAGTGAAAGTATGTGGGTGTGATGGGTCAAGGTGGTGACTTGACTCGTGAGTTGAATTCTATTCATGTTGATATCGGTAACCTGTCCTCGAGGTTACGTGAATTTATTGATGCATATACTTGATGGTAGAATATTTACTCTAGCTCGTAGCTAGATTGTTCATTGTTATTCAATTGCATTGTTACCTTGAACCAAATCATGGGTTGCTTGCGAGTACATTGAAAGTACTCATTGGCTTGCCACTGGTTATTTAATTGGCCAGGCATGGAGGAACAGGAATATGAAGAAGAGTTCTATGGAGACGAACATGCGAACTAGGACGCTATCCCAGTCAGAATGCCTGTAGGGTTAAGGCAGATGGCATGGGTTCTACTTATCGTCGAATACTTCCGCTATTCGAGTTATTTGCTATTCAGCCCTTGAGGCTTTATCTATGTAAGACTTGGCCATAATGGCCATAATTTGTGTAAGACGATATGTATGGATGTAAGACTCTTGTTATTCAGCTTCTGTGTGTTCAGTGAGCATTGATCTCTGGGATCACTGTACACGTGCATTCGGTGATCTCGACTCTTGAGTCGGGGTCCCCACAGAGCTGGTATCAGAGCCATCCTGACTGTAGGAAGCCTTAGTTAGCATGGGCGTTAGTTAGATGAGACCCCTTTTTCAAAAACCTTCTGAACCTCTCTTCTTTTCTAAACCTTACCAACCTGAGATATCATCAGCTTATTAACCTCTCCTATTCAACCTTTGTAGATGGCCGCTGTACCTGAAAAGCACCTGACCACTGGGTTTCCCTTGCTTCTCGAGGATAGCCTCCGGGAGTGCCAGTTCCACCGAGCACCCATCCTCACCTACCTTGAGCATTGGGTTAGCGACACTGAGGTGGAGTACCATGTGGAAGTGATCGTGAAGGCAAACGATCCTCCCACAAGTTGGTTCTTCGAGGGACCCCAGATGACAACACTACCTCTCGCTGTCGAGGCTGCTGCACTCAAGGCACTAACCCATCCCCGCGAGCTTCTTTCGGAGATGGCAGCCAAGATGACAACCCGCTTCTTTCCTTACAGGAAGGAAGGTGAAGATGAAAGCAGCGCACTAGCCCCTCCATTGAAGGAAGGACTCCCACTTCGATTCCAGACCTACTTCAGTCTATGTGCCGATAGCTTGGCTCAAGATTTGGCCTCAGAATCGATGAAGCTCCGAGAAGAACTTCACAAGACCAAGGCGCTTCTTCGTCGAGCGCAAGAGAAGACAGATAGGATCAAGAAGGAAGGTGCGCCTCCGGGACAGTCCGCTATCGCGTACCGAGGCGGAAGGCCTTCAGGAGATGTATCTTCCAAGGATGAAGAACCACCTCGGCGACGCCGTATGATGGCAAGGGAATATCGCAAGCTTTTCTCGGCACCACCGACAAAGCACCGTCGTATCCAACTCCTCCACTCCCCCACACCCTCAAGTGACAAGGGGGCCCAGACAGATGAAGACAAGGAGGAAGACCCAGAAGAGCCAGAATATGCGACCGAGCATTCCGCCGCTTAGGCATTATTCGCTACTCAGATATGCCAGTTCGTGACCTCTACGGTAGTATAGGTCGTGTAACCCCTATGCGCAGTCGAGTCCTTGTATGGTTCATATGAAACCATCTAGTGTTTGCTTTTGTTGTGTTTGGATGTGTGTCGTATTCTTCCTTCGGGAATATGTAAACGACTGCATCAACCATTTGAATTTTAATGAATGTGTTGGCCCTTTTGGCCCTTGCATGATTTGATTAGTGTCACACCCACCCCCTTACTAGGCACCCATCTATACTGCTTTCTCTCTTCCAAGTCATGAGACCTTTTACCGCTCCAACAGGATGCATGTTGTAACTCGTACCGGTACCTCTACCCAGTAGCCTGAAGCCGGAGCATCCGCTCAATCAGAGGCAGGCCACGACCAAACCAACGACCAAGCTCCACCACCACCTCCTCCGAACATGGACATGGCTCAGCTTCTCCAAGCTTTCTGAGAGGAACGCCAAGCCAACACCGCAGCCCTTCAGTTGATTGCTCAAGCTGTCACCAACAACCGCCAGCCGGCGGGGAATGGCAATGGACGTTCCACGTTGGCATTGTTCAAGAAGCATGCACCGCCAACTTTCATCGAGACTGCTGAACCCCTGGATGCAGACGACTGGGTCCGCACCATTGAGGACTTGCTGGAACTAGTCGGATGCACCGAAGACCGCGAGAAGGTGGCTTATGCAGCCCACTGCCTCGGGGGGACTGCTAGAGCTTGGTGGGATGGATTCAAGGTCATGCATGCTGGACAAGACATCACTTGGGACAACTTCAAGGCAGAATTCCGCAAAGCCCACATTCCTTCCGGAATCATGGCTATCAAAAAGCGTGAATTCCGAGCCCTGAAGTAAGGAAGTGGCACTGTCAAGGAGTACATGCAGAAGTTCAGTGTTCTGTCAAGGTATGCCCCTAAAGATGTTAGCACTGATGCTGCAAAAAGGGAGCGCTTCATGGAAGGCCTCAATCAGACTCTGCAATACTCGCTTGTCGTGTGCGACTACCCAACCTTCCCTGACCTGGTAAACAAAGCACTAATGCTTGAAGACAAGCTGCGTGCTCTGGAAGACACTCGCAAGCGCAAGATGGTCAGCAAGCGCAAGATGGTTGAGGGACTAATGTGTTTGTGAGAATTGCAGGATAACACAAGTAGTAGTCCCTCATTGATTTGGTTTACCTACCGGAGACGACCCCTAAAAATGTATGAAGACATTGACATCAGTGGTGGTATATGAAGATAATCCTATTGAAGACTATGACAAGAGAAGACATTGTGTGAAGACTATGGAGAGCGAAGACTTAGACATTTCGTTGTTTCCTTTTCTTCTTTGTTGAGTCATAGGAACCACCGTACTGTTAAGTGGGGTCCAAGTGATCTAAGTCAGAGTGACTGAAGTGATGCTCAACCAAATCCTATGTCTTCGAGCGAAGACAATGAGAGCAAATCTTATCTAGAGTTGGATGAGTCAGCTTTACTTGTAGCCCAAGTAAAGTTGCCGTGTGAGTGTTTGAAATCTGACCGTTGGAACACGTGTCAGTTCCTTAGTGACCCAGGGTCACTTCGGACAAATCAGGTCTGGTTGCCTAGTGGCTATAAATAGCCCACCCCCTACACCATAAATTGGTGGCTGCTCAGAGTTATTACACGGCTTTTGTTGTTTGAGAGCAACCCACCTCCGAAGCTTTTGAGAGAAATCCTTGCGTGGATAAAGCCAAAACACCCAGAGCCAAAGAGTGTTAGGCATCACTGAAGTCTTTCTGTCTGTGTGACCTGAAGACTTATTACACTTGAGGACTGTGTTTCCTCCAGCCAGTTAGGTGTCGCGTTCTGTGCATCCAAGAGTCATTGTGGATCGCCGGTGAACGAAGTCTGTGAAGGTTTGGAAGTCTACCTTGAAGACTTACCATAGTTATTGGGCGAGGACTAGGTGTCCTTAGCTCAAGGGGAATAAGGTGAAGACGCGGTCTTCTGAGTTAAATCTCAACCTCCCTAACCAGACGTACAATTGTCACAGCAACTAGAACTGGTCTAACAAATAACTGTCGTCCCCGAGCTACTGGTTCTATCCTTTCCTTCCCTTTACTTACTGCCCTATGTTGTGAAGTCATTGCCTGCTTGCCTTATCTGATTGACTTCACTGAGTATCTACTTGTTGTGATTGGCTTCATTCCTTCTTCCATCTTGATCCCTACTGCCTAGTTGCTATTAGTCTTCGTGCTTTCACTTCATTGAATACATGACTATGGCTTGTCTAGTGTAGTCTACTTTCCGCTACATACTAATAGGATTGAATTTATCTTTTGTCTTCAAAACTACCATGTTTTTAAGCATTTCATAAAAATCGCCTATTCACCCCCCTCTAGTCGATATACTGCACTTTCAATTGGTATCAGAGCAAGGTACTCCCTTGTTCTGTGTGATTCGGTTTAACCACCTGGAGTTTTAGCTATGTCGACTGTAGGGATAATTAAAGTCTCCGCTGCATGCCCCGTCTTCGATGGCACCGAATATCCCTACTGGAAGAACAAGATGCGCATGCACCTTGAAGCCATTGACGTGGACCTCTGGTTTGTCGTCAAGAACGGCGTTCCCAAGACTGGTGAAGGTATCACCCCTGCTGATGTCAAGAGGCTCGTTCAACTGGATTCAACGGCCAAGAACATCATCTGTGGTCATCTGACCAAAGGACAATATGGACGTGTAAGTGCTCTGGAAATGTCAAAGGAAGTCTGGGACTGGCTCTCAAAGGTCAACGAAGGAGTCTCAACCCAGAGAGATCAAAGGATCAGCATCCTTCGCAATCTCTTCAATCGCTTCAAAAGACATGACAATGAAAATGTCCAGCACACATTCGATCCTCTCACTGACATCACTAATGAGCTTCAAGCACTTGGCGCCACTGAGATCACCAAGCATGAAATCGTCAAGACCCTCCTGAGATCACTTGACAGCTCATTTGATATCCTTGCCCTGATGATTCAAGAACGCCCTGACTTCAAGACTCTCGATCCATCTGACATACTTGAGAGGCTCAACACACATGAGTTCCAGCTATCTGAGAAACATGACATCTATGGTCCCAACTATGGCAGATCTCGCGCCTTAAAGGCAAAGGATGTTTCTTCATCTGAAGAAGAATCTGACTGTAGTTTTGATGATCCTGAAGACATTGGAAAGGAGCTTGCCATGCTTGTGAAGAAGTTCCAGAAATTCACTAGGAAGAAAGGCTTTAGAAAGTCTTCACGATCCAACTCAAGAAATGATGAAGCTTCTACCCATGACTACAAGAAGAGAACATGTCATAAGTGCAAGAAACCTGGTCACTACATCTCTGAGTGTCCTCAGTGGGACAATGAGAAGAAGAAGAAGAAGAGCAAGGAATATGATTCTGATGACAAGAAAAAGAAGAAATACTCAAAGTCTTCTTCCAAGTCTTCATCAAAGTATTCATCACACAAGAAGAATTCATCTGGCAAGGCTCGCGCATTTGTTGGCAAGGAGATGGATTCAGAGGAGGAGTCTGCTTCTGAAGAGGCGGAGGTGGAGTCGGAGGAGGAGTCTGATTCTGGTGCTGCGAGTCTGGCTCTAGCCACTGCCTACGTGGCCAAGTCCATCTTCAACACTGAAGACAATGGCCCCGTCCCCAACATTGTTGATGAGGAAGACGACTCTGCTCCCACCTACTGCTTCATGGCACGTGGTGCTAAGGTAAAATCACGCGGTGCTTACTTTCAAACATCTAGTGAAGATGACTCTGATTGTGAATAAAAACCTAGCTACAAAACACTTGCTAAAATTGCCACTGAACAGCAGAAAGCCATGGAACATATTCAAAAACTGTTAGACAAAAGCGATGACCTGTTGGACGCGGAAATGACCCGTTCTCAGTCCTTAATTGAAGACATAAAAAATCTTCATGTTAAGTACAAGGAACTTGAAGGTCTTTATGAACCGCTCTCGAAAACTCATGAAAAGATTTCCCACGATTACATTCAAAGGAAGCGAGAACTTGAGAAATTGAAAGAGGCTCATGAAGATCTTCAAAAAGAAAATGAGTCACTCCGCGCACAACTGATCAGCTCCACTCACGAAGAGTATGAACCACCATGTCTAAAATGCATTGAGCGTGATAACACTACATCTGTTGTTGAATGCTCTACTGCTGCCACTGTTGCGATATCTTCAACTACTGATGTGGTAACTAACCCCTCTGTTGAGGATACCACTACTATTGCTGATGAAAATGCTAGGTTGAAGACTTTGCTTGAAACAGGGATGTACAAAAGCCTCAAAGGGCATCAGACTCTATGTGATGTCCTCAAAAAGCAGATATTGAACCAAAACCCTAGGAAAGAGGGTGTTGGGTTCGACAGGAAAATGAATGTTGATGGTTCATACTGGAAGCCTGAGCAGTATCCCAAAACCACATGGGTTGCTGCAAAGGAACCTTCAGTGGATCCATCTACCCTATCTGGCTTCACTTGTGCTAATCCTCTTATCATTGATGAATCCTTTGATGCAAACTATAAACTGTTTAAGAATCAAAATGGTGAAATGTTTGCCAGGTACATTGGTACTAACTGCAGGAACGGGCCACCTATGAAGAAGATCTGGGTACCCAAAGGTTGTCTTGAGAAACTTCCAGCAAACGTCATCATGACACCTCTTGGGAAGAAGACATACCCCAGACCAAAGGCTTCATATGGTCCTAAGGCTTCATACAGACAAAGGACTCACCTGAGTCACCCTAACGCGAATGTTTTGCAGGGAAACCATACTCAGACCTATGAATATGAGCGTGTTGCTACAAACCGCTATATTCATAAAACAAAGAATTTTTTTGCCTATTCTTATGAGTATTATTCTCCTCCTGCAAGATTATTTGCTAGGGCTCCAAAGCCAAAATTCTCAGATGCTGCTCTTAGACTCATTGCTTTTAAGCCACCCCTGAAGATGTGGGTGGTTAAGAAGAACTAACTTTCTCTTAAAGGGAAAGGTCTCCAGCCGAAAATCAAAGGCGTCTGATGCTATTGCCGGGGACCTAAAACACTTGTTGGGCACAAGATCAAATGCCCAAAATGACTTACTGCTCATACTACTCATGAATCACTTGCTAAAGATCTTATCAGTCCTAACTTTGGTCTAAGCTTTCATAATCCACTTATACGTCAAATGTTTATGCTTCATAATGGCTTGTGGTGAAGCCTATCCTCCTAACTGCATTGTAGGGAGTGACACCAAAGTCTTCAGAATGGATTATGGACAGCGCATGCACAAATCATATGATTGGAGATCGAAATCTTCTCATGGACTCAACCTTACGTCCATCTAACAAGAGTCACATCACATTTGCTGATACTGGTAAAAGCAAAGTGTTGGGTCTAGGTAGAGTTGCAATCTCAAGAGATCAACACATGGATAAAGTCATGATTGTTGAATCTCTTGGTTTCAACTTAATGTCTGTCTCAATGCTTTGTGACTTAAACATGATTGTGATTTTGGTAAATTTTGTTGCCTTGTTCTCAGCTGGACCGCAGATGGCCGTATGTCTTCTAGCAAAAGCTTCAGAGTGTTGGCTCTGGCATCGGAGGATAGGACATGCCGGCATGAGGAACTTGCACACTCTCGCAAAGAAGAAGCATCTCGTAGGCATCGAGGAAGTCAAGTTCAAGAAAGATCATCTATGTGGTGCCTGTGAAGCTGGGAAGATGACTAGAGCCAAGCATCCCTCGAAGACAATCATGACGACATCCAAACCCTTCGAGCTGCTTCACATGGACTTATTTGGCCCTACTCACTACTCCACGTTCTCTACCACAGCCTATCTCTATGGCTTCGTCATTGTTGATGATTATTCAAGGTACACATGGGTGCACATAATACTCTACAAGACTGATGTGCAAGATGTCTTAAGACGCTTCGCCAACCGTGCCATGAACAACTATGGCATCAAGATCAAGCATATCAGAAGTGACAATGGCACTGAGTTCAAGAACACTGGCCTTGATCTTTATTTGGATACAATGGGAATCACTCATGAATTCTCAGCCCCGTATACACCTCAGCAAAATGGGATCGTTGAGCGCAAGAACATAACTCTAATTGAGATGGCTCGAACGATGCTCGATGAATACAAGACACCAAGAAGGTTCTGGCCCGAAGCTATTGATACTGCATGCCATATCATCAACCGTGTTTATCTTCACAAGCTTCTGAAGAAAACGTCCTATGAACGTCTCACTGGGAAGAAGCCTAACGTAAGTTACTTCAGAGTATTTGGAGCTAAGTGCTGGATCAAGGATCCTCATCACAAGTCAAAATTTGCACCGAAAGCACATGAAGGCTTCATGCTCGGATATGGAAAGGACTCACACTCCTACAGAGTCTTCAACATCTTTCTCTATAAAATAGTTGAAACTGTGGATGTGCGGTTTGATGAGACAAATGGTTCACAAAGAGAGACCCTACCAAATGTGCTAGATGAGGCTTCACCAAATGAATCTATCAAGCTAATGGGAACCGGTGAGATCATGCCTTCTGAAGCACAACCTAACGAGGAACTCATCATCTCTGCTCCAAATCAACCTGACGACAATGCTCAGCCTGAAGACAACCCTCCTGACGATGATAATGTACAACAAGAGCAAAATCTTCGTCCAGCTCATCCTCGTGTTGCAAATGAAGTACAAGTTGAGAAGATAATTGACAACATAAATGCTCCTGGTCCACTTACTCGTTCAAGAGCAACACAACTTGCAAATTTCTATGGGCACTTTGCATTTGTCTCAATATCAGAACCCAAGAAAGTTGCTGAAGCTTTTATGGAACCTGAATGGATTCAAGCAATGCAAGAAGAGCTTCAACAGTTTGAGCTGAACAACGTGTGGGAACTTGTCAAGCGTCCTGACCCTCACAAGCACAACATAATAGGCACAAAATGGATCTATCGCAGCAAGCAAGATGAGCATGGTCAAGTGATCAGAAACAAAGCTCGTCTCGTTGCTCAAGGATACACTCAAGTCGAAGGGATTGACTTCGATGAAACATTTGCTCCTGTGGCTAGACTAGAAGCTATTCGTATACTGCTAGCCTATGCAAATCATCACAACATACTTCTGTATCAAATGGATGTAAAGAGTGCCTTTCTCAATGGAAGGATTGAAGAAGAGGTGTATGTTGCACAACCACCTGGCTTTGAAGATCCAAAACATCCTGATATGGTATACAAACTCAACAAGGCACTGTATGGCCTCAAACAAGCGCCTCGTGCTTGGTATGACACACTCAAAGACTTCCTGAAGAGCAAAGGCTTCAAACCTGGATCCCTAGATCCCACACTCTTCACGAAGACATATGATGATGAACCATTTGTCTGCCAAATCTATGTGGACGACATTATCTTCGGCTGCACTGACAAAAGATACAGTGATGAGTTTCGTCACATGATGCAAGAGCAATATCAGATGTCCATGATGGGTGAGCTGAAGTTCTTCCTTGGTCTTCAAATTCGTCAGCAAAGCAACATCTTCATATCTCAAGAGAAGTACCTTAAAGACTGCCTGAAGAAGTTTGGAATGAAAGACTGCAAAGGGTACTCGACGCCTATGCCTGCTAAACACCATCTGGGTCCCGACGCCAATGGTAAAGAGTTTGATCAACAGGTATACCACTCCATGATTGGTTCTTTGCTTTATTTATGTGCATCTAGGCCAGATATTATGCTTAGTGTTTGCATGTGTGCTCGATATCAAGCGGCACCAAAGGAGTCACATCACTTAGCTGTGAAGCGAATACTTCGATATTTGGCTTACACCCCAACACTAGGATTATGGTATCCAAAGGGCTCAGAGTTTGATCTAGTTGGATTCTCAGATGCTAATTATGCTGGTGACAAAGTTGATCGCAAGTCTACATCAGGCACATGTCACTTTCTAGGACGATCTCTTGTCTGTTGGTCTTCAAAGAAGCAGAACTGTGTATCACTCTCCACTTCTGAATTTGAATACATTGCTGCTAGATCTTGCTGCGCTCAGCTTCTCTGGATGAAGCAAACGCTCAAGGACTATGGTGTCCATCTGAAGCATGTGCCACTCTACTGCAATAATGAAAGCGCTATCAAGATTGCCAACAACCCAGTTCAGCACTCGAAGACAAAGCACATTGAAATTCGTCATCACTTTCTCAGAGATCATGTCATGAAGGAAGATATTGATATCATACACGTCAACACTGAAGAGCAACTGGCAGATATCTTCACAAAGCCCTTGGATGAGAAAAGGTTTTGCAAGTTGCGGTGTGAGCTAAATATCTTAGAATCCTCAAATGTCCTATAATCAGGCTCACATCCTAACACTTATGCAAATTGATGACTCAGATGCGCAACACACGAAGTAAAGTATATCTTCAATAAATGAAGACTTACATTCTAAGTGTGAATACATTAACATGGAATTTGACTTCGGAGCGCCACGATAATTGTGCGCCATGTCTGGGTCTAATACCTCCTATACGGTGGGTAACGCCACCACCAAATCTTTGTTTGAAGTGTTTCCCGTGGCGTTACATTTGCAAAGTCTTCGCACTTGGTTTATCTTCATATAGGATATATATATATATATATATATATATATATATATATATATATATATATATATATATATATATATATATATAGAGAGAGAGAGAGAGAGAGAGAGAGAGAGAGAGAGAGAGAGAGAGAGTTGTGTTCTGTCCTCTACAGCATTCACTTATAGCTATGTCTTCTTATTTGAATCTTTTGAACTAAGTGAATGTGATCGGACCCTAACCTCTCTATGCTTTCTCATCTCACACTCTGTCTGTCCAAATCATATGCATTCTGTTGGAACTGTCCAATATCTTCTCTGCGTCCTTGTCAGCAGAAGATACGGAGACAAACTTTAAATCTGATTTTAATGCTCCATCCTTTATGCCTGAAATCCGGAGAAGCCGGAATGACCACTCCGACAGTCATGGTGTACGTGGGATCGTGGGACAACTCCCAATGCGTTACATGACCGCCATGTGTCCCTCGTATGTGAACCGCCAGGGGCACCTGCGTAATTGTGCTGTGCCGTCTGCCATGCTTATAAATGCACGTCCCATCACGGTCAAAAGTTCTTCTACCAACTCTCCACCTCGACCAACCCTAGCGCCTCCGCTAGCTCTCGACGACGCCGACGATGAAGCTCTTCGCTGCCGCAACCTCGTCGACGCCGTCTTCACTCCAGCCGCGGACATCGTCTACTCTGCCGTCGCCGTAGCTGTCCTCCGTCGCCAAGTTAGGACACAGAAGATTGAACTGCTGGGCATCCAACTCCTCTCCGTCTAAGCAGTTCATCGTGTGGTAAATAAAACTTTCCTTTTACCATCTTCTTGATCTATAAAGATTCATCACTTTTACCACAAGAGGTTTCTGCCTACCCAAATATATAGATCTATCCTGTCTGCATCTCATATCTTGCCTAGTACATTCACATATGCTTCAAACATAGTTAGATTCCTCACTTGTACCTATTCGTGGATTCGTACAAATCTGGAACCAACTCTCATCATATGAGTGAATGTCTTCGCGCTATGAGGTCAAAGTCTTCAAAACTGTTTTATCTTCAAAAACTTCTGACAATGCATATGACCTCTTCCCCTCCCCTCGCATCTCTAATGCTGTCACAGGTACATGTCCGTGGGAGAATCCCTTGGTTCTCATAGTCTGCATTCATTTGCAGAATTCTTGCAGCGTCACATTCACTCCCCTGAAGACAGTTCCTGTCTGACCAGCAGACCAAAGCATTTGCCAATGTTGAAACCATTTAGTTTGAAGCCCTTCAGATTGAATCCAATGGCAACTGACAAAACAGTTAGAAAGGGTGGCAGACAGCGCCGTGGCAACACCTCCAAAGATTTGCCTCCTGATCTAAGTGAAATGTACAAGACTGACCCAGAGGAGGATTACAATCAGAGGAAGATACGAATCCAATGGATTCGAAGATATTGGGCTGAACAGTGGTTCAAGTACAGGTTCGTGACCCAAGAGTATGCTGAAAAGAACGCCATCAAGCATCCATGGGGAGATATCACCTATAAAAATCTTCCACCCAAGACTCGTGCTGAAGCCATTGCTCAAGGCTTCTACCCTTGCATGGTTAGAGGGCCTCAACCTGCTGATGCTAATCCTACTTCTCTGCTCTGGTGTCGCGACGACAATTTGTTCAAACGATATCTTCAATATGCCAAGAACTCAGCCAAATAGAACAAGAAGAACTGGGGGTTGGACTTCAATCCTGGCCCCTCTGCGCCCCGCGCGAAGCTGAACCAAACCTGGTTGGGCCCTTCTACAACTTAGAAGGCCTCATCAGTCACATCAGGGTTAAAGGGGCGGATGTGGATCGACCCGCAGATGACGCTGATTCTGATGAAGCGCCTGCAACCCCGAAGCCCAAGAAGAAGAGATCCAAGGCTTCGAAGACCACTCCACCAATTGCTTCTAAAGTGAAGCCTTTGGCCACTGCTCCACCAGCACCAAGTGTGCAGTCTGAGGAGCACTCTCGCATCTCGAAGAGTAGAAAGCTAAGGCAGAAGCCATCACACAACCCCAGTCCAGCTCTCACTCCCGACGCTGTTATGAAGACTGCCAATGAAGCCCTTGATCTCTCGAGCGATGAGGATCTTGGTGACGATGCTCTGGAGCAACTGATCAAGAGCAAGCAAGATGCTGAAATCTTCAATGATTTGCTGCTCTTCAACGTGGAAGTGCTCAACAGTTTCATTGATGAATGGTTTGACACCCCCAACCTCAGCTTCGACGATCTGCAACTTCCAGTTGGCCTCAGCGTCTCCTTCCATGGTGCCATTGCTTCCGAGCTAGCTCTGGCTCAGAGAATTGTTGAGCTGAAGCTAAATATCGATTATGAAAAGGCTCAGTTCAAGAAGCATGTGGACAAGCTCAGCGTCCAAGAGATTCAGAACTTCAAGGTGATGATGCATGAGCTCAAGGAAGCCTTTCGCCAAAGGCGTGATGAAGCTAAAGGTTCTCGTGAGCAAATCAAGGACTTGGCTGCCAAATGCGTTCAAGCCTTCAATGAAGCTTAAAAGCGCAAGGCCCTTGGGCGTCCTGGCACTGACCCAAGGATGGCTGCCAAGAAAAAGAAGAAGCAACCTGTGCCCGAAGCTGAAGAATCCAGGCAGGAAATGCCTCGCATAGTCTTCCCTGCCAGCATGACTGGCACGAAGCCTAAGGTCACCCCAACTACTTCCGAGCTCAAGAAGACAAAAGTGGCTGAATCTGAAGCTCGCAAGCGCAAGCAAACTACTGATGAAGCTCCACCCACCAAGAAGCGCAAGACAAAGAAGGATAAGGCTGCTTCCAAAGAGCCTATCTTTGTCGAGCCAATATCAGTTGCTCGCCCTGCATCTACACACCGAGAACATCGCATGACAGTCCATGAGCCTGCTCCCAGAGAGGCTAAAGACATTCCAGCTGTTGACCCCACCGCAGCTGAAGACATTGGTCCTCATGACAATGTTGAAGATGATGAAGTCCTTCCTCAGATCGAGTACAACGTTGAATCTTTGCCTGTTCTAACGAACAGCGAACGCATCAACATTGGTCGTCCATTGACGCCAATTGCACAGGATGACTAGTGGGCTGATCACCCACAGGATACACCAACCACACCTCAACCAACTCAAGACACCAGTTCGGTGCTTGAAGATGAAGACTTTGAGGCCCAACAACCTCATCCCCTCAGGCATCGCCAGCATTTCGCAGGCTTCGCAAAGGACCAAGGCCTCAAGTCGTCACCCTAAGTGTTCCAGAAGGAGAAGAGCAACAATCTGTACCTGACGCTGCTCCTACTGTGAACCCCTCAGAATCTGAAGCCAAAGCGGCTGAAGACATTCCGGCTGCATCAGCCGAAGAAGAACCACCCCAAGAAGAAGAACAACCCCAAGCAGAAGAAGCACGTGCTGCCACACCCATTGTTCTCGAGGAGAACGTGTCCAACCCTCCATCTCCTGAAGTGGAGGTTACAAACTCAGATGCTGCCACCACCAACACTGAAGCCAATGACGTGGTCATGGCTGAAGCTAATGTGGTACCTGAAGTCATAGTGGTGCCTGAAGTAATGGCGCCTGAAGCAAGTGCTGCACCTGAAGCAAATCCGCAGCCTAAAGCCAATGCCTCTGCTCCTGTTCCGCCTCCAAGGCCCCATACAATTGAGCAAGCATACAACCAAGATGATCAGCTTATTACTATCCGATGGCCCATTCTGACTCCACCACCTGCTACTGGACCGCATGCTGCTGGTCCTCAGTTTGATCATCATGTCGAGCATAGGCCTCAAAGTTCAGAAGCCTAAGCCAAGACTGCCAAGGTTTCCAGGTATTGCAACCTCTCAAGGGTCATTCAAAGCCAATAGCTTCACTGCGCACAACACATTCTTTGACAGCGCCAAGAACCCATATTCGAAGCCAAGAATATCATCAGATATGTTCTGGAGCCATCAGCTGCGCAGTTATTACTCAAGAGTACTCTATGATCAAGGGCGCATTTTCCCTCATATGCGTCTTGACACTGAAGCTATTGCTGGACTGCCCTGTCTGGAGGAAGCTCTTGATTGCTTCCGTGATGCTGGCCTGCTAAATATTGTGACTGACAAGGAGCATTGGAATGAAGAGCTGCTTCTGCAATTCTATGCAACCCTCCACATTCGAGGCTACAGCAGGGATCCAAAGACATGGGTCCTTGAGTGGATGACACGCAATGTCCATCATGAAGCCAAAGCCTTTGATCTCACTGAGCTTACTGGCCTGCCCACTACAGGAGACCTGTATGAACCTGGCTGTCAATTGCACAATGAAGCCTTCGAGAGTTTCTTTCAGAAGCGCAAGCCCAACATGAGCCAAATGCTAAGCATGATGAAGCCTCTGCCAAGTGATGCTGAATATCCTAAGGAATTCTTTGTTGAAGACTTAGAGTACCTGCCACGCACCATCTATCATATCACCAGGCGTACTCTATGGCCCGTCAAAGGACATTCTTCATCAGCCAAGCTTGAACGCACCATGAAGACATTGGTCTTCTATATCTTCAATGGCATCAGCTTCAATGCTTAATATTTCTTTATTAGGCAATTGGCTATGTCTGGATCTGATCTGTTTGGTCTGAAATTCTATGCCCCATGGATTATGCGCCTCATCAAGCTTCATTCAGCTATCACCTATCATCCCTCTACTCGCAACCATCATATATTCTTGCCTGAGGTTGATATGTCAGCTGAAGCTATATACCAAGAGCCGGCCAAAGAGCCTGTTAGTCTTCACAACGCTGATCACCAGAGCTTCACTCAGCAAATTGAAGGAGTTCCAGCAGTCTCTCGCATTTATCCTCTGTCTGGCCGTACTCGTCTACCTCGACACGCTGAAACCGAAGCTACTGAGAGCACCATTGCCCGAAGGCCTCAGAAGCGATCTCGTGTTCTCAATAACCGAGAGCTTCTGGTTGCCCTCCATCAGAAACAGGATAAGCATCACTACTGGCTAAAGCGTCAGATGCAAAGCCTCTTGGTGGACGTCAATCGCATTCGCAATCTTGCCACCAAGAATGCCTTTGTTGCTCATGAAACCTGTCGGAGGTCTTGTAAGAGTTTACCCTTGCTGAGTGCTGAAGCGGATCTTCAAGACGATGGCTTCACAGAGAGATTCAAGTTTGACCACACTCCTCCAAGGAATGCTGTTATGCGTCGAACTCCGTCTCTTGAAGATTATGAATACTCCTCCTCCGCTGCAACAATTGACGCCAGGGTGACAGATGATCAAGATGATGCTACCTCACCTCCTCCTACTTCAGCGCGTATCGACACTACACCAACTACTTCTGCACCGCCAAACACCAATGTCGAACCTGCATCCTCCCCTGCTCCAACTAGGAACGAGTAGAGGCTCTATGTCTTCAAGCTTTTTTGGTCCTTACTGACAAAAGGGGGAGAAGCATATGAGTTGATAGTCTTCAAGCGGGTCCATATGGGCGGGTGCTTTATATTTTGCCTAGTGGTTACAACTCTCGTTTTTGCTACATTTGGTTCTTTGAGTTGTAACACTTAAACTGATGGTCGTCTGCTACGTTTTCTGCTACCCTGTAATGCGATGATAAATTTCGCATCTGCTACATTATATTCCGCACTTAGTCATTATTGCAGACGTCCATTTTCATTATGCATGTCATTATATTCGACATATCAATTGTGCATGATGAATTGTCTACATAAGTCGAAGAGGATCTCCACAAGTACAACCTGCCATGTGCATTTGCATTCAAAGGCAAATCAAATATATGCACATCTTCAGGGGGAGCCTTTTGCTACTTACGAAGACAATACCTTTATCCTTTACAATTACACATACCTTTTATCCCCGTTGAAAACTACAACCAGTTTTTCATCAATCACCAAAAAGGGGGAGATTGTAAGTGCATCTAGTGCCACCCCTAGTTGGTTTTGGAGTATCGACGACAAACCTGGTTGAGGGACTAATGTGTTTGTGAGAATTGCAGGATAACACAGGTAGTAGTCCCTCATTGATTCGGTTTACCTACCGGAGATGACCCCTAAAAATGTATGAAGACATTGACATCAGTGGTGGTATATGAAGATAATCCTATTGAAGACTATGACAAGAGAAGACATTGTGTGAAGACTATGGAGAGCGAAGACTTAGACGTTTCGTTGTTTCCTTTTCTTCTTTGTTGAGTCATAGGAACCACCGTACTGTTAAGTGGGGTCTAAGTGATCTAAGTGAGAGTGACTGAAGTGATGCTCAACCAAATCCTATGTCTTCGAGCGAAGACAATGAGAGCAAATCTTATCCAGAGTTGGATGAGTCAGCTTTACTTGTAGCCCAAGTAAAGTTGCCGTGTGAGTGTTTGAAATCTGACCGTTGGAACACGTGTCAGTTCCTTAGTGACCCAGGGTCACTTCGGACAAATCAGGTCGGGTTGCCCAGTGGCTATAGATAGCCCACCCCCTACACCATAAATTGGTGGCTGCTCAGAGTTATTACACGGCTTTTGTCGTTTGAGAGGAACCCACCTCCGAAGCTTTTGAGAGAGAAATCCTTGCGAGGATAAAGCCAAAACACCCAGAGCCAAAGAGTGTTAGGCATCACTAAAGTCTTTCTGTCTGTGTGACCTGAAGACTTATTACACTTGAGGACTGTGTTTCCTCCAGCCGGTTAGGCGTCGCGTTCTGAGCATCCAAGAGTCATTATGGATCGCCGATGAACGAAGTCTGTGAAGGTTTGGAAGTCTACCTTGAAAACTTACCAGAGTGATTAGGCGAGGACTAGGTGTCCTTAGCTCAAGGGGAATAAGGTGAAGACGCGGTCTTCTGAGTTAAATCTCAGGCTCCCTAACCAGACGTACAGTTGTCACAGCAACTGGAACTAGTCTAACAAATCACTGTCGTCCCCGAGCTACTGGTTCTATCCTTTCCTTCCCTTTACTTACTGCCCTATGTTGTGAAGTCATTGCCTGCTTGCCTTATCTGATTGACTTCACTGAGTATCTACTTGTTGTGATTGGCTTCATTCCTTCTTCCATCTTGATCCCTACTGCCTAGTTGCTATTAGTCTTCGTGCTTTCACTTCATTGAATGCATGACTATGGCTTGTTGTCACACCCTGCATTTTGTAACATGTTATTTGTAACTTTGAAGCATGAAAATTTGGACCAGCAAATTTTTTTAGCATCATTTGGCTTTTATTTGGAATTGAGTTTTCTTCATGTGCTTTTTCATGTGCTCATTAAAGTCAACTATGACCTCTTGTAGATTTCATCTCCATACCCAAAACTTCTGCCCAATGATCATGCCAAGTGTTATATAACAGTATAGTATTTTCTTACAAAATTAATTTGGCCAAAAATTATTTTTATAAATTTAGTTTTCCAAAAACCCCTGAATTGAGATTTGCACTGCAAGTACTTGATTTAGGGTGAGAAAATTATTTCAAAAGGTTTATTTGAGACCTAGTAGTCATAGGACTCCCAGAAACCACAAAGGTATAATTTTAAAAGTCATTTTCCTATTTTATTTAAAAGCTTTTTCTTAAGGCCAGAAATGGTCTTTAATAGGGGAAAATTATTTAACTGTTTCAAAAATATTTGCCAAAATTCAGAGAGACTCAGAGGACATATATTGTCCATATATAAGATTTTCAACACTTGGTCATGTTCAAACTAATGGGCTAAACCCTCTAAAACCCTTTCTGGATATTTCAAGCTTTTGAAATATTTACAAAGGAAACTTTCTCCAAAAATTCCAGGGAAATTCTATCATGTCATATATGACATATTTGATGATCTTGCCAAGTCCCATGCCTTGGGAAGCAAGAAAACATCCTCAAACCCCTTCATAACCATTCTGTCCATATTTGAAGTTTGAGCAACTTTACATTGCCAAACTTGTCCAAATGCTCTCAAACTTGGTGCACATGCTAGAATGACCTAATAAGGCATCTAGACCAAATGGCACAAGAATTGGAATAGAGGAACTTGATCAGATCACCTCAAAACCCTTTCTGTTCAAATGCAAATTTGAACAACTTTACATTACCAAATTTTTATCTGGAGCTTCAAACTTTGTGGGCATGATCAATACCCCAAATGATGATGCTACACCAAGTGGTGCATCAAGGGGAGATGATTAGCTTGACTCAATCAAGATGAAACTATTTCTGTTGATTTCTAGGGTTCACCAAAGTTACATTGGCTAGTTTCTTCAAATGAGCCCAAATTTGGTGAAGCAGCCTATTTCCTCATGTATTTCAACCCTGTTAAGTGCCATATCAAGTGGAGGTCATTTACTTGACCAAACACTGATCAAACACCTTTTGCAGAATTGCTAAAACCTCCAACTTGATCACTTTTACTTTTCTCCATGGCCTCAACTTCTTACCACATGATCATTGAGTTACTAGCTACCTCCAGTAACTTCCCCAGCACCCCAGCTCCATGATTGAGGGGTGAAAGCCCTGTTTTACCTTGCTGGACAGCAAGCTTTCACCAATTCACCAGCACTCTCACTCTCCCTCAGCATCACTAGGGCATCCAAGGCCTCAGGCCAATTCTTTACTTCCCCCTGACCTTCTAGACGCTGCTGGACACGTTGGGTTTGACCAGGACGGCGAGAGCGCGGCGATGCCAGCCAAACGCGCGCTCTGGAGCACGCAACAGTGCAGACAAGCACTGTAGCTTCGGCCAATCGGCCTCCCCCGACAGCCTCGGGCCTCCCCCTCGCGCCAGTCGAGGCCCCTCGACGTCTGCGACCTCCCCGGCGCTGTCCCCCCTCCTCCTGCGCCCTCCAGTGGCCGTCATCGCACGCGAGCTGGCCGCCCGCGGCGGCCACTCCTCTGCCTCGGACGCGCGCACGCTCCTGACGCTCCCCCGCTCCTCTTTCTCCCTCAGCTGGACGTGGAGCAAGTCCACGGTCCTCCCCGGCTTGATCCCAGGCTCCAGAACCCCTCCTAGCCTCGCCTGCAACCTCGCCGGCGCACGGGTCCACGGTGGACCATGGGCGCGGCTATATAAGCCCCTCCCGAGCCTCTCCAGCAGCACCACAAGCCTCACTCCACTCCACTGAGTCCCCCAGCATCATCCACTCCTCCCCAGGACGTCCCGGTGCTCGGGATCGACCGGAGCTCCGCCGCGTCGGGCCGCCGGCGACCTCGTGGTACGGGCCTCCCCTGCCCTTCCTTCCACCCGATTCGGAACCCCCTCGCCTCACTGATCCTTTCCCCCTGTTTCCCCTCTCTGTGGCAGTCGGAAATGACCAGAACCACGACCCTCCGACGAGCCTCCGCCGTCCCACCTCGCCGCCGGTGAACCGGACCTCCCCGCCGTGCCGCACCACCACCCCTGCATCCGCGACACGACGCTGGTCACGTTCCTGCCCTCCGTTGCCGTCGCCGTGGCCGGGAACCTCGCCGGTGAGCTCGCCGTCGCCGTGGCCGTGGGGTTAGAGATGACAGGCGGGCCCCGCCTGTCATCCCCTCACCTCTCTCCCCCTCCTCTGTGCCACTGACCCACGGGCCCCGTCCGTCAGGTTTAAAAACCCGACGTGCGCGCGCAGGCTCCCATGCGGCTGGGCTGGACCGCTTGGGCCGTGCACTGTGGCCTCCTCTGGTCCAGTGCACATGACCCTTTTTTCTTTTTCTTTTTCTGTAAATGTTTTAAATATTTCTACAGAAAAGAATAATGGTCCAAATTAAATAATTCCAACTCCTAAAATCTTGTAATATTCCAACCTATTTAATGGTACCACTTTCACTTAAATCCATGAAACTTTGCTATACTGTTCAAATTTAAATTCAAATTTGGGCAGTAATACTCCTGTTCTAAAATCAATATATTCCATTCTGTTACTCCAAAACTCCAACTAAGATTTTTCCCCATCTTAGAAATCCCTCTAGTATTTTACAAAAATGAGTTGACATTTTTCTGAGCACTTTGATTTTTCTGTTTTGTTTGTAGTCTTATTTTCCCGTGGTTATTATGCGACGTATAGATCCCGTATTTGACGAAGTTGCTGTGGAAGAAGAAGGAGAAGGACTTGAAGACTTTGAAGACCAAGCCAATCCAGGCAAGCAGCCCTTTGACCATGATACACTTGTTCCTCGGAACCCGTTTGTTTCCAATGCATGATATTAGGGTTACGATGGTAACCTAGTTGATTCCACCACATGATGCATGCTTGATCTTGATCTTGCTAAGTGCTAGATGACATGCAAATAGATGGTCATGATGCTTATATGATGCATGTGTGATATGAACCCTCGTAGTTGAAATATTTGCATGAACCCATCGGGTGCCCCTAATGCCCGAGGGTGATGATGTGTTAGGTCATCACTTGAGAAAGAAGTGATGTGCCGGTAATATCATGTGCATGGTGGAATGATGGATTAGATTTATGTGTGACTACCGTCCCAACCAAACATGTGCAACCACACTACCCCTTATGGGACGGGGCTTTATTGATTACTTAGGTCGATACTAGCATGGTGCCCGCATTACTAGTGACGGAAGACTTGAGGTCTTTCCCGGGATGGGGTCGTGCTTGGATAGACGACAATGACTGTTTTCACAGGGCACCGGACACACCGTTGGTCCCTTCGGGTACGCGTGACATTGAAATTAGGGCAAGTCCCGTGATCTATTGTTTGTACCCGAGGGCCGTGTACCAACGAGTGGACTCTATGTTAGTGTCGTCTAAGGAAAGGTAATGACCGGGTGCTTACCCCGGGTACTTGAGGTACCGCGGGTCGTGGAGGACACGGAAGTTCCTCGGATCTTGTGGGTAAAGTGCGCAACCTCTGCAGAGTGTAAAACTATTCGAATAGCCGTGTCCACGGTCATGGACAGTTGGGTGGTGCTACTTAAACTATGTCCAGAATTTTACTTCATCGGTGTTGGAATGTGTGTGATAAGTCCAGGATGGTGACTTGACTCGATGAGTTGAATCATATTCATGTTGATATCGGTAACCTGTCTTCGAGGTTACGCGAGGTTATTGATGCATAAACTTGATGATAGCATATTATTCTAGTTTTCTGCTAGATTGTTCATTATTGTTCCATTGCATTGTTACCACATCATGGTTGCTTGCGAGTACATTCAAAGTACTCATTGGCTTGCCACTGGTTATTTAGTTGGCCAGGCATGGAAGAACATGATTATGAGGAAGAGTTCTTTGGAGACCAACATGCGAACTAGGACGCTATCCCAGTCAGAATGCCTGTAGGGTTAAGGCAGATGGTATGGGTTCTACCCGTTTATCGAAGATTTCCGCTATTTGAGTTATTTTCAGCCCATGAGGCTCTATCTATGTAAGACTTGGCCATAACGGCCATAATTCGTGTAAGACTATTTGTATGGATGTAAGACTCTTGTTATTTCAGCTTCTATGTGTTCAGTGAGCATTGATCTCTGGGATCACTGTACACGTGCATTCGGTGATCTCGACTTCTAAGTCGGGGTCCCCACAGAGCTGGTATCAGAGCCATCCTGATTGTAGGAAGCCTTAGTTAGCATGGGCGTTAGTTAGTTGAGACCCCTTTTTAAAAACCTTCTGAACCTCTCTTCTTTTCTAAACCTGAGATTTCATCAGCTTATTAACCCATCCTATTCCACCTTTGTAGATGGCCGCTGTACCCGAAGAGCACCTGACCACTGGGTTTCCCTTACTTCTCGAGGATAGCCTCCAGGAGTGTCAGTTCCACCGAGCACCCATCCTCACCTACCTTGAGCATTGGGTGAGCGATACTGAGGTGGAGTACCATGTGGAAGTGATCGTGAAGGCAAACGATCCTCCCACAAGTTAGTTCTTCGAGGGACCCCAGATGGCAACACTACCACTCTTGTCGAGGCTGCTGCACTCAAGGCATTAACCCGTCTCCGCGAGCTTCTTCCGGAGATGGCAGCCAAGATGACAACTCGCTTCTTACCTTACCGAAAGGAAGGTGACGAAGAAAGCAGCGCACTAGCCCCTCCACTGAAGGAAGGACTCTCGCTTCGATTCCAGACCTACTTCAGTCTATGTGCCGACAGTTTGCCTCAAGACTTGGCCTCGGAATCAATGAAGCTTCGAGAAGAACTTCACAAGACCAAGGCACTTCTTCGTCGAGCTCAAGAGAAGGCAAATAGGATCAAGAAGGAAGGAGCACCTTCAGGACAATCCGCTATCGCATATCGAGGCGGAAGGCCCTCCGAGGATGTATCTTCCAAGGGTGAAGAACCACCTCGGCGACGCCGGATGACAGCAAGGGAATATCGCAAGCTTTTCCCTGCACCACAGACGAAGCACCGTCGAATCCAACTCCTCCACTCCCCTACACCCTCAAGCGACAAGGGAGCCTAGACAGATGAAGACAAGGAGGAAGACCCAGAAGAGCCGGAATACGCGACCGAGCATTCCGCCGCTTAGGCATTATTCGCTACTCGGATATGCCAGTTGTAACCTCTACGGTAGGATAGGTCGTGTAACCCCTATGCGCAGTCGAGTCCTTGTATGGTTCATATGAAACCATCTAGTGTTTGCTTTTGTTGTGTCTGGATGTAAGTCGTATTCTTCCTTCAGGAATGTGTAAACGACTACATCACCCATTTGGATTTTAATGAATGTGTTTTGGCCTTACGGCCCTTGCATGATTTGATTTAGTGTCACACCCACCCCCTTACTAGGCACCCATCTATCTTGCTTTCCCTCTTCCGAGTCATGAGACCTTTTACCGTTCCAACAGGATGCCTGTTGTAACTCGTACTGGTACCTCTACCCAGCAGCCCGAAGCCGGAGCATCCTCTCAGCCAGAGGCAGGCCACGACCAAACCAACGACCAAGCTCCACCACCACCTCCTCCAAGCATGGACATGGCTCAGCTTCTCCAAGCTTTCCGAGAGGAACGCCAAGCCAACACTGCAGCTCTCCAGCTGATTGCTCAAGCTGTCACCATCAACCGCCAGCCGGCGGGGAATGGCAATGGACGTTCCACGTTGGCAGAGTTCAAGAAGCATGCACCGCCAACCTTCATCGAGACTGCTGAACCCCTGGATGCAGACGACTGGGTCCGTTCCATTGAGGAGATCCTGGAACTAGTCGGATGCACCGAAGATCGTGAGAAGGTGGCTTATGCAGCCCACTGCCTCGGGGGAACTGCTAGAGCTTGGTGGGATGGATTCAAGGTCATGCATGCTGAACAAGACATCACTTGGGTGAACTTCAAGGCAGAATTCCGCAAGGCCCACATTCCTTCCGGAATCATGGCTATCAAAAAGCGTGAGTTCCGAGCCCTGAAGCAAGGAAGTGGCACTGTCAAGGAGTACATGCAGAAGTTCAGCATTCTGTCAAGGTATGCCCCTGAAGATGTCAGCACTGATGCTGCCAAAAGGGAGCGCTTCATGGAAGGCCTTAATCAGACTCTGCAATACTCGCTTGTCGTGTGCGACTGCTCGTCTTTCCCTGACCTGGTGAACAAGGCACTCATGCTTGAAGACAAGCGGCGTGCTTTGGAAGACACTCGCAAGCGCAAGTTGGTCAGTAAGGGAAGTTCCAGCAACCAGAAGCCTCGTCCGTGGCAGTCAGCCCCGGCCAAGCCAACCTATCAGCAGCCAAGAGCTCCTGCACCTCGTGCCAACCCTCAGCCTCAGCAGTATGCCAACCCCAGGCCAACTTTCAACCCCAATACCAGTGGTGGCAACAAGATCAACGCTCCAAACCAAGTCACTTGCTTTGGATGTGGTCAGCCCGGACACATCTCAAGGGTGTGCCCTAACAAGAAGCTTGATGCCCCGCGCCCCAATGCGCAGAACTAGGGACAAGGCCGTGGAATGCCACCAAGGAACCCAGCTCCTCGCAATCCACCGAACTATGGGAAGGGGCGTGTGAATCACGTCACTGCTGAAGAAGCCCAGGAAGACCCGGACGTCGTGCTGGGTACGTTCCTTGTCAACTCAGCACCTGCAACTGTCTTGTTTGATTCTGGAGCAACGCATTCATTTGTCACTCAAAGATTTGCATTAAAAAGTGGCATGACCCCTACACCCCTGAATAACCCTATGGTGGTACAAACCCCCAGAGCCGAGATGAGAGCCAAGATAGGCTGTAAAGGAGTCAGTATTACCATTAACGGTGTAGACTTCCTAGCAGACCTTATCGTCCTGAGATCGCAAGGCTTGGATGTGATCCTAGGCATGAATTGGCTCAGCAAGCACCAAGGCTTGTTAGACTGTGCCAATTGGACAGTCACTGTGACCAATGACCAAGGAGTCGAAGTCAAGTTTGCTCCCAACTCCTCTTCCGCTCAAGCCGCTAAAGTCAACTGTCTGTCTGAAGTTGGGCTAGATCAAGTACCGGTGGTATGTGAGTATCCTGATGTCTTTCCGGATGAACTACCGGGAATGCCCCCTGACCGTGACATTGAGTTCATCATCGAGCTCTTGCCCGGAGCAGGACCCATCTATAAGAAGCCTTATAGAATGGGGACGGAAGAATTAGCCGAGTTGAAGAAACAGCTAGAAGAGCAGCTAAGGAAGGGATTTATCCGCCCAAGTGCCTCCCCTTGGGGATCTCCTGTTCTGTTTGTGGCCAAGAGGGACGGTACCATCCGCTTATGCATTGACTATCGTTCCCTCAATGAAGTTACAATCAAGAACAAGTACCCACTTCCCAAGATCGAAGATCTGTTTGATCAGCTCAGCGGAGCCAAGGTATTCTCCAAGATCGACCTCAGATCTGGGTATTACCAGCTGAAGATCAGACCCCAAGATATTCCGAAGACGGCATTCGTAACCAGATATGGCCTGTACGAGTGCACGGTCATGTCTTTTGGGTTAACCAATGCCCCAGCTTACTTCATGTATCTCATGAATAAAGTCTTCATGGAATATTTGGACAAGTTTGTTGTTGTCTTCATTGATGACATTCTTGTGTTCTCGAAGTCGGAGGAAGAGCACGAGCAGCATCTGAGGATGGTCCTAGACAAGCTTCGTGAGCACCAACTGTATGCCAAATTCAACAAGTGTGAGTTCTGGCTGCATAAAGTTGGATTCTTAGGTCATGTCTTGACCGAGGAAGGATTATCTGTTGATCCTGCAAAAATCGAAGCTGTGACCCAATGGCAATCTCCAACGACCGTCAAGGAAGTCAGAAGCTTCCTCGGACTAGCGGGCTACTACCGCAAGTTCATGGAAGGATTCTCTAGCATTGCACGACCAATGACTCAGCTCCTCAAAAAGGACAAGAAGTTCGAGTGGACGCCAAAATGCGAAGAGAGCTTCCAAGAGCTCAAGAAGAGATTGACCACCGCCCCAGTTCTGGCAACACCGGATATTCACAAGGAGTTCGTGATATATTGTGATGCCTCTCGAACTGGATTGGGAAGCGTTCTGATGCAAGAAGGCCGCGTCATAGCATACCTGTCCAGGCAGCTACGACCCCATGAGGAGAACTACGCTACTCACGATCTTGAGCTAGCGGCAGTAGTTCATGCCTTGAAGACATGGCGGCATTACCTCCTAGGGAAACGGTGTGAGATTTACACAGACCACAAAAGTCTGAAGTATATTTTCACCTAAAAGGAATTGAACATGAGGCAGCGGAGATGGTTGGAACTCATCAAAGACTATGACCTCAGTGTTCAATATCACCCTGGGAAGGCAAACGTGGTGGCCGATGCCTTAAGCAGGAAGGCTTGCTCTTTGAATGCCGTTATTCAAGAAAGGCAGCCAGCCTTGTTTAAGGAGTTCGAACAATTCTGTCTGGAATTGGTCACCCCTGGATTTCTGGATCATTTGGAAGTCAGACCAACCCTGATGGACGACGTCAAGAAGGCACAAGATGGACATGCAAGCATTGAAGGTATTAAGAAGAAGATGAAGCTGGGCAAGGCCCCAGGATTCTCCGAAGACGAGCACGGGATTGTTTGGTACAAGGGTCGCCTCTGCGTACCAAACAACACCGAGCTGAAGACGCTGATTCTGCTAGAAGCCCACGACACTCCGTATTCCATCCACCCCGAAGGAACCAAGATGTACCAAGACTTGAAGGCACGATTCTGGTGGCACGGGATGAAAAGAGAGATTGCGACCTATGTTGCAAAGTGTGATGTGTGCCAAAGGGTCAAGGCTGAATATCAGCGACCCACTGGATTGCTTCAACCATTCAAGGTTCCTGAGTGGAAGTGGGATAAAGTCGGAATGGACTTCATCACTGGATTACCAAGGTCGAATAGAGGACATGACTCCATCTGGGTCATAGTCGATCATTTGACCAAGGTGGCCCACTTCATTCCTGTCAAGACCACTTATGATGGCAACCGGCTGGCAGCTCTCTACATCGACCGAATCGTAAGTCTTCACGGCGTTCCCAAGGAGATTGTGTCAGATCGAGGAACCCAGTTCACCTCAAGGTTCTGGAAGAAGTTCCAAGAAGCCCTGGGAACCAAGTTGTCTTTCAACACAGCTTTCCACCCACAGACCGGAGGTCAAACAGAGCGAGTCAATCAGATTCTCGAAGATATGCTCCGAGCCTGTGTCCTGGCATATGGAGCCAAGTGGGAAGACTGTCTCCCTTTTGCCGAGTTCTCCTATAACAACAGTTACCAGTCAAGCCTTCAGATGGCACCATTTGAGGTGTTGTACGCACGCAGGTGTCGCAGACCCCTCAACTGGTCAGAGACTGGAGAAGGACTAGTCTTTGGACCGGATAATCTCCGCGCAGTAGAAGAGCAAGTCCAACTAGTCAGAGAGCGATTAAAGGCAACCAAGTCAAGGCAGAAGAGTTATGCTGACACTCGACGCTGAGACATGAGTTTCCATGTCGGGGACCATGTGTACCTGCGGGTAACTCCTCTGAAGGGAACCAAGCGTTTCCATGTCAAGGGGAAGCTCGCACCAAGGTTCATTGGACCCTTTGAGGTCACTGCACGACGAGGAGAAGTGGCTTATCAGTTGGAACTACCACCTGAGCTATCCGATGTGCACAATGTATTCCATGTGTCACAACTCCGGAAATGTCTCCAAGTTCCAGACAAGCCCAATCTCTACAAGGATGTGGATCACCAAGCCATTGATCTGCAGCCTGATTTGACCTACCGCGAGAAGCCCATTCGTATTCTGGACGAAGCAGAACGACGTACGCGAAGCCGTACCATCAAGTACTTCAAGGTCCAGTGGAGCAACCACACTGAAGCAGAAGCAACCTGGGAACGAGAAGACTATCTTAGATCCGAGTTTCCCGATCTCTTTTAAGCCCTAGTTTAGGAATCTCGGGGACGAGATTCTTGTAAGGGGGGGTAGGTCTGTCACACCCTGCATTTTGTAACATGTTATTTGTAACTTTGAAGCATGAAAATTTGGACCAGCAAAATTTTTTAGCATCATTTGGCTTTTATTTGGAATTGAGTTTTCTTCATGTGCTTTTTCATGTGCTCATTAAAGTCAACTATGACCTCTTGTAGATTGCATCTCCATACCCAAAACTTCTGCCCAATGATCATGCCAAGTGTTATATAACAGTATAGTATTTTCTTACAAAATTAATTTGGCCAAAAAGTATTTTTATAAATTTAGTTTTCCAAAAACCCCTGAATTGAGATTTGCACTGCAAGTACTTGATTTAGGGTGAGAAAATTATTTCAAAAGGTTTATTTGAGACCTAGTAGTCATAGGACTCCCAGAAACCACAAAGGTATAATGTTAAAAGTCATTTTCCTATTTTATTTAAAAGCTTTTTCTTAAGGCCAGAAATGGTCTTTAATAGGGGAAAATTATTTAACTATTTCAGAAATATTTGCCAAAATTCAGAGAGACTCAGAGGACATATATTGTCCATATATAAGAGTTTCAACACTTGGTCATGTTCAAACTAATGGGCTAAACCCTCTAAAACCCTTTCTGGATATTTCAAGCTTTTGAAATATTTACAAAGGAAACTTTCTCCAAAAATTCCTGGGAAATTCTATCATGTCATATATGACATATTTGATGATCTTGCCAAGTCCCATGCCTTGGGAAGCAAGAAAACATCCTCAAACCCCTTCATAACCATTCTGTCCATATTTGAAGTTTGAGCAACTTTACATTGCCAAACTTGTCCAAATGCTCTCAAACTTAGTGCACATGCTAGAATGACCTAATAAGGCATCTAGACCAAATGGCACAAGAATTGGAATAGAGCAACTTGATCAGATCACCTCAAAACCCTTTCTATTCAAATGCAAATTTGAACAACTTTACATTACCAACTTTTTATCTGGAGCTTCAAACTTTGTGGGCATGATCAATACCCCAAATGATGATGCTACACCAAGTGGTGCATCAAGGGGAGATGATGATCTTGACTCAATCAAGATGAAACTGTTTCTGTTGATTTCTCGGGTTCACCAAAGTTACATTGGCTAGTTTCTTCAAATGAGCCCAAATTTGGTGAAGCACCCTATTTCCTCATGTATTTCAACCCTGTTAAGTGCCATATCAAGTGGAGGTCATTTACTTGACCAAACACTGATCAAACACCTTCTTCAGAATTGCTAAAACCTCCAACTTGATCACTTTTACTTTTCTCCATGGCCTCAACTTCTTACCACATGATCATTGAGTTACTAGCTACCTCCAGTAACTTCCCCAGCACCCCAGCTCCATGATTGAGGGGTGAAAGCCCTGTTTTACCTTGCTGGACAGCAAGCTTTCACCAATTCACCAGCACTCTCACTCTCTCTCAGCATCACTAGGGCATCCAAGGCCTCAGGCCAATTCTTTACTTCCCCCCTGACCTTCTAGACGCTGCTGGACACGTTGGGTTTGACCAGGCCGGCGAGAGCGCGGCGATGCTAGCCAAACGCGCGCTCTGGAGCATGCAACAGTGCAGACAAGCACTGTAGCTTCGGCCAATCGGCCTCCCCCGACAGCCTCGGGCCTCCCCCTCGCGCCAGTCGAGGCCCCTCGACGTCCGCGACCTCCCCGGCGCTGTCCCCCCTCCTCCTGCGCCCTCCAGTGGCCGTCGTCGCACGCGCGCTGGCCGCCCGTGGCGGCCACTCCTCTGCCTCGCACGCGCGCACGCTCCTGACGCTCCCCCGCTCCTCTTTCTCCCTCAGCTGGACGTGGAGCAAGTCCACGGTCCTCCCCGGCTTGATCCCAGGCTCCAGAACCCCTCCTAGCCTCGCCTGCAACCTCGCCGGCGCACGGGTCCACGGTGGACCATGGGCGCGGCTATATAAGCCCCTCCCGAGCCTCTCCAGCAGCACCACAAGCCTCACTCCACTCCACTGAGTCCCCCAGCATCATCCACTCCTCCCCAGGACGTCCCGGTGCTCGGGATCGATCGGAGCTCCACCGCGTCGGGCCGCCGGCGATCTCGTGGTACGGGCCTCCCTTGCCCTTCCTTCCACCCGATTCGGAACCCCCTCGCCTCACTGATCCTTTCCCCCCTGTTTCCCCTCTCTGTGGCAGTCGGAAACGACCAGAACCACGACCCTCCGACGAGCCTCCGCCGTCCCACCTCGCCGCCGGTGAACCGGACCTCCCCGCCGTGCCGCACCACCACCCCTGCATCCGCGACACGACGCTGGTCACGTTCCTGCCCTCCGTTGCCGTCGCCGTGGCCGGGAACCTCGCCGGTGAGCTCGCCGTCGCCGTGGCCGTGGGGTTAGAGATGACAGGCGGGCCCCGCCTGTCATCCCCTCACCTCTCTCCCCCTCCTCTGTGCCACTGACCCACGGCCCCCGCCCGTTAGGTTTAAAAACCTGACGTGCGCGCGCAGGCTCCCGTGCGGCTGGGCTGGACCGCCTGGGCCGTGCACTGTGGCCTCCTCTGGCCCAGTGCACAGGACCCTTTTTTCTTTTTCTTTTTCTGTAAATGTTTTAAATATTTCTAAAGAAAAGAATAATGGTCCAAATTAAATAATTCCAACTCCTAAAATCTTGTAATATTCCAACCTATTTAATGGTACCACTTTCACTTAAATCCATGAAACTTTGCTGTACTGTTCAAATTTAAATTCAAATTTGGGCAGTAATACTCCTGTTCTAAAATCAATATATTCCATTCTGTTACTCCAAAACTCCAACTAAGATTTTTCCCCATCTTAGAAATTCTCTAGTATTTTACAAAAATGAGTTGACATTTTTCTGAGCACTTTGATTTTTCTGTTTTGTTTGTATTCTTATTTTCCCGTGGTTATTATGCGACGTATAGATCCCGTATTTGACGAAGTTGCTGTGGAAGAAGAAGGAGAAGGACTTGAAGACTTTGAAGACCAAGCCAATCCAGGCAAGCAGCCCTTTGACCATGATACACTTGTTCCTCGGAACCCGTTTGTTTCCAATGCATGATATTAGGGTTACGATGGTAACCTAGTTGATTCCACCACATGATGCATGCTTGATCTTGATCTTGCTAAGTGCTAGATGACATGCAAATAGATGGTCATGATGCTTATATGATGCATGTGTGATATGAACCCTCGTAGTTGAAATCTTTGCATGAACCCATCGGGTGCCCCTAATGCCCGAGGGTGATGATGTGTTAGGTCATCACTTGAGAAAGAAGTGATGTGCCGGTAATATCATGTGCATGGTGGAATGATGGATTAGATTTATGTGTGACTACCGTCCCAACCAAACATGTGCAACCACACTACCCCTTATGGGACGGGGCTTTATTGATTACTTAGGTTGATACTAGCATGGTGCCCGCATTACTAGTGACGGGAAGACTTGAGGTCTTTCCCGGGACGGGGTCGTGCTTGGATAGACGACCATGACTGTTTTCACAGGGCACCGGACACACCGTTGGTCCCTTCGGGTACGCGTGACATTGAAATTAGGGCAAGTCCCGTGATCTATTGTTTGTACCCGAGGGCCGTGTACCAACGAGTGGACTCTATGTTAGTGTCGTCTAAGGAAAGGTAATGACCGGGTGCTTACCCCGGGTACTTGAGGTACCGCGGGTCGTGGAGGACACGGAAGTTCCCCGGATCTTGTGGGTAAAGTGCGCAACCTCTGCAGACTGTAAAACTATTCGAATAGCCGTGTCCACGGTCATGGACAGTTGCGTGGTGCTACTTAAACTATGTCCAGAATTTTACTTCATCGGTGTTGGAATGTGTGTGATAAGTCAAGGATGGTGACTTGACTCGATGAGTTGAATCATATTCATGTTGATATCGGTAACCTGTCTTCGAGGTTACGCGAGGTTATTGATGCATAAACTTGATGATAGCATATTATTCTAGCTTTCTGCTAGATTGTTCATTATTGTTCCATTGCATTGTTACCACATCATGGGTTGCTTGAGAGTACATTCAAAGTACTCATTGGCTTGCCACTGGTTATTTAATTGGCCAGGCATGGAAGAACAGGATTATGAGGAAGAGTTCTTTGGAGATGAACATGCGAACTAGGACGCTATCCCAGTCAGAATGCCTGTAGGGTTAAGGCAGATGGCATGGGTTCTACCCATTTATCGAAGACTTCCGCTATTTGAGTTATTTTCAGCCCGTGAGGCTCTATCTATGTAAGACTTGGCCATAACGGCCATAATTCGTGTAAGACTATTTGTATGGATGTAAGACTCTTGTTATTTCAGCTTCTGTGTGTTCAGTGAGCATTGATCTCTGGGATCACTGTACACGTGCATTCGGTGATCTCGACTTCTAAGTCGGGGTCCCCACACTTGTCTAGTGTAGTCTACTTTCCACTGCATACTAATAGGATTGAATTTATCTTTTGTCTTCAAAACTTCCATGTTTTGAAGCATTTCATAAAAATCGCCTATTCACCCCCCTCTAGTTGATATACTGCACTTTCAGCGGTCTATGATGTCTCTTACCGATTTACCACTATCGTTTTGGGGTTATGCTTTAGAGATAGCTGCATTCACGTTAAATAGGGCACCATCTAAATCCGTTGAGACGACGCCTTATGAACTGTGGTTTGGCAAGTAACCAAAGTTATCATTTCTTAAAGTTTGGGGCTACAATGCTTATGTGAAAAAGCTTCAACCTGTTAAGCTCAAACCCAAGTCAGAAAAATGTGTCTTCATAGGATACCCAAAGGAAATTGTTGGGTACACCTTCTATCACAGATCCGAAGGCAAGATATTCATTGCTAAGAATGGATCCTTTCTAGAGAAGGAGTTTCTCTCGAAAGAAGTGAGTGGGAGGAAAGTGGAAATTGATGAGGTAATTGTACCTTCTCCTTAATTGGAAAGTAGTACATCACAGAAACTAGTTCCAGTGATTCCTACACCAATTAGTGAGGAAGCTAATGATGATGATAATGAAACTTCGGATCAAGTTATTGCTAAACTTTGTAGATCAACCAGAGTATGTTCTGCGCCAGAGTGGTGCCGCAACCTGGTTCTGGAAGTCATGTTACTAGACCATGATGAACCTACAAACTATGAGGAAGCAATGATGAGCCCAAATTCCGCAAAATGGCTTGAGGCCATGAAATCTGAGATGGGATCAATGTATGAGAACAAAGAGTGTACTTTGGTTGACTTGCTCGATGATCGGCAAGCCATCGAAAATAAATGGATCTTCAAGAGGAAGACCGACACTGACGATAATGTTACTGTTTACAAAGCTTGACTTGTTGCAAAAGGTTTTCGACAAGTTCAAGGAGTTGACTACGATGAGACTTTCTCACCTGTAGCGATGCTTAAGTCTGTCCAAATCATGTTAGCAATTGCCGCATTTTATGATTATGAAATCTGGCAAATGGATGTCAAAACTACATTCCTGAATGGATATCTCAAAGAGGAGTTGTATATGATGCAATCAGAAGGTTTTGTCGATCCTAAAGGTGCTAACAAAGTGTGCAAGCTCCAGCAATCCATCTATGGACTGGTGCAAGCATCTCGGAGTTGGAATATACACTTTGATGAGGTGATCCATGCATATGGTTTTATACAGACTTTTAGAGAAGCATGTATTTACAAGAAAGTGAGTGGGAGCTCTGTAGCATTTCTGATATTATATGTGGATGACATATTGTTGATTGGAAATGATATAGAATTTTTGGATAGCATAAAAGGATACTTGAATAAGAATTTTTCAATGAAAGACCTCGGTGAAGCTGCTTACATATTAGGCATCAATATCTATAGAGATAGATCAAGACGCTTAATTGGAGTTTCACAAAGCACATACCTTGATAAAGTTTTGAAGAAGTTCAAAATGGATCAATCAAAGGAAGGGTTCTTGCCTATGTTACAAGGTGTGAAGTTGAGTAAGACCCAATGCCCGACCACTGCAGAAGATAGAGAGAAAATGAAAGTCATTCCCTATGCCTCAGCCATAGGATCTATCATGTATGCAATGCTGTGTACCAGACCTGATGTGTGCCTTGCTATAAGTTTAGCAGGGAGGTACCAAAGTAATCCAGGAGTGGATCACTGGACATCGGTCAAGAACATCCTGAAGTACCTGAAAAGGACAAAGGATATGTTTCTCGTTTATGGAGGTGACAAAGAGCTCGTCGTAAACAATTACGTCGATTCAAGCTTTGACACTGATCCGGATGACTCTAAGTCGCAAACCGGATATGTATTTTTATTGAACGGTGGAGCTGTCAGTTGGTGCAGTTCCAAGCAGAGCGTCGTGGCGGGATCTACGTGTGAAGCAAAATACATAGCTGCTTTGGAAGCAGCAACTGAAGGAGTCTGGATGAAGGAGTTCATATCCGATCTAGGTGTAATACCTAGTGCATCGGGTCCAATGAAAATCTTTTATGACAACACTGGAGCAATAGCCTTGGCGAGGGAATCCAGGTTTCACAAGAGAACAAAGCACATCAAAAGACACTTCAATTCCATCCGCGATCAAGTCAAGGAGGGAGACATAGAAATTTGCAAGATACATATGGATCTGAATGTCGCAGACCCGTTGACTAAGCCTCTTCCACGGGCAAAACATGATCAACACCAAGACTCCATGGGTGTTAGAATCATTACTATGTAATCTAGATTATTGATCTAGTTCAAGTGGGAGAGTGAAGGAAATATGCCCTAGAGGCAATAATAAAGATGTTATTTATATTTCCTTATATCATGATAAATGTCTTTTATTCATGCTAGAATTGTATTAACCGAAATCTTAGTACATGTGTGAATACGTAGACAAAACAGAATGTCCCTAGTATGCCACTACTAGACTAGCTCATTGATCAAAGATGGTTATGTTTCCTAGCCATAGACATGAGTTGTCATTTGATCAATGAGATCACATCATTAGGAGAATGATGTGACGGGCAAGACCCATCCGTTAGCTTAGCACTATGATCGTTTAGTTTTACTGCTATTGCTTTCTTCATGACTTATACATGCTCCTATGACTTTGAGATTATGCAACTCCCGAATACTGGAGGAACACCTTGTGTGCTATCAAACGTCACAATGTAACTGGGTGATTATAAATATGCTCTACAGGTGTCTCCGAAGGTGTTCGTCGTGTTGGCATAGATCAAGAATAGGATTTGTCACTCCGAGTGTCGGAGAGGTATCTCTGGGCCCTCTCGGTAATACACATCATAATAAGCCTTGCAAGCAAATGACTAATGAGTTAGTCATGAGATGATGTATTATGGAACGAGTAAAGAGACTTGCCGGTAACTAGATTGAACTAGGTATTGAGATACCGATGATCGAATCTCGGGCAAGTAACATACCGATGACAAAGGGAACAACGTATGTTGTTATGCGGTTTGACCGATAATGATCTTCGTAGAATATGTAGGAGCCAATATGAGCATCCAGGTTACGCTATTGGTTATTGACCTGAGATGAGTCTCAGTCATGTCTACATAGTTCTCGAACCCGTAGGGTCCGCACGCTTAACGTTCGATGACGATCAGTATTATGAGTTTATGAGTTTTGATGTACCAAAGGTAGTTCGGAGTCCCGGATGAGATCATAGACATGAAGAGGAGTATCGAAATGTTCGAGACGTTAAGATCGATATATTGGAAGGCTATATTCGAACATCGGAAAGGTTCCGAGTGGTTCGGGCATTTTTCCGGAGTACCGGGAGGTTACCAGAACCCCCTGGGAGAAGTTATGGGCCTTATGGGCCATAAGAAGGAAGCACACCAGCCCACAAGGGGCTGGTGCGCCCCACTTTGGGTAGGAGGCCGAATTGGAATAGGTTTGGGGGGGGGCACCCCCCTTTCCTTCTCTCCTACTCCTCCTTCCCTTCCTCTCCTACTCCAACTAGGGAAGGGGGGAATCCTACTCCCGGTGGGAGTAGGACTCTCCTAGGCGCGCCATAGAGGGCCGGCCTCCCCCCTCCTCCACTCCTTTATATACGGGGTGGAGGGCACCCCACAGACACAAGTTGATCATTGATCTTTTAGCCGTGTGCGGTGTCCCCCTCCACAGATACACACCTTGGTGTACCATTGCAGTGCTTAGGCGAAGCCCTGCGCCAGTAGCTTCATCATCTCCGTCACCATGCTGTCGTGCTGATGATACTCTCCCGTGAAGCTCAACTGGATCAATAGCTCGTGGGACATCATTGAGCTGAACGTGTGTTGAACGCGAAGGTGCCGTACGTTCGGTGCTTGATCGGTTGGACCGCGAAGACATTCTACTACATCAACCGCGTCACTAGACGCTTCCGCTTTCGGTCTACGAGGGTACATAGACACACTCTCCCCTCTCGTTGCTATGCATCTAGTAGATATATCTTGCGTGATCGTAGGAAAATTTTGAAATACTACGTTCCCCAACACAAACTTGATGAAACACCGTTGAGGTTTTGATGCGTAGGTAAGAACGGTTCTTGCTAGAAGCCCGTAGCAGCCACGTGAAACTTGCAACAACAAAGTAGAGGACGTCTAACTTGTTTTTGCAGGGCATGTTTTGATGTGATATGATCAAGACGTGATGAGTTATACATTTTTGTTTGAGATGATCATATTTTGTAAGAGATCTGACAACCGGCAGGAGCCTTATGGTTGTCTCTTTATTGTATGAAATGCATACGCCATGTAATTGCTTTACTTTATCACTATGAGTTAGCGATAGTCGTAGAAGCAATAGTTGGTGAGACGACCACGACACTATGATGGAGATCAAGGTGTCAAGCCGGCGACGATGGAGATCATGACGGTGCTTTGGAGATGGAGATCAAAGGCACAAGATGATGATGGCCATATCATGTCACACATTTTGAATGCATGTGATGTTTATCTTTTATGCATCTTATTTTTCTTAGTACGGGGTTAGCATTATAAGATGATCCCTTACTAAAATTTCAAGGTATAAGTGTTCTCCCTGAGTATGCACCGTTGCGAAAGTTCTTCGTGCTGAGACACCACGTGATGATTGGGTGTGATAGGCTCTACGTTCACATACAATGGGTGCAAGACAGTTTTTCACATGCGGAATACTCGGGTTAAACTTGACGAGCCTAGCATGCATAGAATGGGCCTCAGAACACTGGAGACCGAAAGGTCGAGCATGAATCATATAGTAGATATGATCAACATAAGATGTTCACCATTGAAAACTACTCCATCTCACGTGATGATCGGACATGGTTTACTTGATTTGGATCATGTGATAATTTAGATGACTTGAGGGATGTCTATCTAAGTGGGAGTTCTTAAGTAATTTGATTAATTGAACTTTAAATTATCATGAACTTAGTCCTGATAGTATTTGCATATCTATGTTGTAGATTAATAGCTCGCGATATAGCTCCTATATTTTTTTGATATGTTCCTAGAGAAAAATTGAAAGATGATAGTAGAAATGATGCGGACTGGGTGATTATCCTCATTGCTGCACAAAAGAATTATGTCCTTGATGCACCGCTAGGTGACAGACCTATTGCAGGAGCATATGCAGACGTTATGAACGTTTGACAAGCTCGGTATGATGACTCCTTGATAGTTTAGTGCACCATGCTTTATGTCTTAGAACTGGGACTTCAAAACGTTTTGAACGCCACAGAGCATATGAGATGTTCCAAGAGCTGAAATTGATATTTCAAACTCATGCCCTTTTCGAGAGGTAAAACAAAACTGAAAAGTACTTTTCCTATAAGATGGAGGAGAATAGCTCAGCTAGTGAACATGTGCTCAGAATGTCTGAGTACTACAATCACTTGGATCAAGTGGAAGTTAATATTCGAGATAAAATAGTGATTGACAGAGTTCTCTAGTCACTATCACCAAGCTACTAGAACTTCATGATGAACTATAATATGCAAGGGATAACAAAAATGATTCCCGAGCTCTTCACGATGGTGTAATCAGCGAAGGTAGAAATCAAGAAAGAGCATCAAGTGTTGATGGTTAACAAGACCACTAGTTTCAAGAAAAAAGGCAAGGGAAAGAAAGGGAACTTCAAGAAGAATGACAAGCAAGTTTTCACTCCCGAGAAGAAGTCCAGAGCTAGACCCAAGCCTGAAACCAAGTGGTTTTACTGCAAAGGAAATGGTCACTGAAGCGAAACTGCCCCAAATATTTGGCCGATAAGAAGGATGTCAAAGTGAACAAAGGTATATTTGATATACATGTTATTGATGTGTACATTAATAGTGCTCGTAGTAGCCCTTGTGTATTTGATATTTGTTCGGTTGCTGAGATTAGTAACTTGAAACAGGAGTTGCAGAATAAACAGAGACTAGTTGAGGGTGAGGTGACGATGTGTGTTGGAAGTAGTTCCAAGATTGATATAATCATCATCGCACACTCCCTATACTTTCGGGATTAGTGTTAAACCTAAGTAAATGTTATTTAGTGTTTGCGTTGACCATGAACAAGATTCGATTGTGTTTATTGCAATACGGTTATTCATTTGAGTCAGAGAATAATTGTTATTCTGTTTACATGAATAAAACCTTCTATGGTCATACACCCAAGGTGAATGGTTTATTGAATCCCAATCGTAGTAATACACACATTCATAATATTGAAGCCAAAATATGCAGAATTGACAATGATAGTGCAACATACTTGTGGCACTGCCATTTAGGTCATATTGGTGTAAAGCGCATGAAGAAACTCCATGCTAATGAACTTTTGGAATCACTTGATTATGAATCATTTGATACTTGCAAACCATGCCTCATGGGCAAGATGACTAAAACTCCGTTCTCCAGAACAATGGAGCGAGCTAATGACTTATTGGAAACAATACATACCGATGTATGCAGTCTGATGAGTGTTGAAGCTCGCGGCGCGTATCGTTATTTTCTGGCTTCACACACGATTTAAGCAGATATGGGTATATCTACTTAATGAAACACAAGTGTGAAACATTTGAAAAGTTCAAAAAAATTCAAAGTGAAGTAAAGAATCATCGTAATAATAAAATAAAGTTTCTACAATCTGATTGCGGAGGTGAATATTTGAATTACGAGTTTGACCTTCATTTAAAATAATATGGAATAGTTTTACGGCTCACTGCTACTTCTCGAGCTTGCGTTGTATTCCCTCGAAGAGGAAAGGGTGATAGAGCACAGTAGCGTAAGTATTTCCCTTAGTTTTTTAGAACAAAGGTATCAATCCAGTAGGAGACCACGCGCGAGTCCCTCGCACCTGCACAAATAAATAAGAACCTCGCAGCCAACGCGATAAGGGGTTGTCAATCCCTTCATAGTCACTTACGAGAGTGAGATCTGATAGATAGGATAGGATAATATTTTTGGTATTTTTGGTATAAGAACAGAAAGTAAATAATGCAAAGTAAAGTAGATGGAAGATTAATATGATGAGAATAGACCCGGGGGCCATAGGTTTCACTAGTGGCTTCTCTCATGATAGCAGAATTCTACGGTGGGTGAACAAATTACTGTCGAGCAATTGATAGAAAAGCACATAGTTATGAGAATATCTAGGCATGATCATTGTATATAGGCATCACGTTCATGACAAGTAGACCGAAACGATTCTGCATCTACTACTATTACTCCACACATCGACCGCTATCCAACATGCATCTAGAGTATTAAGTTCATAATAACAGAGTAACGCCTTAAGCAAGATGACATGGTGTAGAGGGATAAACTCAAGCAATATGATATAAACCCCATCTTTTGATCCTCGATGGCAACAATACTATACGTACCTTGCTGCCCCTACTGTCACTGGGAAAGGACACCGCAAGATTGAACCCAAAGCCAAGCACTTCTCCCATTGCAAGAACTATAGATCTAGTAGGCCAAACCAAACCAATAATTCGAAGAGACTCGCAAGGATATTATAATCATACATACAAGATTTCAGAAAAGAATCCAATATTGTTCATAGATAATCTTGATCATAAACCCACAGTTCATCGGATCTCGACAAACACATCGCAAAAAGATTACATCGAATAGATCACCTCAAAGATCGAGGAGAACTTTGTATTGAGATCCAAAGAGAGAGAAGAAGCCATATAGCTAATAAGCATGTACCCGAAGGTCTGTGATAAACTACTCACAACTCATCGAAGGGCTATGGTGTTGATGTAGAAGCCCTCCGTGATCGATGCCCCCTCCGACGGAGCTCGGGAACAAGCCCAAAGATGGGATCTCACGGGAACAGAAGGTTATGGCAGTGGAATTAGGGTTTCTTCGTGCTCCTTAGTGTTTTTAGGGTATATGGGTATATATAGGAGGAAAAAGTACATCGGTGGAGCAGCATGGGGCCCATGAGGGTGGGGGCGCGCCCTGTTGCGTTGTGGGCACCTCGTTTCTTCTCCGACTTGTACTCCAAGTCTCTCGTGAAGGCATCGTTACAAAAATAACTCTCCCAAAGGTTTCATTCCATTTGGACTCCAATTGATATTCCTTTTCTGCGAAACACTGAAATAGGCAAAAAACAACAATTTGCACTGGGCCTTGGGTTAGTAGGTTAGTCCCAAAAATAATATAAAATCGTATAATAAAGCCCATTAAACATCCAAAACATGATATATAATAGCATGGAATAATAAAAAATTATAGATACGTTGGAGACGTTGATACGTCCATTTTGCATCATGCTTTTATGTTGATATTTATTGCACTTTGGGCTGTTATTACACGTTATGTCACAAAACTTATGCCTTTTCTCTCTTATTTTACAAGGTTTACATGAAGAGGGAGAATGCCGACAGCTGGAATTCTGGGCTGGAAAAGGAGCAAACATTGGAAACCTATTCTGCACAACTCAAAAGGCTTCGAAACTCCACGAGACACCATTTCAGAAAATATAAAAAATATCTGGCGAAAGAGATTCACCAGGGGGGCCACCACCTGTCCACGAGGGTGGGGGGTGCCCCCCCCTCTGGGCGCTCCCCCCTACCTCGTGGGCCACTCGGTGACCCCCCGAAGCCCATCTTCTCCTATATGAGGTCTTTTGACTTGGAAAAAAATCATAAGGAGGCTTTCGGGACCAGACGCCGCCGTCTCGAGGCGGAACCTTGGCGGAACCAATCTAGGGCTCTGGCGGAGCTGTTCTGCCGGGGATACTTCCCTCCGGGAGGGGGAAATCGTCACCGCCTTCATCACCGACAACTCTTCCATCTTGGGGAGGGTTATCTTCATCAACATCTTCACCAGCACCATCTCCTCTCAAACCCTACTTCATCTCTTATATCCAATCTTTGTACCCAAACCTCAGATTGGTACCTGTGGGTTGCTAGTAGTGTTGATTACCCCTTGTAGTTGATGCTAGTTGGTTTACTTGGTGGAAGATCATATGTTCAGATCCATTATGCATATTAATACCACTCTGATCATGAACAATATTATGTCTTGTGAGTAGTTACTTTTGTTCCTGAGGGCATGGGAGAAGTCTTGCTATAAGTATTCATGTGAATTTGGTATTCGTTCGATATTTTGATGAGATGTATGTTGTCTCTCCTCTAGTGGTGTCATGTGAACATCGACTACATGACACTTCACCATTATTTGGGCCTAGAGGAAGGCATTGAGAAGTAATAAGTAGATGATGGGTGGCTAGAGTGACAGAAGCTTAAACCCTAGTTTATGCGTTGCTTCGTAAGGGGCTAATTTGGATCCACTTGTTTCATGCTATGGTTAGGTTTACCTTAATACTTCTTTTGTAGTTGGGGATGCTTGCAATAGAGGTTAATCATAAGTGGGAGGCTTGTCCAAGTAAGGACATCACCCAAGCACCGGTCCACCCACATACCAAATTATCAAAGTACCGAACGCGAATCAGATGATTGTGATGAAAACTAGCTTGACGATAATTCCCATGTGTCCTCGGGAGCGTTTTCCTTCATATAAGAGTTTGTCAAGGCTTGTCCTTTGCTACAAAAAGGATTGGGCCATATTGCTGCACCTTATTTACTTTTACTATTAGTCACTTGCTACCAATTACCTTATCACAAAACTATCTGTTAACGATAATTTTAGTGCTTGGAGAAAATACCTTACTGAAAACTGCCTATCATTTCCTTCTGCTCCTCGTTGGGTTCAACACTCTTACTTATCGAAAGGACTATGATAGATCCCATACACTTGTGGGTCATCAAGACTCTTTTCTGGCGCCGTTGCCGGGGAGTGAAGCGCTTTTGGTAAGTGGAATTTGGTAAGGAAAAATTTGTATAGTTTGCTGAAATGTACTGTCACTTGTTACTATGGCTCATCATCCTTTGAGGGGCTTGTTCGGGGTATCTTCACCCCGACCAGAAGAGCAAAGAGTTGCTCCTCAACCTACTAAACCTACTGAAAATGTTTGCTTTGAAATTCCTTCGGGTATGATAGAGAAACTGCTAGATAACCCCTTTACAGGAGATGGAACACTGCATCCTGATTTACACCTAATCTATGTGGATGAAGATTGTGGATTATTTAAGCTTGCAGGTATGCCCGAGGATGTTACCAAGAAGAAGGTATTCCCTTTGTCTTAAAGGGAGATGCATTGACATGGTTTAGGCTATGCAATGATATTGGATCATGGAACTATAATCGACTGAAGTTGGAATTTCATCAGAAGTTCTACCCTATGCATCTGGTTCATCGTGATCGTAATTATATATTTAATTTTTGGCCTCACGAAGGAGAAAGCATCGCTCAAGCTTGGGGGAGGCTTAAGTCAATGTTATATTCATGCCCCAATCATGAGCGATCAAGAAAAATGATCATTCAAAATTTTTATGCTCGGCTTTCTCTCAATAATCGCACCATGCTCGATAATTCTTGTGCTGGTTCTTTTATGATGAAGACTATTGAATTCGAATGGGATTTATTGGAAAGAATTAAACGCAACTCTGAAGATTGGGATCTCAACAAAGGTAAGGAGTCAGGTATGACCCCTAAGTTTGATTGTGTTAAAGCTTTTATGGATACCGATGTTTTCCGTGAGTTTAGCACTAAATATGTACTTGACTCTGAGATAGTAGCTTCTTTCTGTGAATCATTTGCTACTCATGTTGATCTTCCCAAGGAGAAGTGGTTTAAATACCATCCTCCCATTGAAGTAAAAGTAGTTGAACCTGTTAAAGTTGAAGAAAAGACTATCACTTATAATGTTGATCCTATTGTTCCCACTGCTTATATTGAGAAACCACCTTTCGCTATTAGAATAAAGGACCATGCTAAAGCTTCAATTGTGGTTCGTAAGAGTAATACTAGAACACCTATACCCTCTGAGAAAATTAAAGTTGAACCTAGTGTTGCTATGGTTAAAGATCTCTTGGTTGAAAATTTAGATGGACATGTTGTTTACCTCCAAGAGGAAGCTGCTAGAATAACCAAACCTGATGCTAGGAATAAACATAGACTAGTTGTAGGCTGCCTGTTATTTCTGTTAAAATAGGAGATCATTGCTATCATGGCTTATGTGATGTAGGTGCTAGTGCTAGTGTAATACCTATTTCCTTATATGGTGAAATTATGCTTGATATTGCACCCGTTGAGCTAGAAGGTTTTGATGTCACTATTAAGCTTGCTAATAGAGACACTGTCTCACCAATTGGGATTGTTAGAGATGTTGAAGTCTTGTGTGGGAAAGTTAAATACCCTGCTGATTTTCTTGTTCTTGGTTCCCCACAAGATGATTTTTGTCCCATCATATTTGGTAGACCCTTATTCAATACTGTTAATGCTAAGATAGACCGTGATAACCCACAAGTGTAAGGGATTGCAACAGTTTTCGAGGGTAAAGTATTCAACCCAAATTTATTGATTGGACACAAGAGGTGCCAAGGAATACTCTCAAGTATTAGCAGCTGAGTTGTCAATTCAACCACACCTGGAAACTTAGTATCTGCAGCAAGGTAGTTTAGTAGCAAAGTAATATGGAGATAGCGGTAACAACAATAAAGGTAACGATAGTGTTTTTGTAACAGTAGCAGCGGAAAAGTAAATAAGCAACAAGCAATATGTGAAAAGCTCGTGGGCATTGGATCGGTGATGGGGACTTATGTCGGATGCAATTCACCATGTAAATGTTATAACCTAGGGTGACACAGAACTAGCTCCAGTTCATCAATGTAATGTAGGCATGTATTCCGAATATAGTTATACGTGCTTATGGAAAAGAACTTGCATGACATCTTTTGTCCTACCCTCCCGTGGTAGCGGGGTCCTAGTGGAAACTAAGGGATATTAAGGCCTCCTTTTAATAGAGTACCGGACCAAAGAATTAACACATAGTGAATACATGAACTCCTCAAACTACGGTCATCACCGGGAGTGGTCCTGATTATTGTTACTTCGGGGTTGTCGGATCATAACACATAGTAGGTGATTATAGACTTGCAAGATAGTATCAAGAACACACATATATTCATGAAAACATAATTGTCGGATTACGGGCTCCGCAAACCCAAGAAGTTCGAACACAGGGGCGTGAACGAAGATCTCTCCCACTCACGTCTATGTAGCATCTCGCCCTCGCCCAGTGAAGAGATTCAAGTGAACAACAAGTAAAGCACACAAGAGTTTACCCAGGTTCAGGGCACCGTGTGGTGTAAAACCCTACTTTCTACTTTGGTGGATTGGCCTCGGGAGGGCTTCAATATGAACTAGTACAGCGGTTCCTGAGCTCAGGAGGAGAGCTCAGGAAGGTCAGGAGGCAAGAGTTCTTGCTCCTATGTGCGAGGGCAGAGTTTATATTTGATCCTATCTCCTTCATAGTGGGGATCCTAGCTACTTATATAGGCGGCCAGGGTCCTCTTCCCCCGAAATGTTTAGGCGGGAAGGGATCCCACAACGACAATTTTGAGCGGGAACACAAGGATGTTCCTATCCTGACAAAAGCAGTCTTCGCCTGCAAAAGGATCAGGCGGTGACTCGGTGATGGGCTCAGTGGTGACATCCTCCCTGTCATTCTTGCGGTCTTCGGTCTTGTTGCATCAAAGGGGAAACCTTTGTCCCGCTCCTCGGGAGCCTGTGCCTGCGCTGTCTCCTTTGCACCGAAACGGCAACTGCGCCACTGGTGGGCGCTGGCACCCGCTGGCACGGTGCGTCACTTCTTACGTCACTGCCTCCTCCTGAGGCAGGCTTGGCCTTGGATTCTCCGCCCCTCTGGAGCAACCTAATCGAGGACGCTTCCGAGGGGGTCTTGACGTCAGTCTCCTCGCAAGGGTCTTGAGCAGCTGGTTGATCAGCCGGGCCGTACCAGGCCGTAGCAGGAGTGTGCTGCGGCTCGCAGACAGGCAAGTCTGGGTACCCTGGTTCCCAGGATGCCGACAGTAGCCCCCGGGCCCAAGGCGCGCGCGGAGTTGGCTTCGAGGCGAAGCCTTAGTCGGGGACAAAGTGCCGCGGGCCAAAAAAGGTTGCGGGTCAGGCTGGCGTGCGACGGTTGGATGGGACATGGGCGACTCCGCTTCCCACGCAGTCTTGGCAGTCGTGCGTTTTGCCAATCGCACAACCGATAGGCGGACTTCTTGCTTCCGCCCCTGCTTTCCTGCCCTTCAATCACTTTCTCCCTTTACTTGCTTTCTCTGCCCCCTCCTTCCTTGCCGCCATGCCGCGCAGGGCGAACAAGAGGGGGGACGACGAGTCTGCCATGCCACCGCCGGTGCTCGAGCCGGCGCTGGGTCGCTCCCTCGTGGTGAACCGGGAGGGTCTAGACAAGGTGCGTCATGCCTTGGCCGACGCATCTAATGAGTGGGGGCCGACCCGGGTCTGGCTTGCCTCCTGGCCGACGGCAGAGCTAGGCGCCAATGACATCCAGCTCCATCTCCACGCCATCTTCGGGGGTCTCCTCCCCCCTTTTCCCGCCTTCTTCTATGCGGTGCTCACGCATTACCGGATTCTGGCGCTGCACGTGAACCCTGGGTCCATCATCCTCCTCTCTAGCTTCGCGTTTCTGTGCGAAGCTTTCGTCGGTGTTTCCCCATCCGTGGCCCTGCTTCACCACTTCTTCACCCTCTCCCTGGTCGACAGGGGGCAGCGCTCGGGGTGCGTGTCGCTGCACGTGGTGGAGGTGATTGCTGCCTCTGGAATCGACTTCTCGCTCCACCCGACCACAGCAGGGTTTCGCCGGCAGTGGGTGTACCTTGATGCTGTTGCGTACAGCCCCCAATTCCACCTTCCCGACGCGCCGGCGGTGCCAAACTCGGGCTGGGGGCACGAGGCCCTCTCGGATCCGCGGGCGGAGCCAATTATGCGTCGGCTGGCCAGCCTGAGGAGGAACAGATTGACTCTGGCGATGGTGGTGAGGGACTTCCTTGTCCTCCGTGTCGCCCCACTTTAACGCCATTCTCGCCCAATGTAGGCCCTCTCAGGTCTTGATGATCGTGCGTGTCTTTAGCGGAAGCAGCTCCCCCCTAAGACACTCCACGGGTTGCTGTGGCTGCTCGTCGGCGGAGGGCCCGAAGCACGCCCCATCTCCGCGACTCCCTTGTACTTGGCTCCTTTGGCCGAAAGAGCTTTCGCTGAAAAGATGCCCTGCTTCGATGTGTGGGGACTGTTGCCGGGGGGCGCCTCCGATTCTCATGACGATCCCTTGGTGGTGGTGCCAGGGCTCGTAAGACCGACCTTCCCTTCCGGGGCAGACGTGTCAAGAGGGGCCCCTGGTCTAGGGTCCACTCCGCCCCCGAAGCAAGCGGATGAAGCACGGGCGCCAGTGTCGACGGAGGTGGCGGAAGGTACCGAGGCACCGCTGGCTCCTGAGGTGACTGAAGGGGAGGCACAACAGTCTCTGGTCGAGGCGAGTCTGGAGGACGTCGCATCGGGGAATGGAGCGCCGGCCGCGGGCATCCGCCGCGGCCCTGCCCCCAGCCTAGACGCATCTGCCTCAAGCGGCCTCCTGTCGTCCTTCGCGGCGCTAGGCAAGAGGTGGAGGTTGAGGGGCAGTTACGGCCCTGCCCCGAGGGCTGTGAAGAGGATGAAGCTGACTGTATCGGGCAGGTGCGTGTTCCTTAGCTCTTCCTGTCCTTCGCAACATGGTTCTCCTGACCCCTTGCTGCACAGGGTCTCCTCTGGCTCATTCTCGAGCCGCTCGGCAAGGCTCGCAGAAGCTTCTACCCGCGTCCCTCCTCCGGACCATGCTGGGTCTTCGGGAGGCCTCGCGCGGGTTCTCGGGGCCGCGCCCGGACCCTATTACGTGGGTCATGCTCCCAGCCACCGAGTGCTTCCGGGACAAGGCAACTCTTGGTGTGTCGGGGGGCCATCCCGTGCCCCTGGGCTTGTCTTCACCGTGGATCAGCAAGCTCTTGAGGCGACCCGGACGGCTGACCACCCATCAGGACCACGCCTGCCCCTCGTGCCGGAGGTAGCACGCGCTCCTGGGGTTAACCCTGAGGCGCATGCTGAACGAGAGGGAGAAGGGGAACCCCCTTTGGGCGGCGCAGATGTCGTGGACGAGCCCGGTCGCCTCCTGGAACTTGCGCTGCGCAGGAGCGCGGTTCGTCATGATCTTGTGTGGGAGGCATCAGACGCTGTGAAGCGCCTCGAGGTCGAGGTTGCTGAGGTGGATAGGCGCGTCGAGGCCGAGGGTCTGCTTCTAGCGAAGGGCTGTCGCCAGTTGAGGACCGCCGTCAACCTGAGCGTGTTGCAACACGAAACCGCCCTAAAGAAGGCGGAAGCGTCCGCCGCCACGGCTCAGGAAGCTTGCGACCGCGCCCTGGAAGAGGCCCGAGACGTCGACCGCCGCCGCGCAGCAGCTGAGGAGTGTGAGCACGATCTTGAAGCCTCGAATGCCGCACTCGAGCGTCAGGTTCGTACACGAAGGGCCGCCCTCGCCGTGCCCGCGGCCGATGATGACATCCCAGCGGGCCTCTCAGCGCGGGAGGAGGCGCTAGCACTCGAGGCGATGGAGCTGAACATAGAGCGCGAGCGCCTGGAGACGATGGAGCGCCAGGTAGCCGAAGCCAAGGGCAACCTCGATGATCGCGAGGACATCGCGAGGAAGGCCACCAAGGAGGCAGAGCGCCTGTGGGAAGGATTAACGTGAGCGGCTGGGGCTTCACAAGACTCGCTTTGCTGATAAGCGCAAGGAACTCTAGAAGGAGGTCTCGGCTCTCAAGAGAAAACTGGTGGATGCCGAGCGCCGTTTGCAGGTGTCGGAGAAGGCTCGCGCCGCAGCCGAGCGTCGTGAGCAGGTGTCGAGGGAGGCCTGTGCCATAGCGGAGCGTCGCGAGCGGGCGTCGGAGAAGGCTCGCGCCACCGCCAGGGCGGAACTGTCCTGCTTTCACAAGCAAGTGAAAGACATCTCCACCATCGCGACCCGAAACTCCAAGGAGGCCGCGCGAGCTCGTGGAATGCAGCACACCCGCTCGAAGATGTTCGAGGCCCTGCGGCACCAGGCCGGCCGAGCCCTGGGTGAGCTCCTTGACTCGAGGGTCGACGACCCTCTTGTTGATGATGACGTCGGATATCTCGGGTTCTTCACCATAGTGGTGGAGCGTCTCGAAGGCGGGGTCATGAAGGCTCGACAGCTTGTTGAGGAGCAGAGCCACGACGTCCTCAGGCGTGCGGTCTCCCGCATCTTTGGTAACTTGCTCCGTCTTGACTCTCGTACGGACTTCAGGGCCTTGCTGGAGCCTGCGCCTGAGGTGGTCCCTGGCCCCTTGGAGGGATGGGTGAGCGATCACGTGGACGTGCTGGTGATGGAGCTCGTTCCAGCCATCGATGACGCGCCGATGCTTGAGGGGGCGACGCCGGCGGTCTGACGAAGATGTCGATGCTTAGTCCAGCTCCTGCTATAGGTTTGTTTTTGGTTGTGGCTCCAGAGCCGGGTAAGATGAATGTCACAAGACTTAACATTTTGATGATGTAAGAATGGGTAAGCTTTTGATGATGTAAGAATGGGTTTGAGCACTGTAAGAATGGGTTTAGGCACTCCCTTGGGACATTTGTCCCTGAGGCTAAGACCTCAGGCCCTTGTTGCGTGTCCGAGAGGAGCGTCCGCTGACCTCGTCCGGGCGCGTCTCGCGAGTACCTGCAGTTGGTGCAAGAGTGATTGGCGGTCCGGCCGCGGACCAGACAGGACGTGCGCCCACGCCTCGGCCCCTGCTCGCGAGGAGTGATTGGGCGGGGTCGCGGATGTAGTCCGGCTTAGCCGAGCAAGGCGAAAAATGTACTGGGCCAAGGAAAACTCAGCGAAAATCGTGAAACACGAACGAAAACTCTCCCCGTTTATTTCAAGAAACGAGTCGCGCAGCCGTGGGATCGGCTTGAAAAAGCAGATACAGAGGAGGCAAAGGCGAATGGCAAAAAGAGGGGCCGCGTCCGGCCCCTGAGCAGGTCTTCGGTCTTCTCCCCAGCGCGGAGCGTAGGGCTACCACCGGCGGGTTTGGGCATAGCCATTGGAGGGCAGTGCCGATTACCAGCACGGAGCATGGTGCATCCACTAGGACGTGGGAGGGAGCCCCCGAGGCCCTAGGGCAACGCTCCGGGGACTCCTGGGCATGTACAACCCCACTCATTATTACGTGAGAGTGTCACGAGTGGAGATCTTCTGACGTGCCTGCCCCTTCGCTTTGAGGGCCCCGCCCCGCGCTAGTCCGCTCCCGCCATGAACTCACCAGAAGGCGGCATTCATGAGGTGGGACACTGCGCATGGTGAGGGGATGGGACCTTGACTATAGGCCCCTCTTCCGAGCCCTAGGTACACCTATTATGCGATCTCCGAGCGCGCTTCGCCCCTGGGGGCTAACGTCGTCCGGAGACGCGACGTCCTGAGGTGCGAGGGGGACCCCGCCCTACCCACGCTCCTACTGGCCCCTGAGCCCTTCCTGGTCAGGGTCGGGCCCAACGGATAAAGGATTACGTGAGCAGGGGGATGGAGCCGCGGTCTTGGGCCCTCCTGGTGTGCGTAGGACGGGCTGCCGTATCGCCACCAGACGCACCCTCCGCAGTCCGGGGGATGGTGCGCCGGGAGGCGCAGCGTCTTGAGCCTGAACGGAGGGAGAGAAGGCCCCTCCCCGCACGCATCATACCCGCCTCCGGCGAGCCCCTGGTGAAATCCAGGGCGGGCTCATGCGCGACGGGTCACGCGTGAGGGGACGAGGGCCTGACCTGAGCCTTCCCTTCCCTTTCTGTCTTGATGCAGTACCTGGGGTGTCTCCTTGGCCTGCCGAGGCCCGGGGCCAGAGATGCCGCCAGCCCGAGGCCTCGGCCAGTGCCGCGAGTGCCGGCCCTTGCAGGCACCTGCGGCGCTTCATTCGTGCTCCATGGCCGTCGGCGGCGACGGCGGAGAGTCGAGGGCTAAGAGCAGGAGGTCTGCCCCCCGACTTTCTGCCCTTGAGCCCCCTCGTGCCGGTGCCTGATCGCATCCAGCGTCGGGCGTAGTCCTGCGGTTGTTTCCTGACGGTTCCTCGGTGGGGACGGTACCTGAGTACAAAGGGCTTCGAGGCAGAGGGGCGGCGTCATACGCAGGGTTCAGGGGATCATACCCCATGTCGCCCTCGTAGGTCGCCGCAGGTCTTGACCACACGGGCGACCGAGCGCGGCCGGCGCGGCCCCCGGTTCCTGGCGCCGTTGTGCGGAAGCAGAATGGCCCGGCTCCGGTGCTGGCGGCATCGAGGAGCTCGGCCACCCTGAGGAGCGCGCGTCGTGGCCGGTATCGAGTAACCGACACCTTAGCAGCTCCCTCGCCATCAGCAGAGCGGCCCTCATGTTCGCCATTTTGCGCAGGTCCTGCAAACTTGCTACCGCGTGCTCGGCGGCACGCGTCGCTGCGCGGCTTTGGCGTCGTGTGGGCGGTGGGTGCTGCCGGTCCCCGGACGGTGGGTCGGTGGTGCTCATCGTGCCGTCGGCCCCGATCAAGGCCGGGTGACGGCGAGTCCCGTAGCCAAAGGGAGACGCTCGAGCGGCTCGGGCTTCCGCGCGCGTCTGATGCACTTCCACCATCGGGGTCGCGATCCGTTGAGGCTGGGTGACGCGGGGTTGACGGACGAGAGCGGGATGAGGTCGCCGGAGAGGCGAGATTTAGACACGCCCCCTACCTGGCGCGCCAAATGTCGAATTACGGGCTCCGCAAACCCAAGAAGTTCGAACACAGGGGCGTGAACAAAGATCTCTCCCACTCACGTCTACCTAGCGTCTCGCCCTCGCCCAGTGAATAGATTCAAGTGAACAACGAGTAAAGCACACAAGAGTTTACCCAAGTTCAGGCCACCGTGTGGTGTAAAACCCTACTTCCTGCTTTGGTGGATTGGCCTCAAGAGGGATTGAATATGAACTAGTATAGCGGTTCCTGAGCTCAGGAGGAGAGCTCAGGAAGGTCAGGAGGTAAGAGTTCTTGCTCCTATGTGCAAGGGAAGAGTTTATATATGATCCTCTCTCCTTCATAGTGGGGATCCTAGCTACTTATATAGGCGGCTAGGGTCCTCTTCCCCCGAAATGTTTAGGCGGGAAGGGATCCCACAACAGCCATTTTGAGCGGGAACAGAAGGACGTTCCTATCCAGACAAAAGCAGTCTTCACCTGCAAAAGGATCAGGCGGTGACGCGGTGGTGGGCTCGGTGGTGACATCCTCCCTGTCATCCTTGCGGTCTTCGGTCTTGTTCCACCACAGGGGAAACCTTTGTCCCGCTCCTCGGGAACCTGCGCCTGCGCTGTCTCCTTTGCACCGAAACGGCAACTGCGCCGCTGGCGGGCGCTCGCACACGCTCGCGCGGTGCGTCACTACTTACGTCACTGCCTCCTCCTGAGGCAGGCATGGCCTTGGATTCTCCACCCCTCTGGAGCAACCTAACCGAGGCCGCTCCTGAGGGGGTCTTGACGTCATTCTCCTCGCGAGGGTCTTGAGCAGCTGGTCGATCAGCCGGGCCGTACCAGGCCGTAGTAGGAGCGCGCTGCGGCCCGCAGACAGGCAAGTCTGGGTACCCTGTTTCCCAGGACGCTGATAATAATAGGTTCAGATATGAAATCGTGGCACTCGGGCCCTGGTGACAAGCATTAAGCATGGCAAAGTCATAGCAACATCAATCTTAGAACATAGTGGATACTAGGGATCAAACCCTAACAAAACTAACTCGATTACATGGTAAATCTCATCCAACCCATCACCGTCCAGCAAGCCTACAATGAGATTACTCACGCACGGCAGTGAGCATCATGGAATTGGTGATGGAGGAAGGTTTATGATGACGATGGCGACGATCTCCACTCTTCGGAGCCCCGAAGGGACTCCAGATCAGCCCTCCCAAGAGAGATTAGGGCTTGGCGGTGGCTCCGTATCGTAAAACGTGATAATTCTTCCTCTCTGATTTTTTCTCCCTGAAAATGAATATATGGAGTCCGGGGGTACGTCGGTGGAGCATCAGGGGGCCCACGAGGCAGGGGGCGCGCCCAGGGGGAGGGAGCGCACCCCCCACCCTCGTGGACAGGGTGTGCCCCCCTGACGTAGATCTTTCCGCAGATATTTTTTATATTTTCCAGAACAAATCTCCGTGGATCTTCAGGTCATTCCGAGAACTTTTTATTTCTGCACAAAAACAACACCATGGCAGTTCTACTGAAAACAACGTCAGTCCGGGTTAGTTCCATTCAAATCATGTAAGTTAGAGTCCAAAACAAGGGCAAAAGTGTTTGGAAAAGTAGATACGTTAGAAACGTATCAACCCCTCAAGCTTAAAACTTTGCTTGTCCTCAAGCAATTTAGTTGATAAAATGAAAGTGATAAAGAAAAACTTTGACAAACTCTATTTGCTCTTGTTGTTGCAAATATGTAAGCCAGCATTCAAGTTTTCAGCAAGATCATGAACTAACCACATTCACAATAACTTTCTGGTCTCAAGTCTACTCATAACAATGTCATAATCAACTCGCGAGCAATAATAATAAACCTCGGATGACAACACTTTATCAAAACAATCATAATATGACATAACAAGATGGTATCTCGCTAGCCCTTTCTGAGACCGCAAAACATAAATGCAGAGAACCTTTTAAAGATCTAGTACTGACTAGACATTGTAATTCAGGGTAAAAGAGATCCAGTCATGATCATACTCAATGCAAATTAATAGTAATACATGCAAATGACAGAGGTGCTCTCCAACAGGTGCTCTTTAATAAGAGGATGACGACTCAACATAAAAGTAAATAGATAGGCCCTTCGCAGAGGGAAGCAAAGATCTATAGAGGTGCCAGAGCTTCATTTTTAAATAGAGATGAATAACATTTTGAGCGGTGTACTCTCATTGTCAACATAACAACCAAGAATCTCAATATCTTCCATGCTACGCACATTATAGGCGGTTCCCAAATAGAATGGTAAAGTTTATACTCCCCAACCACCAACAAGCACACTCCACGGCCATCCGAGTCCACGGGGTACCGTGCAAACAAGCAACACCCCTGGGGGAGTTTTGTTTAATTATTATGATTTTGAGCATGGGACTGCGCATCCCGGTTACCAGCCATCTTCTCATGAATGATGAGCAGAGTCCACTCATCGTGAGAATAAACCACCTAGCATGGAAGATATAAACAACCCTAGTTGATACATGAGCTGTTCGAGCATATAAAACAGAATTTCATTTGAAGGTTTAGAGTTTGGCACATACAAATTTACTTGGAACGACAGGTAAATACCGCATATAGGAAGGTATGGTGGACTCATATGGAATAACTGTAGGGTTTATGGAAGTGGATGCACAAGCAGTATTCCCGCTTAGTACAGGTGAAGGCTAGAAAGAGACTGGGAAGCAACCAGCTAGAGAGCGACAACAGTCATGAACATGCATTAAAATTAATCCACACTGAATGCAAGCATGAGTAGGATATAAATCACCATGAACATAAATATCATGGAGGCTATGTTGATTTGTTTCAACTACATGCGTGAACATGTGCCAAGTCAGACCACTTGAATCGTTCAAAGGAGGATACCACCCCATCATACCACATCACAACCATTTTAATATCATGTTGGCACGCAAGATAGACCATTATAAACTCTTAGCTAATTAAGCATGGCATAAGCAGCTATGATCTCTAATTGTCATTGCAAGCATGTTTCATTCATAACAAGCTGAATCAGGAACGATGAACTATCATATTTACAAAACAAGAGAGGTCGAGTTCATACCAGCTTTTCTCATCTCAATTAGTTCATCATATATCATCCTTATTGCCTTTTACTCACACGACCGAACGGTGTGGATAATAATAATATTGCACGTGCATTGGACTAAGCTGGAATCTGCAAGCATTTAATACAAGAGAGAAGACAAGGTAATATGGATCAAGGTTGAATCAACAATAAAGCATATGAGAGCCACTAAGAATTTTCAATCATGGTCTTCTACTCTTAACGCCCAAAGAAAAGAAAAGAAACTATTTACACGGGAAAGCTCCCAACAAGCAAAAGAAGAACGAGAAATCTTTTTGGGTTTTCAATTAATTACTACTACTACAAGCAAGGAAAGTAAACTAGCTAGAAGCTACAACTAATATTTTTTTTTGTTTCTATTAAGGTTTTTCTAGCACACGAGAAAAAGGTTAAGAAAAAGAATTGAAACTAAGCATGGATAGTACAATGAAAGAGTGTGAACACCGACTACTAGAATAAGTGTGAACAATGAATGTAATGCCGGTGAGAAACACGTACTCCCCCAAGCTTAGGCTTTTGGCCTAAGTTGGTCTATGGCCAGTATTGGCCTGACCGATATCCAAAGTTGTAGTTGGGGTTGTGCTGAGCTGCAGCAGCTACTGCCTGCTGAGCTGCAGCTTGGAGAAGGGCTGCTTCCATCATCTCATGATATTGTCTCCTCCCTGGTTATAGTATATCTCCCTTTTGCCTGAAAGTCAAACAAGGTAGGAGCAGGAAGAGCAATTTGGACGGCGTGATGCCTGTTATAGATTAGTCGATATTTGAGGGATTGTTCATCCCTCTCTATGAATCGGTGACTAGTGATAGCTTTATAATCCAAATGAGCAAGCGGTAAAGATTCATCATTTTCATGTATAGACACACCAAGATGGCGGGTTATACGAGTGGCATAAATCCCACCAAATAAATCTCCATGCAAACCATTATGATGTAACCTACGTGCAACAATGGCTCCCAAGTTATATTGTCTATCACCTAATACATCACTCTTGAGAACACTAAGATCAGGGACACACATGTGGCAAGCCTCATCTTTACCGTTTATGCATCTACCAATAAAGAGAGCAAAGTAATGAATACCAGGAAAATGGATGCTCCCTATGGTAGCTTGTGTGATTTCTCTGGATTCCCCCACAGTGATACTAGCAAGGAAGTTTCTATATTCAGATTTGGGAGGAACACCCATACTGCCCCACCGCGGGAGCTTACAAGCATCATTGAAATTCTCTAAGTCCATGGTGTCAGATTTATCATAAAGGTCAAACAGGACAGTGTGAGAATTATGTGAAGATGAAAATTTAAACCTTCTCACAAAGGTATGAGTTAAGTAACGGTATTGAGGGCACTTATCTTGTATGAAGCCCTCGAGGTCAGCGTTGCTCACATATGCGTCAAATTCCTCCTTGATGCCAAACTAAACCATAAATTCGTCTGACGGCCATTCACAAGGCCGCACATCATCTTCTCTCGGCAGTTCATCGTCCGGCTCACGAATCGCGAGCCTTGGTTCTTGCTTCCTTAAAGAACCACCTTGGAAGATTTTCCTATGCATTTTTTTGAAATTTTTTGAAATTTTTAGTAACTCAAAATAAAAGTTAACCAAACTCAACAAGATCGATAGCAACAACTCCTACAAGTGCCTAGAGACTATATCATGCATTAGAACTACTTGGGACCAAAGAAGTTTGACATGCAAGCTCAAGAACAAGGTCACCACAACAGCAAAAATTTGCAATAAATAAAGCACTAAAACAAAAACTAATTGGACCAATGGAGGAGTCACATACCAAGGAACAATCTCCCCAAACAGTTTTGTGAATGGAGCTTTGGGCAAGGAGATCGAAAATGGCAGCAAGATGAGCTAGAACTCGTGCTTGAGCTGGATAGTGATGTTTTTGGGAGGAAGAAGAAGGGTATGGGTGCAGGAATAAGTGGAGGGGGGCCACATGGGGCCCACGAGGCAGGGGGCGCGCCCTGGACCCTCGTGGCCAGGTGCTGGCTCCCCTCGCTGTGTTTTCTATGCCATACATTCTCAAATATTCTAGAAAAAATCATATTTAAATTTCAGGGCATTTGGAGAACTTATTTTGGGGGTATTTTTTTATTGCACGGATAAGCCTGGAAACAGACATAAAATACTATTTTTGCTTTATTTATCCTAATTAACAAGAAGTAAAGGGAGGGTACAAAAGGTTGTGCTATCTAGATTCACCCATCTCATGCTTATGAAAAGGAATCCATTAACAAGGTTGATCAAGTCTTGTTAATAAAGTCTTTCCGAATAACATGAAACCAGAGAATTTTCGAACAACACTAGGTTACCTCAATGGGGATATGTATGTCCCCAACAATAAGAATATCATATGTCTTCTTGACAGTAGGAAGAGGAAATTCAAAACCTCCAATAGTAATAGTTGAAAATTTTCCAATATAATCGATACCGTGGACCTTAGGTTGTTTCCTCGGAAAGTGTACCGTATGCTCATTACCATTGACATGAAAAGTGACATTGCCTTTGTTGCAATCAATAACAGCCCCCGCAGTATTCAAAAAGGGTTTACCAAGGATAATAGACATACTATCGTCCTTGGGAATATCAAGGATAACAAAGTCTATCAGAATAGTAACAATTGCAACTGCAACAGGCACATCCTCACAAATACCGACAGGTATAGTAGTTGATTTATCAGCCATTTGCAAAGATATTTCAGTAGGTGTCAACTTACTCAAGTCAAGTCTACAATATAAAGAGAGAGGCATAACACTAACACCGGCTCCAAGATCACATAAGGCAGTTTTAACATAGTTTCCTTTAATGGAGCAAGGTATAGTAGGTACTCCTGGATCTCCTAGTTTCTTAGGTATTCCACCTTTAAAAGTGTAATTGGCAAGCATGGTGGAAATTTCTACTTCAGGTATCTTTATTTTATTGGTAATGATATCTTTCATATACTTAGCATAAGGATTTGTTTTAAGCATATCAGTCAAACGCATACGCAAAAAGATAGGTCTAATCATTTCAGCAAAGCGCTCATAATCCTCATCATCCTTTTTCTTGGATGGTTTAGGAGGAAAAGGCATGGGTTTCTGAACCCATGGTTCTCTTTCCCTACCGTGCTTCCTAGCAACAAAGTCTCTCTTATCATAACGTTGATTCTTTGATTGTGGTTTATCAAGATCAACAGCAGGTTCAATCTCTACATCATTATCATTGCTAGGTTGAGCATCATCATGAACATCATCATTAACATTATCACTAGGTTCATGTTCATTACCAGATTGTGTCTCGGCATCAGAAATAGATATTTCATTGGGATTCTCAGGTGTGTCAGCTACAGGTTCACTAGAAGCATGCAAAGTCCTATCATTTTTCTTTTTCTTCTTCTTAGAAGAACTAGGTGCATCTAAATTAGTTCTCTAAGAATCTTGCTCAATTCTCTTAGGGTGGCCTTCAGGATACAGAGGTTCCTGAGTCATTCTGCCACCTCTAGTCACAACTCTAATGGCATTATCATTATTCTTACTATTTAATTCATTGAGCAAATCATTCTGGGCCTTAAGTACTTGTTCTACTTGAGTGGTAGCCATGGAAGCATGTATACTAATAAGTTTCAATTCACCTTTAACTCTAGACATATAATCACTCAAGCGTTCAATCATATAAGCACTATGTTGCAATTGTCTACCAACATAAGCATTGAAGTTTTCTTGCTTCACAATAAAATTGTCAAACTCATCTAAGCATTGGCTAGCAGACTTATAATGAGGAATATCACCTTCATCAAATCTATAAAGAGAATTTACCTTTACTACCCGTGTCGGGTTATCAAGACCATGTATTTCTTCAATAGGTGGTAAATTCTTAACATCTTCAGCTTTAATACCTTTTTCTTTCATAGATTTCTTTGCCTCTTGCATATCTTCAGGACTGAGAAATAGAACTCCCCTTTTCTTCGGAGTTGGCTTAGGGGCTGGTTCAGGAAGTGTCCAATTATTTTCATTGGCTAGCATATTACTCAATAGTAATTTAGCTTGATCAACTGTTCTTTCCCTGAAAACACAACCAGCACAACTATCGATGTGGTCTCTGGAGGCATTGGTTAGTCCATTATAAAAGACATCAAGTATATCATTCCTCTTAAGAGGATGATCAGGTAAAGCATTAAGTAATTGGAGAAGCCTCCCCAAAGCTTGTGGGAGACTCTCTTCTTCAATTTTCACAAAGTTATAAATTTCCTGTAAGGCAGCTTGTTTCTTATGAGCGGGAAAATATTTAGCAGAAAAGTAATGCATCATATCCTGGGGACTACGCACACAACCAGGATCAAGAGAATTAAACCAAGTCTTAGCATCACCCTTTGACGAGATCAGAAACAACTTAAGGATATAGTAATAATGAATCTTTTCATCATTGGTAAACATGGTAGCTATATCATTCAACTTAGTAAGATGTGCCACAATAGTTTCAGATTCATAGCCATGGAAAGGATCAGATTCAACCAAAGTAATTAACTCAGGATTAACAGAGAAATCATAATCCTTATCAGTAACAAAGATAGGTGAAGTAGCAAAAGCAGGGTCATATTTCATTCTAGCATTCAAAGACTTCTCTTTCAGCTAAGCTAATAATTTCTTAAGATCATATATATCGTCGCAAGCAAGAAAGTCTCTAGCAATTTCTTCATAAATAACATAACCCTCAGGAACAACATGCAATTCATATCTAGGGGGAGAAGCTTCATCATCACTTTCATAAACATTATCAATTTAAATATTTGCATTCTCCCTAACCTTAGTAATTTGTTCATCTAGAAATTCACCTAGTGGCACAGTATTATCAGGCATGGAATTAGTTCCATCATACATAGCAGAAGTGGCATCAGATTCAATAGCAGGAGTAGGTGTCGCAAATTTACTCATAACAGAAGGAGAATCAAGTGCAGAGGTAGATGGCAGTTCCTTACCTCCCCTCGTAGTTGAGGGATAAATCTTGGTTTTTGAGTCCTTCAAGTTCTTCATAGTGATCAACAGATATAAATCCGAAGTGACTTAAAGAATAGAGCTATGCTCCCGGCAACGGCGCCATAAAATAGTCTTGATAACCCACAAGTGTAGGGGATCGCAACCGTTTTCGAGGGTAAAGTATTCAACCCAAATTTATTGGTTCAACACAAGGAGAGCCAAAGAATACTCTTATAAGTATTAGCAGCTGAGTTGTCATTTCAACCACACCTAGAAACTTAGTATCTGCAGCAAGGTAGTTTAGTAGCAACGTAATATGGAGATAGCGGTAACATCAATAAAGGTAACGATAGTGTTTTTGTAACATTAGCAGCGGAAAAGTAAATAAGCAACAAGCAATATGTGAAAAGCTCGTAGGCATTGGATCGGTGATGGGGAATTATGTCAGATGCAATTCATCATGTAAAAGTTATAACCTAGGGTGACACAGAACTAGCTCCAGTTCATCAATGTAATGTAGGCATGTATTCCTTATATAGTTATACGTGCTTATGGAAAAGAACTTGCATGACATCTTTTGTCCTACCCTCCTGTGGCAGCGGGGTCCTAGTGGAAACCAAGGGATATTAAGGCCTCCTTTTAATAGAGTACCGGAACAAAGCATTAACACATAGTGAATACATGAACTCCTTAAACTACGGTCATCACCGTGAGTGGTCCCGATTATTGTCAGTTCGGGGTTGCCGGATCATAACACATAGTAGGTGACTATACACTTAAAAGATAGGATCAAGAACACACATATATTCATGAAATCAAGGCACTCGGGCCCTAGTGACAAGAATTAAGCATGGCAAAGTCATAGCAACATCAATCTTAGAACATAGTGGATACTAGGGATCAAACCCTAACAAAACTAACTTGATTATATGGTAAATCTCATCCAACCCATCACCGTCCAGCAAGCCTACGATGAGATTACTCACGCACGGCGGTGAGCATCATGGAATTGGTGATGGAGGAAGGTTGATGATGACGATGGCGACGATCTCCACTCTCCGGAGCCCCGAACGGACTCCAGATCAGCCCTCTCGAGAGAGATTAGGGCTTGGCGGCGGCTCTATATCGTAAAATGCGATAATTCTTCCTCTCTGATTTTTTTCTCCCCGAAAGTGAATATACGGAGTCTGGGGGTACGTCGGTGGAGCATTAGGGGGCCCACGAGGTCGGGGGCGCGCCCAGGGGGAGGGGGCGCGCCCCCACCCTCGCGGACAGGGTGTGGGCCCCCTGACGTAGATCTTTCCGCATATATTTTTTATCTTTTCCAAAACAATTCTCCGTGGATTTTCAGGTCATTCCGAGAACTTTTTATTTCTGCACAAAAGCAACACCATGGCAGTTCTACTGAAAACAGCGTCAGTCCGGGTTAGTCCCATTCAAATCATGTAAGTTAGAGTCCAAAACAAGGGCAAAAGTGTTTGGAAAAGTAGATACGTTGGAGCCGTATCAGACTGTGTAAAAGATATTGTTACTGTTGGTTTAGGGGATATGTCTCATGATTTTAACTTTGCTAAATTTCATAGACAACCCCATGATAAAGAATTACCTAGTAAGGATGAAATTAGTGGTCTTGCTTCTATTGATGTGCCTCCTAACGATCCTTTAGAGTAATATCTGCTAGACCATGAAAATGATATGTATATGAATGAGAGAAGGGAAATAGATGAAATAATCTTTAAGCAGGGACCCGTATTAAAAAACAACTTGCCTGTTGAAATCCTAGGGGATCCTCCTCCACCCAAGGGTGATCCTGTGTTCGAACTTAAACCTTTACATGATAATCTTAAGTATGTTTATGTTGATGAAAAGAAGACATGTCCTGTTATTATCAGTGCTAAACTTTTAGAGCTGGAAGAAGAAAAAATATTGAAAACTCTGAAGAAGCACCGTGCTGCTATTGGATATACTCTAGATGATCTTAAGGGCATTAGTCCCACTCTATGCCAACACAAGATAAAATTGGAAGAGGACGCTAAACCGGTTATTGATCATCAACGACGGTTAATTATGAAGATGAAAGAAGTGGTAAGGAAATACTAAAGCTTCTAGAGGTAGGTATAATCTATCCAGTTGCTGATAGCCACTGGGTAAGTCCTTTCCATTGTGTCCCTGAGAAGGGAGGTATGACTGTTGTTCCTAATGATAAAGATGAATTGATCCGACAAAGAATTGTTACAAGTTATAGGATGGTAATTGATTTCCGCAAATTTAATAAAGCTACTAAGAAAGATCATTACCCTTTGCGTTTTACTGATCAAATGATAGAAAGGTTATCCAAACAAACTCATTTTTCTTTCTAGATGGTCATTCTGGTTTCTCTCAAATACCTGTGTCAAAATAGGATCAAGAAAAGACTACTTTTACTTGTCCTTTCGGTACCTTTTCTTATAGATGTATGCCTTTTGGTTTATGTAATGCACCTGCTACCTTTCAAAGATGCATGATGGCTATATTCTCTAATTTTTGTGAAAATATTGTTGAGGTTTTCATGGATGACTTTTCCGTTTACGGAACTTCTATTGATGATTGCTTGAGCAACCTTGATCGAGTTTTGCAGAGATGTGAAGACACTAATCTTGTCTTGAATTGGGAGAAGTGCCACTTTATGGTTAATGAAGGCATTGTCTTGGGACATAAAATTTCTTAAAGAGGTATTGAAGTTGACAAGGCTAAGATTGATGCTATTGAAAAGATGCCGTGTCCCAAGGACATCAAAGGTATACGAAGTTTCCTTGGTCATGCCGGGCTTTATAGGAGGTTGATTAAGGACTTCTCCAAAATCTCCAGGCCTCTGACTAATCTCTTACAAAAAGATATTCCTTTTGTTTTTGATGATGATTGTTTAGAAGCATTTCAAATACTTAAGAAAGCATTGACCTCTGCACCTATTTTCCAGCCTCCCGACTGGAATTTACCCTTTGAGATTATGTGCGATGCTAGTGATTATGTTGTAGGTGCTGTTCTAGGACAAAGAGTTGATAATAAAATGAATGTTATCCAATATGCTAGTAAAACTCTAGATAGTGCCCAGAGAAATTATGCTACTACCGAGAAGGAATTTTTAGCAGTTGTATTTGCTTGTGATAAGTTTAGACCTTATATTGTTGATTCTAAAGTAACTATTCACACTGATCATGCTGCTATCAAATACCTTATGGAAAAGAAAGATGCCAAACCTAGACTTATCACATGGGTTCTCTTGCTACAAGAATTTGATTTGCATATTATTGATAGAAAGGGAGCTGAGAACCCCGTTGCAGACAACTTGTCTAGGCTAGAGAATATTCTTGATGACCCACAACCTATTGATGATAGCTTTCCTGAGGAACAATTAGCTGTCATAAATACTTCTCGTACTGATCCATGGTATGCTGATTATGCTAATTACATTGTTGCTAAGTTTATACCTCCTAGCTTCACATACCAATAAAAGAAAAATTCTTCTATGATTTGAGGCATTACTTCTGGGATGACCCACATATTTATAAAGAAGGAGTAGATGGTATTATTAGAGGTTGTGTACCTGAGCATGAACATGAACAGATCCTACGCAAGTGCCACTCCGAAGCTTATGGAGGACACCATGCTGGTGATAGAACTGCACATAAGGTATTGCAATCTGGTTTTTATTGGCCTACTCTCTTCAAGGATGCTCGTAAGTTTGTCCTATCTTGTGATGAATGTCAAAGAATAGGTAATATTAGTAGACGTCATGAAATGCCTATGAATTATTCACTTGTTATTGAACCATTTGACGTCTGGGGTTTTGATTATATGGGACCATTTCCTTCCTCTAATGGGTATACACATATTTTAGTTGCCGTTGATTACATTACTAAGTGGGTAGAAGCTATTCCAACTAGTAGTGCTAATCACAACACCTCTATTAAGATGCTTAAAGAAGTTATTTTTCCGAGGTTTGGAGTCCCTAGATACTTAATGACTGATGGTGGTTCACACTTTACTCATGGTGCTTTCCGTAAAATGCTTGCTAAGTATGATGTTAACCATAGAATTGCATCCCCTTATCACCCACAAACTAGTGGTCAAGTAGAATTAAGTAATAGAGAGCTGGAATTAATTTCGCAAAAGACAATTAATGGGTCTAGAAAGAATTGGTCTAAGAAACTTGATGATGCATTATGGGCCTATAGGACTGCATACAAAAATCCTATGGGTATGTCTCCATATAAGATGGTTTATGGAAAAGCATGTCACTTACCTCTCGAGCTAGAACATAAGGCATATTGGGATATTAAAGAGCTCAATTATGATTTCAAACTTGCCGGTGAGAACAGGTGATTTGACATTAGCTCTCTTGATGAATCGAGAACCCAGGCCTATGAGAATGCCAAGATGTTTAAAGAAAAAGTTAAAAGATGGCATGACAAAAGGATACAAAAGCGCGAGTTTAACGTAGGTGATTATGTCTTGCTATACAACTCTCGTTTAAGATTTTTTGCAGGAAAACTTCTCTCTAAATGGGAAGGTCCTTACGTTATCGAGGAGGTCTATCGTTCCGGTGCCATAAAAATCAACAACTTCGAAGGCACAAATCCGAAGGTGGTGAATGGTCAAAGAATCAAACATTATATCTCAGGTAATCTTATAAATGTTGAAACCAATGTTATTGAAACCGTAACCTCGGAGGAATACATAAGGGACACTTTCCAGAACGATTCAGACTCCGAAAAGGAAGAGGTATGTGGTACGGTAAGTAAACCGACTCCAAAACAGTTCTAATGGTAATTTTCACCGTTTTGGAATATTTAGAAAAATAGAAAAATAAGAGGCAGTCCGGAAGAGACACGAGCCGTCCACGAGGGTGGAGGGTGCGCCCCATATCTCGCGGGCACCTCGTGTGTCTCCCGGACTCCGATTTCTTGCACGTTACTTATTTTGCTTGGTAAAAATTCATTATAGATTCTCCCGAAGGTTTTGACCACAGTATCATGCAAAAATCCTCTATTTTCGTTTCAAGCTATTGTTTCTGACAGATCTAGATCATCATGGTGTTTTCCAGCACCCCCAAGGACAAGTTCTTCGAGAAGGTCATCAACCCCTACCTCGCGGAGGTGCTGCATCACCCTCAAACCATGGAGTTGCGTGAAGGGGTGCTGCACATCCACGATGTTGAGGTGCCAAGGAGGACCAGAAGCATGTAGACAAGACTCGAAGCAACGGAGCAGCAAGTTTTCAAGTGCCAAGGTATGGTGGAACGAGGACTCAACACCAACCACATGATGATCACGGAGCTCGCCAACAACCACAAGCTGGATGCAAGGATCTTCGGGGAAGCCATCTCCAATCTCCAAGAGAAAATCGAACACCTCCAGGCCCAGATCTATGACCTGCAAAACCAAAATTGTGAGTATGAATATAGATTCAAGAAGATGAGTTTGGCTGCAAATTTGAGTATCCCGCAGACTCGATCATCCTTCTACGATGGTGAGCCCATGCCTTGGAAGATGGACGACAAGCCTACATCATCAACAACTCCATCATCACCACCTCCGAAGAAGGGGACATAATCATATGGGTATGGGCACCCCCCTTGGCAATTGCCAAGCTTGGGGGAGGTGCCCCGGTATCATATCACCATCACACTCCTGTATTTACCATTTTTCTTAGTTCGATCCTTTTGGTAATATCTTGATCTAGTAGAATAAAGTTAGCATGATCAAGTTGTGAGCTTTTGCTTTATGATCTTTATCTTTGTAACTGAGTCTGTGAGCTATATAATAAATAGTAGTGTTGAGTCAAGGGCTTGATTTCCTCACCATGGCCATGAGAGAATAAAAGAAAATATAAAAAGTATCAAAGAGATCATATTGATCTTATGGGAAGTAATGACTTCACATATAAAGAGTATGATGAATAAAAGTTGTTGAGGGTTGACAAACATAGTCTTGGTCATCGTTGCAATTAATAGGAAGTAATAAAGAAAGAGAGGTTTCACATACAAATATACTATCTTGGACATCTTTTATGATTGTGAGCACTCATTAAAATATGGCATGCTAAAGAGTTGATTTTGACAAGGAAGACAACATAATGGGTTACATTTTCTTATATTCGAAATAAAGTATATTGTCATGGATCATCCAACATGTTGAGCTTGCCTTTCTCCTTCATGCTAGCCAAAACTCCTTGCACCAAATAGAGATACTACTTGTGCTTCCATACATCCTTAAACCCAGTTTTGCCATGAGAGTCCACCATACCTACCTATGGATTGAGTAAGATCCTTCAAGTAAGTTGTCATGTTTGCAAAATCTCTAAAATATGTATGATTTATTATTGTGGAGGAAATAAGCTTTATATGATCTTGTGATATGGAAGTAATAAAAGTGACGGACTGCATAATAAAGGTCCCTATCACAAGCGGCAATATAAAGTGACGTTCTTTTGCGCTAATACTTTGTGCATCCAACCATAAAAGCACATGACAACCTCTGCTTCCCTCTGCGAAGGGCCTATCTATTATTCTTGCCTTATAAGAGTCAAGGTGAAAATCACCTTTCCTTTTTTACATTTTATCCTTTGGCAAGCACATTGTGTTGGAAAGATCCTGACATATATACCCACTTGGATGTAAGTTATCATGGTCTATTACTGTTGATATTACCCATGAGGTAAAAAGATGGGAGGCAATACCATAAGCCCCTATCTTTCTCTGCGTCCGATTAAAACTCCATACCCATAAGTATTGCGTGAGTGTGAGCAATTGTGAAAGACTATATGATAGTTGAGTATGTGGACTTGCTGAAAAGCTCTTATAATGACTCTTTCCGATGTTATGATAAATTGCAATTGCTTCAATGACTGAGATCATAGTTTGTTGGTTTTCAATGAAGTTTCTGATTCATACTTGACATTGTGAATGAATTGTTACTTTAGCATAAGAATCATATGACAATATGTGTGTGTTGCTGTTATAGGAATGATCATGATGCCCTCATGTCCGTATTTTATTTTTATCGACACCTCTATCTCTAAACATGTGGACATATTTTTCGATATCGGCTTTTGCTTGAGGACAAGCGAGGTCTAAGCTTGGGGGAGTTGATACGTCCATTTTGCATCATGCTTTTATGTTGATATTTATTGCACTTTGGGCTGTTATTACACGTTATGTCACAATACTTATGCCTTTTCTCTCTTATTTTACAAGGTTTACATGAAGAGGGAGAATGCCGACAGCTGGAATTTTGGGCTAGAAAAGGAGAAAACATTGGAAACTTATTCTGCACAACTCAAAAAGCTCCGAAACTCCACGAGACACCGTTTCAGAAAATATAAAAAATATCTGGTGAAAGAGATTCACCAGGGGGCCACCACCTGTCCACGAGGGTGGGGGGCGCCCCCCTCTGGGCGCACCCCCTGCCTCGTGGGCCACACGGTGACCCCCTGATGCCCATCTTCTCCTATACGAGGTCTTTTGATCTGGAAAAAATCATAAGGAGGCTTTCGGGTCCAGACGCCGCCGTCTCGAGGCGGAACCTTGGCGGAACCAATCTAGGTCTCCGGCACAGATGTTCTGCTGGGGATACTTCCCTCCGGGAGGGGGAAATCGTCACCGCTGTCATCACCAAGAACTCTCCCATCTTGGGGAGGGTTATCTTCATCAACATCGTCACCAGCACCATCTTCTCGCAAACCCTAGTTCATCTCTTGTATCCAATCTTTGTACCCAAACCTCAGATTGGTACCTGTGGGTTGCTAGTAGTGTTGATTACTCCTTGTAGTTGATGCTAGTTAGTTTACTTGGTGGAAGATTATATGTTCAGATCCATTATGCATATTAATACCCCTCTAATCATGATCAATATTATGTCTTGTGAGTAGTTACTTTTGTTCCTGGGGACATGGGAGAAGTCTTGCTATAAGTAGTCATGTGAATTTGGTATTTGTTCGATATTTTGATGAGATGTATGTTGTCTCTCCTCTAGTGGTGTCATGTGAACGTCGACTACATGACACTTCACCATTATTTGGGCCTAGAGGAAGGCATCGGGAAGTAATAAGTAGACGATGGGTTGCTAGAGTGACAGAAGCTTAAGCCCTAGTTTATGCGTTGCTTTGTAAGGGGCTGATTTGGATCCACTTGTTTCATGCTATGGTTAGGTTTACCTTAATACTTCTTTTGTAGTTGCGGATGCTTGCAATGGAGGTTAATCATAAGTGGGAGGCTTGTCCAAGTAAGGACATTACCCAAGCACCGGTCCACCCACATACCAAATTATCAAAGTACTGAACGCGAATCAGATGATCGTGATGAAAACTAGCTTGACGATAATTCCCATGTGTCCTTGGGAGCGTTTTCCTTTATATAAGAGTTTGTCCAGGCTTGTCCTTTGCTACAAAAGGATTGGGCCATCTGGCTGCACCTTATTTACTTTTACTATTTGTCACTTGCTACCAATTACCTTATCACAAAACTATCTGTTACCGATAATTTCAGTACTTACAGAAAATACCTTACTGAAAACTGCCTATCAGTTCCCTTTGCTCCTCATTGGGGTCGACACTCTTACTTATCGAAAGGACTACGATAGATCCCCTACACTTGTGGGTCATCAAACGTATCAAGCATCCCCAAGCTTAATTCCTGCTCGTCCTCGAGTAGGTAAATGATAAAAACGGAATTTTTGATGCGGAATGCTAACCAACATAATTCTTAATGTAATTCTCTTTATTGTGGCATGAATGTTTAGATCCGAAAGATTCAAGACAAAAGTCTATATTGACATTAGAATAATAATACTTCAAGCATAATAACAAACTAATCATGTCTTCTCAAAATAACATGGCCAACGAAAGTTATCCCTACAAAATCATATAGTCTGGCTATGCTCTATCTTCATCACACAAAATATTCAAATCGTGCACAACCCCGGTTTCAACCAAGCGATTGTTTCACACTTTAATTCTTTCAAACCTTTCAACTTTCACGCAATACATGAGCGTGAGCCATGGATGTAGCACTATGTGGAATAGAGTGGTGGTTGTGGAGAAGACAAAAGAAGAAGATAGTCGCACATCAACTAGGCATATCAATGGGCTATGGAGATGACCATCAATAGATATGAATGTGAGTGAGTAGGGATTGTCAAGCAACGGATGCAGTAGAGCTATAAGTGTATGAAAGATCAAAAGAAACTAAGTGGGTGTGCATCCAACTTGCTTGCTCATGAAGACCTAGGGCATTTGAGGAAGCCCATCGTTGGAATATACAAGCCAAGTTCTATAATGAAAATTCCCACTAGTATATGAAACTGACAAAGCAAGGGACTCTCTATCATGAAGATTATTGTGCTACTTTGAAGCACAAGTGTGGAAAAGGATAGTAGCATTGTCCCTTCTCTCTTTTTTTGGAGGGGCTTTTCTCTTTTTTTAGCCCCACTCTCCTTTTTTTGGGCCATATTTTTTTATTTGGCCTTTCTCCCTCTTTTGTTTGTTTCCTCACACGGGACAATGCTCTAATAATGAAGATCATCACACTTTTATTTACTTACAACTCAAAGATTACAACTCGAAGCTAGAACAAAATATGACTCTATGTGAATGACGATGATGAAGCATGTCATATGAACGAAACGGTGGAAAGTTGCATGGCTATATATCTCGGAATGGCTATGGAAATGCCATGATAGGTAGGTATGGTGGCTGTTTTGAGGAAGGTATATGATGGGTGTATGGTACCGGCGAAAGTTGCGCGGTGCAAGAGAGGCTAGCAATGGTGGAAGGGTGAGAGTGCGTATAATCCATGGACTCAACATCAGTCATAAAGAACTCATATACTTATTGCAAAAATCTACGAGTTATCAAAACAAAGTATTCAACGCATCCTCCTAGGGGAAGGGTTGGTAGGAGTTAACCATCGCGCGATCCCGATCTCCACACAAAGGATGACACTCAGTAAATAAATCATGCTCCAACTTCATCACATAATTTTTCACCATACGTGCATGCTATGGGAATAACAAACTTTAACACAAGTATTTCTCAAATTCACAATTAATCCACTAGCATGACTCTAATATCACCATCCTCATATCTCAAAACAATCATCAAGTATCAAACTTCTCATAATATTCAATGCACTTGTATGAAAGTTTTTACTATACCCATCTTGGATGCCTATCATATTAGGACTAGTTTTATAACCAAAGCACATTACCATGCTGTTCTAAGAGACTCTCAAATAGATATAAGTGAAGCATGAGAGATCAATATTTTCTACAGAATAGAACCACCACCATGCTCTAAAAGATATAAGTGAAGCACTAGAGCAAAACTATCTAGCTCAAAAGATATAAGTGAAGCACATAGAGTATTCTAACAAATTCTAAATCATATTTATCTCTCTCAAAAGGTGTGTCCAGCAAGGATGATTGTGTCAAACTAAAAATCAAAGACTCAAATCATACATGACGCTCCAAGCAAAACACATATCATGTGGTGAATAAAAATATTGTCTCAAGTAAGGTTATCGATAGACGAAGAAGAAAGAGGGGATGCCTTCCCGGGGCATCCCCAAGCTTAGGCTTTTGGTTGTCCTTGAATTTTACATTGGGGGTGCCTTGGGCATCCCCATTCTTAGGCTTTTGCCACTCTTTGTTCCAGTGTCCATCAAATCCATACTCAAAACTTGAAAACTTCACAACACAAAACTTAGCCAAAATTCTCATGAGGTCCGTTAGTATAAGAAAACAAACCACTACTCAAAGTACTGTAATGAACTCATTCTTTGTTTATATTGGTGTTAAACCTACTGTATTCCAACTTCTCTATGATCCATACCACCCGATACTATTCATAGATTCATCAAAATAAGCAAACAACACACGAAAAACAGAATCTGTCAAAAACAGAACAGTCTGTAGTAATCTGTAACTTTGGAATATTTCTGTAACTCTAATTTTTTTGAAATAAATCAGTGGACATGAGGAATTTTTCTATTAATCATCCGCAAAAAGAATCAACTAAAAAGCACTCTCCAGTAAAAAATGACAGCCAATCTCGTGAGCGCTAAAGTTTCAGTTTTTTACAGCATGATCACATAAACTTCACACAAGTCTTCCCAATGGTTCGACTTGGCACAAACACTAATTAAAACACAAAAACACATCTAAACATAAGCTAGATGCAATATTTATTGCTAAACGGAAGCAAAAACAAATAAAATAAAATTGGGTTGCCTCCCAACAAGCGCTACCATTTAAGTCCCCTAGCTAGGCACGATACAATAATAGATCTAGGTATTGCCATCTTTGGTTGGCAATTCTTCGATTAAGCACTTATAATTCTTAGGAGATTCTTCATTCCTATTAATAATCAAACTTCTAGGCAAGAAATCAAGAAATTTATTTGTAGCGAAAGGTTCCCTTAGGAAAGTGAGAAAGTTGGGATGAACACTTATGGATTTGAGATCCGCAGTTTCCTTACTAGAAGATTCACCCTTATTTTTAGGAACATACATAAACTTGGCCAATTTAGTGATAGAGAGATTTGAAGTATTTTTCATAGCAGAGAAAGCAGACCCTACATTAGTGATAATATCCTCAATTTTATCAATTCTAGTGGAATCTTGATATATCCTCTCTTCAACTATAGGTTCTTTTTCTTTAACGTTTTTCAGAATAATTCCTACTTTAGATCCATATTGGGTAATTTGGTTATGGATCTTTTTATCCAAACTCTCAACCAACTCTACCGTGGCAACTTTGTTTCCAATGATTTCAAGCCTTTGCATAACATGTTCTAGAGTCAAAACAGTTCCATTAACCAGAAGAGGTGGTGGGCCAAACAATTATGTCATAGCATTATAAGAATCAAAAGTATGGCTACCCAAGAAATTCCCTCCGGTAATGGTATCAAGAATATATCTATTCCATGGAGTGACGCCAACATAAAAATTGCAAAGAAGCATGGAAGTGGAAAGCTTCCTAGTAGATCTGTTTTGAGCATTGCAAATTCTATACCGAGCATCTTTTATATTTTCTTCCTCCCTTTGTTTAAAATTAAGAACCTCACTCTCGGGAGTATTGATAATGATAGGCGTGCTAGCCATGACGGCAAGGCAAAGCGAAAAAACACACAGAAAAAGAAGGGCGAATAAAACGGCAAAGGTGAAGTGGGGAAGAGGAAAACGAGAGGCAAATAATGTAGTGCGAGGGATAAGGGATTGTGATATGTACTTGGTATATGACTTTTTCATAGATCTCCCCGGCAACGGCGCCAGAAATTCTTCTTGCTACTTCTCGAGCTTGCGTTGTATTCCCTCAAAGAGAAAAGGGTGATGCAACACAGTAGCATAAGTATTTCCCTTAGTTTTTGAGAACCAAGGTATCAATCCAGTAGGAGACCACGCGCGAGTCCCTCACACCTGCACAAACAAATAAGAACCTCGCAGCCAATAAGGGGTTGTCAATCCCTTCACAGTCACTTACGAGAGTGTGATCTGATAGATAGGATAGGATAATATTTTTGGTATTTTTGGTATAAGAACAGAAAGTAAATTGTGGGGACCCCGACTTATAAGTCGAGATCACCGAATGCGCGTGTACAGTGATCCCAGAGATCAATGCTCACTGAACACACAGAGGCTGAATAACAAGAGTCTTACATCCATACATACCGTCTTACACAAATTATGGCCATTATGGCCAAGTCTTACATAGATAAAGCCTCACGGGCTGAATAGCAAATAACTCAAATAGCGGAAGTCTTCGAAGATAAGTAGAACCCATGCCATCTACCTTAACCCTACAGGCATTCTGACTGGGATAGCGTCCTAGTTCGCATGTTCGTCTCCATAGTAGTCTTCTTCATTTTCCTGTTCCTCCATGCCTGGCCAATTAAATAACACGTGGCAAGCAAATGAGTACTTTGAATGTACTCGCAAGCAACCCATGATTTGGTTCAAAGTAACAATGCAATTGAACAACAATGAGCAATCTAGCTATGGGCTAGAATAAATATTCTACCATCATGTGAATGCATCAGTAAACTCACGTAACCTCGAAGACAGGTTACCGATATCAACATGAATATGATTCATCTCATCGAGTCAAGACACCACCTTGACTCATCACACACCCATGTTTTCACTGATGTAGCAAAACTCTGGACATAGTTTAAGTAGCACCACCCAACTTTCCATGACCGTGGACACGGCTATTCGAATAGTTTTACACTCTGCAGAGGTTGCGCACTTTACCCACAAGATCCGGGAAGCTTTCGTGTCACCCACGATCCCGCAGTACCTCAAGTACTCGGGGGAAGCACCCGGTCATTATCTTTACTTAGACGACACTAACATAGAGTCCACTCGTTGGTACACGGCCCTTGAGTACAAACAATAGATCATGGGACTTGCCCTAATTTCAATGTCACGCGTACCCGAAGGGACCAACGGTGTGTCCGGTGCCGTGTAAAAACAGTCATGGTCGTCTATCCAAGCACGACCCCGTCCCGGGAAAGACCTCAAGTCTTCCCGTCACTAGTAATGCGGGCACCATGCTAGTATCGACCTAAGTAATCAATAATGCCCCGTCCCATAAGGGGTAGAGTGGTTGCACATGTTTGGTTGGGACGGTAGTCACACATAAATCTAATCCATCATTTCACCCATGCGCAAGATTTTTTTTACCAGCACATCACTTCTTCCTCAAGTGATGACCTAACTCAACATCACCCTCGGGCATTAGGGGCACCCGATGGGTTTTATGAAAAGATTTCAACCACGAAGGTTTGTGTCACACATGCATTACCAAGCATCCCTACTAACCATTTGCATGACATCTAGCACATAGCAAGATCATGGGTGAAACATGCATCATGTGGTGATTCATAACTAGGTCATCACCGTAACTCTTATTATCATGCAATCGGAAACAAACGGGTTCCGAAGAACACAAGTGTATCATGGACAAAGGGCTGCTTGCCTGGATTGGCTTGGTCTTCAAAGTCTTCAAATCCTTCTCCACCTTCTTCTTCAGCAACTTCGTCAAATACGGTATCTATACGTCGCATAATAACAACGAAAAAATAAGACCATAATGAAAACAGAAAAATCAAAGTGCTCAGAAAAATATCAACTCATTTTTGTTAAATACTAGAGGGAAAACTAAGATGGAAAAAATTCTTAGTTGGAGTTTTGGAATGACAGAATGAAATCTAAGGATTTTTGAACAGGAGTTTTAATGCTCAAATTTGAATTTAAATTTGAACAGAACATAAAAGTTTCATGGATATGTGTGAAAGTGACACCATTAAATAGGTTGGAATATTTCAAGGTTTTAGGAGTTGGAATTAATTCATTTGGACAATTATTTATTTCTATAAAATTATTTGAAATTTTACAGAAAAGAATAAAAGAAAATGGCCCTGTGCCACTGGGCCAGAGTGGCCACAGTGCACGGCCCAGGGCGAACATGCCCAGCCGCACGGGTGCCAGCGTGCGCGCGTCAGGGTTTTAAACCTGACAGGCGGGGCCCGGCGGTCAGTGATAGATAGGGGTGCGGGAGGGAGGTTAGGATGACAGGCGGGGCCCATCTGTCATCTTCAACCTCATGCTCAGAGCTACGGCGAGCTCACCGGCGACGATTCCGGGCACGGCGGGGCAAGCTGAGGGTAAAAATGGGTTCAACGAGGAGTCGCGGATGTAGTGGTGCTCGAGTTGGTCGCAGGAGAGGCCAGGTTCGTCGGCGGCAAGGTAGAGCGGCGGAGGATCGTCGGGAGGTCGCTGCTCCGGTCGATTCCGGCAGCTGCAGAGGGGGAAAAGTGAGGGGAATGCATCAGTGAGGTACGGCGGTTCCAAATTGAGCAAGAGAAGGGGCGGAGGGAGGCTGTACTGCGAGATCTCCGGTCGCCCGACGCGGCGGAGCTCCGGTCGATACCGAGAACTGAGGCTCTCCGGGGATGAGTGAGTGGTGCTGGAGTTCTACTGGGGGTGAGGGGAGGTTGTTGGTGCCGTTGGAGAGGCTCGGGCGTGCTTATATAGCCGAGCCCACGGTCCACCGTGGACTCGTGCGCCGGCGAGGTTGCAGACGAGGCCAGCGGCCGTGCAGGCGCTCGTGTTCGAGTCGGGGAGGATTGTGGACGAGTTCTACGCCTAGTACAGGGGAGAGGAGGAGCGGGGAAGGCTCCAGACAGCGTGCGCGTGTGAGGCCGACGAGTGGAGGTTGCGAGCGGCCAGCGCGCGTGTCACATCCCCAATTTCACCTTTCCCTAGGATAGCATTTGCCTGTTGCATCATGTTTCAGTTTCTCAGAAACTAGAAATGGGGATGCTCAAACCCTAGCATGAAATGTTTTCAACTAGGGTCAAGCTAAAATCTTCTTCAATGAACCCAAAATGCCCTCTGGAAAAGTTCATCATTTTTGGATTGAATAAAAACCTCTGCCAAAAATGTTGCACATATTTCTAGGACCATTCTGGATTTTGGAATTAAATCTTAAAGTATTTGCATTTGGGCATTTAAATGCTACTAATTATTCTAAATGTCCAAATAATCCTAAACTGAAATGTTCCATGTTGGTTATATGCTAAACAGTGGGCATGAGCAGTTTGGTGATTTTTGAAAGTGCCTAAGTATTTTTAGAAAAGCCACAAACCTGCAGAAATAATAGAAAACAGAAAGAATTAAAAGAGAGAGAGAGAGAGAAGAGCTCACCTGGGCTGCTTACCTGCACCAGAGTAGGCCCAACACTGTGCAGCCCAACTGGCCCACAGTGCCAGTCATCGCCTACCTCGCGCCAGAAGGACGCGAGGCGTGTGGCCGCCGTGCGCGCACACGCGCCCCAGCCACCTCCTGCTTGCCGCCTTCCTCCCGACGCCCTGGAGACGCCACGCAGCGCCTCGAAGTCTCTCGCCACTCCCTCGTCCTCATCCCCTCCTCTCTCTCGCTCCGCGTCTTGTGGCCGAGCGCCACCGTCGCCGCCGCTTGCCCAGAGCCTCCCCCTCGACCCCTCGGCGTGCCCAGTAGCTCGGCTACCTCGTCCTCGACCTCATCACCAAGCCAGGCGACGCCGGAAGCCCTAAAACGCCGACGTCTTCGTCTTCTTCAACCTCGGTCTGCCGAGATCGCCGGCGGCCATGTGCCCGCTTCGGTGCTTCCTCAAGCTCACTGAGGCCACCACTACATTCGCCGTGAGCCCCTGCCTGTTTCCCGTCTCTCCCCGCGGTCGTTTGCTCCACCTAGCCTAGATAACCACCGCACCCGAGAGCTTGGCTCCGCCGGCCAAGTCGCCGCCGTGGCCACAGCCACCGTAGCTTGCGTCTGAGCTCGCCACTGCACGCCTTGCACTCCCGCGCATCGGACAAGGCCACCCGTTGCTCCTGGAGAGGTCCGTAGCGCCGTTTCCTTCATCACCCGAACGCCGGCCGCCGCGTCTGAGGTCGCCGCCGTCACTTTAGGCCACCTCCGGCGAAGTTGAGGGCACCAATCGACGCGCACGAGCTCCAGCTACTCTTAGATGGGCTCAACCGTTGATTTGGTTGCCGGAGGGTGTTTTCCGAGCCCCTCCGTCGTGCCTGTCGCCGCCGGCGGCTAACCGCCGGTCGGTTTGACCTGTTTGACCACCAACGGCCGCCCCTCGGGTCAATGACAAGTGGGGCCGCCCTATTAATTAACCTAGTTTAGTATTAATTATTAGGTTAGTTAGTTAGTCACTGACGTGTGGGCCCTGCCCTGTCTAAGTTTAGTTTAGAATTTAATTAGTGCTAATTAACCCTGTTAATTAGCAGAGTCACTGACGTGTGGACCCCACACATGAGGTTTGACCTGGACCAGCCTCTGTTGACTGCTGACATCACAGTGACGTCATGCTGACGCAATAAGTGTTTTCTGGAATTTTAAATAAATCAGAAATGATTTATTTATTTCAAAAAATAGGCAAAACTTCTAAAAATCATAGAAAATAAACTATAGCTCAGATGAAAATAATTTATATATGAAAATTGATCAGAAAAATCCAAGGAATCTGTTTATGGCATTTTCATGCATGTTTGAACAAGTTAAACCTGCTGATCAGGTCAAATCAATTAAATGGCATTTGAATAATCACATATGGAGTTTGAATTTGAAACTTTGGTTCAAACCAACTTGATTTAATTGTGTTGCTAGTTGCATTAGCTCAATCCACAACATATTGCCATGTCATGATCATGCATCATATTGTTGCATTGCATTGATTGTGTTCTTTCTCTGTTTGTCGGTTTTGTCCCCTCTCAGTAGACGACGTTCCGACGATGAGTTTGATGACACCGATGAAGACCCATTGTTATCTTCAGAAGTGTCAGGCAAGCAAAACCCCATTGAGCATTCTGATACAATCCCACTCTCTCGCTCTTGCTCTCTTTTACTGCATTAGGACAACAACGCTTCAACTGTTACCTGCTGCGGTAGTTGAACCCCTTTCCACTGCATGACCTGTCATTGCCACAGTAAATAGTTGAAACCCACTAGTATGAGTAGGAGTTGTTTGAGCCATGTTGTGCCTACTCATTCATGCTTTCTGGTTATTCCTGCTATTTCTTAGAGTTGTGTCAGGTCTGATTCATCGGGGATGAATTGGAATGGTGATGAACATGTCCTAATGTGTGTGAGCTAAGTGTGTGAACACGATTTGGTAAAGGTAGCGATGAGAGGCCATGTAGGAGTACATGGTGGGTTGTCTCATTGCAGCCGTCCTCAGGAACTGAGTTCTGTGTCGGTTGATCCATGACCAGTTACTACCATGCATTGGGCCCGAAACCAATGGACCCTCTCGACTTATTAATCAACATGATATCTGTCCAGGAGTTGCAACTAGTTTCTGGTGTTTGTAGTTTACTGGAGGTCGTGCGCAGCGCTGACCCTCGGGGTGGGCTGTGACGCGGCAAGTACGTGGCACGGTGTACCGATCGCCCGTTTGGTGATGCGGGAACCCTGTACACATCGTTTGGGGCCGTGAGCGACACCCCGACCGGATCTCCCCACGGATGGAACCCAAATAGGCAATAAACCTGGACGAGAGACTTGTGTGGTTAGTTAGGTCATGGCCGACACCCTCGCTGGGCCTCCGCTTGAAGGTTGCCGAGTACATGTCGTGTAAACGGCGGTAAGTGGTGAGAGCGTGTGTGAAGAAGTACACCCCTGCAGGTTTATATATATGATCTATTCGAATAGCCGTGTCCGCGGTAATGGACTTCTGGGTTACCTCTACAGTTCATAGACAAGTGAAAGTGGATACTCTAATACACGCAAGATAAGCGTGAGTGCTATGGATGGCCTTCTCGTAGGGAGACGGGAGAGGATCCATAGTGGTGTATTGATTGGTGAATATGTGGACTCGTGTGCGCCACCTCAAAAGTATTACTTGCAGTCGTAGATTAGGATAGCCACCGGGTCAAAGCTGGCTTGCTGCAGTCAAACTCCACCACCCCCTTTGTTGATACTGATGCATATGTAGCTAGTTCTGATGTAAGTCTTGCTGAGTACCTTTGTACTCACATTTGCTTAATTTATGTTTTGCAGAGAGACTTCAGTCTCGCTAGTGGTTCCGCGTGGACTTCGACGTTTAGCTTGTTACCTCAGCTACGATCTTGTACCCTTGGGAGGGTCTTGTAGATAGTCAGGCTTTTTCAGCCTTCTTCATTTGTAGTTGTCTGTATTCAGACATGTTATGCTTCCGTTGCCTGTATGCTCTGTATGTTGGGTCATGTGACCTCTGTTTGTAATAAATGCTATGATGGCTCTTCTGGGCCTTATCTATATGAGTTGTTGAGTTATGTTGTGATGCCATGTTGTACAACACATACTTGCATGTTATGCGTACGTGTAATGTGTATTGCTATGTGTTGGATCCGACACCTAGTTGTTTACCTTTGGTAGCCTATCTTACAGGGAAATGTCTCCTAGTGCTTCCACCGAGCCTTGGTAGCTCGCTACTGCTCCGGAATACTTAGGCTGGCCGGCATGTGTCCTTCTTCGTTCCTGTGTTTGTCCCTTAGGGGAAATGTCACGCGTTGTTCCTTTAAGTCCTTGTAGCTTGCTACAACTTGGGTTCATACGTTGATGACCGACACGTTCGTTGCTGGGTCATGTATGCCTGTCTCTGTAATTTAGTGCCACTTTTGGTTTATAACTGGTCATGTCGGCCCGGGTTCTCTGTCATATGGATGCTAGCGACACTATCATATACGTGTGCCAAAATGCGCAAACGGTCCCGGGCCAGGTAAGGTGGCACCCGTGGGGATACCGTGCGTGAGGCCGCAAAGTGATATGGTGTGTTACAGGCTAGACCTGTGTGACTTAGGATCGGGGTCCTGACAGCTTTGGTATCAGAGCCTGACTGCCTGTAGGATTAGCAAGCAAAACTGGTCGAAGTCGTGTCTAGAAATTCTTTAGTTATATAAGGGAATTGATTGTGGAAGGGAACGTAAGGCTCTTTTTACTCCTTTACCTTATGACCTTCTGATCTGAGTCACCTTCTTCTTCTACGGGGATTAAGAACTAGGATTCTCATTCTATTTATCAGGATCACGTTATTGTGGTTTCAACCCTCAGTTTAGTTTCTTCTACTTCTGTTTGTTCAACTGTTGGTCTCAGAACCTTGACATGATAATGTTAAGTGGTTATGCTACCCTTTTGCTTGGATCTCAGAAGTATTTTCGAGCAATTACAGCCGTTATGCTGTCCAAGTCATCCCAGGTTTCTAATAGTCGGATGCATTTGCAAATCCCTTCTTCCTGTCCCGATGCTCCTTTGGGCCAGATTAACCACACTAGTCGGTGTGTTGAGGCACTCTGTTACCTCGACATATATGTTGGACTTATTACTATGACCCTAGGTGTCTTAGAAGATCACCCAATAAACTAGCAATGCTTTATATTCACAGTGTGATGATTCTAGCCATTATTCTCAAAAGCATCCCGTGATGCCATTTAGTTAGTAGGCATTATATTTCTGGGTTCTTGAACCCAAGATTCACTCTACTTACTTCATGTTGATAGTATTGCTCGTCCCTTTAGGATATTAGTAACCTTGTGATAGTCCTCGAGGTCCGTGGTATATCATTCTTCCAAATACCATGAACCATCATGGCAGAAGTTCTTCTGAACCAAAAGATCACAACCAGAGTGCTCCTGAGTAGTACTCCATTCATATCGTGACTCTGACAATTCTATTTTCTGCATGGGTTATCCGGAAGAAATATGTTGAACTCGTTCGACATGTTAATCTATGCATCCACAACTCAGAAGTTATATGTTCCTTGAGTTGTCTCCTTTTTAGTTGTATCATGACCCCCGTTTATCAGTTGATAGTCAGGAGTAGTTGTGCACTCGCGTTCATCGATGCCTTTTACTCTTGTGGTCTGTCAAGCCATTCTATTCTGGAATGACTAGGAGAAACAAACTCCAGTACCTTATCCATATCCAGGATTGGGTCAAAGAAGTTGTACTCCGCAGATGAAGAATGCTAATCCAGCTTCTAATATGTTCTATCCTGGAGTATTACCATCCTTACGTCAAGAATGTCATGGGAATTGCACAACCTCCTATGAACTCTTGATACAGTGATACTTCTCGCCATCATCGTTTATTCCTCGGCCTCCGTGTTATTATAACCGGAATGCTGACAAGTGGATTGTGATGTCTGAAATCAATACTCCTGGCAACTCTGTTGCTTGGTAGTTAAATGGACAATAACCTCATCCTTAGCGAGTTGATTATTGAATCATCACCCTAAGGTTGATCGTGCTACCTAGTCCACTTTCCTGGTGCACTCCTTGATTGATGAGTTAGGAATTTGTTAAGTCCTTGCTCATTTGATCATATCGTCTTGCCTTGAAAAGCAAGATTGTTCTCGAGCTTAGTAACATATCGGTGGTTCGTGATTTTCCGAATATCTTCTCGGAAGTATTACCAGGTTGTCACCTGACCGCTATGTTGAGTCCGTGATCAAGCTGGTTTCTCTCTAAATCACCTTTTTCCCAAGAATCTGTGTTGGATACCCTGAACTAGTTGGTTAAGCTAAACAACAACTTGCAGAGTTGTAAGATAAGAGCTTGCCTAACTTAGTTCCTTCTAAGGGATATCTTTTGTGTGTGTGTGTTGAAGAAAGATGATATCTTGATCGGTTGATCCTTGTGATCAATTGTTGGATCTATTGTCTTGTCCAAAACTTTGATTTGAGTATGGGCTATCATCAAATCAAATCAGAACCAACGATGTTCATAATGTTGTCTTACTCGTGGTTGATCCCTCGAGCATACACCATTATATCCCCTTGGTCTGACCAATACTATCACTTGTTCACATAATTATGGAATTCCATCTCCATGGAAACCTGGATGAATTGTTGTTGAGCCCATCAGCAACACTGCTATCTTCTCCATGATTTTGTAGGACATTAAGCTAGTGTTGGAAACTTTGTAAGCATTGCATTCGTGTCCCGTTCATGAGGTATATGTTGGATGAGAGAAGAGACTTTCCCTAATACATGTGTAATTGATGTAAGCTGCCACCGTGAGTTCGAGAAAGTTAGTTTTGCTTCCTCTGGAATCATCTCAAGTCAGTCATGCATACGTGCGAAGTATTCTGTGGTTTGGAGACTTGCAACCTTCACTCTATACGTATCCCTAGCACACCAAGCCACTGCTTGATTTGTTCAAGAAAATGAAGTCTGTTGTGCTAATCCTAGGTCATGCACATGACTTCGCTATCCTCGATGATGGTTCCCAACCAGAACTTGGTAGTGTTTTATTATAAGACTACTATGTGGTCATGCTTGTCTGCGACAGAGTGTTCACATGTGTGTAGCAGAACCAGCTCATGTTTTGGAGCTGCTATCGTAGTTCATTCCCAACAATCTCGCAACGCCGTCTCGTCGAATTGTGTTGCAAACATTCATTCTTTCTAGACTCGATAAGTCTGGAATATCCTGACACCAACCAGAACTGAATCTCAGGCAGATATGATGGTTGAAACATTTTCCAAGAACTATAATACTGGTCTCCTGATAACCGGTAAAGTGGATGTCGTGGCCACCACACCCAGCCGGAAGACCTATTGTTGTAATATCTTGATTTAAGAAGTTGGCCACCTCCCCATAAGGATTTCGTAGGATTTACTCCCTAGTTGTTCCTTATGGACTTTTGTGCTCCTGAAGTCCGACCTTTTACTTGATGTTCTAGGTACCAAACCATTTTAATAAATGGATTGCACTAGCACGTCAAGGAGAACATTGGAAGCGGAGTGCTAAATGTCTCTCGGTTGATTATCCAGATTTCGCCCCCTTGGCCTCGCCAAGGCGAAATCCGAGAAGGTGTTATCTTCCTTTGCATCTGCATCATCCATCATTATTCATCATGGTAGTATGTGATGTTGCCAGGATCCTTGACACGGATATTGGTAAAACCTTGATGGACATGGGAATGCTCAAGTTCTTGAGAGCACGCACAAGCACTAGGTGTTATCCTCAACACTAACCTGGATTGCTTCCAGTGTTCTTGATTATATTATACACTCTCAAAGAGTAGATTTACTCTCTACTGTTGGGATTCACCCCGGTTACCAGAATCATTCCCAGCATTTGCATTTTGTTCCCAGCTTGCACCGCCCATGTGCCAATTTTCCATGGGTTGTCTCTCTCAGCCACTGTTGTTGAGGGTTATCCTCAGGAGTGGACTTTCCATGGGTCCCATCCATCTCCGGTGATAACCAAAATCATCCCTTGTGTTGTCTTCAACAAGGTAGTCCACATCATCCATTCTGGCCTGAGAATGTCATTCTTTCGAACTCCGTCAAACGATTGGATGTGATTTGCCTCCGGCTGGTATAGAGAGTTTCAATGACCTCTATATCAAAAGTAATTCTTTTTGCCACTTAAAGGAATAACTCTACGAGTCACCTTCTCTAAGGTGTCCCGTCTGGTGGTATCAATCACCATCTTCTTAGGTGTGGAATTATTGCCACTAGGTGAACCTTCATTGTTTGTTTCACTCCATCCCCCTGGAGGTGTACTCCGTGTCTCAGCTCAAGAGATGTTTCGACGTCTCAATCCATGAGTTGATCTTGAATTGCTCGATCTTCGAGAAGATCAAATCCTGTAGAATTCACGTTCTTTTGTTGTTGTGTTGGATGAAGCTTTGAAATCAAAGATGCCAAGATTTACATGATGCAATGAATCAACAATTTCGAGGAGGGAAACTGGATCGAGAAGATTGTGTTAGATAATGTCCCCTCCGATTTCTTATCTCACGTCTTGAATCTCGGGACGAGATTCATGTTTAGTAAGGGTGAGTTGTCACATCCCCAATTTCACCTTGCCCTAGGATAGCATTTGCCTGTTGCATCATGTTTCAATTTCTCAGAAACTAGAAATGGGGATGCTCAAACCCTAGCACAAAATGTTTTCAACTAGGGTCAAACTAAAATCTTTTTCAATGAACCCAAAATGCCCTCTAGAAAAGTTCATCATTTTTGGATTGAATAAAAACCTCTGCCAAAAATGTTGCACATATTTCTAGGACCATTCTGGATTTTAGAATTAAATCTTAAAGTATTTGCATTTGGGCATTTAAATGCTACTAATTATTCTAAATGTCCAAATAAGCCTAAACTGAAATGTTCCATGTTGGTTATATGCTAAACAGTGGGCATGAGCAGTTTGGTGATTTTTGAAAGTGCCTAAGTATTTTTAGAAAAGCCACAAACCTGCAGAAATAATGGAAAACAGAAAGAATTAAAAGAGAGAGAGAGAGAGAGAGAGAAGAGCTCACCTGGGCTGCTTACCTGCACCAGAGTCGGCCCAACACTGTGCAGCCCAACTGGCCCACAGTGCTAGTCATCGCCTACCTCGCGCCAGAAGGACGCGAGGCGTGTGGCTGCCGTGCGCGCACACGCGCCCCAGCCACCTCCTGCTTGCCGCCTTCCTCCCGACGACCTGGAGACGCCATGCAGCGCCTCGAAGTCTCTCGCCCACTCTCTCGTCCTCATCCCCTCCTCTCTCTCGCTCCGCGTCTTGTGGCCGAGCGCCACCGTCGCCGCCGCTTGCCATTGTCGCACCCAGAGCCTCCCCCTCGACCCCTCGGCGTGCCCAGTAACTCGGCTACCTCGTCCTCGACCTCATCACCAAGCCAGGCGACGCCGGAAGCCCTGAAACGCCGACGTCTTCGTCTTCTTCAACCTCGGTCCGCCAAGATCGCCGGCGGCCATGTGCCCGCTTCGGTGCTTCCTCAAGCTCACTGAGGCCACCACTACATTCGCCGTGAGCCCCTGCCTGTTTCCCCTCTCTCCCCGCGGTCGTTTGCTCCACCTAGCCTAGATAACCACCGCACCTGAGAGCTTGGCTCCGCCGGCCAAGTCGCCGCCGTGGCCACAGCCACCGTAGCTTGCGTCTGAGCTCGCCACTGCACGCCTTGCACTCCCACGCATCGGACAGGGCCACCCGTTGCTCCTGGAGAGGTCCGTAGCGCCGTTTCCTTCATCACCCGAACGCCGGCCGCCGCGTCTGAGGTTGCCGCCGTCACTTTAGGCCACCTCCGGCGAAGCTGAGGGCACCAATCGACGCGCGCGAGCTCCAGCTACTCTTAGATGGGGTCAGCCGTTGATTTGGTCGCGGGAGGGCGTTTTCCGAGCCCCTCCGTCGTGCCTGTCGCCGCCGGCGGCTAACCGCCGGTCGGTTTGACCTGTTTGACCACCAACGGCCACCCCTTGGGTCAATGACAAGTGGGGCCGCCCTGTTAATTAACCTAGTTTAGTATTAATTATTAGGTTAGTTAGTTAGTCACTGACGTGTGGGCCCTGCCCTATCTAAGTTTAGTTTAGAATTTAATTAGTGCTAATTAACCCTGTTAATTAGCAGAGTCACTGACGTGTGGACCCCACACGTCAGGTTTGACCTGGACCAGCCTCTGTTGACTGCTGACATCACAGTGACGTCATGCTGACGCAATAAGTGTTTTCTGGAATTTTAAATAAATCAGAAATGATTTATTTATTTCAGAAAATAGCCAAAACTTCTAAAAATCATAGAAAATAAACTATAGCTCAGATGAAAATAATTTATATATGAAAATTGATCAGAAAAATCCAAGGAATCTGTTTATGGCATTTTCATGCATGTTCGAACAAGTTAAACCTGCTGATCAGGTCAAATCAATTAAATGGCATTTGAATAATCACATATGGAGTTTGAATTTGAACCTTTGGTTCAAACCAACTTCATTTAATTGTGTTGCTAGTTGCATTAGCTCAATCCACAGCATATTGCCATGTCATGATCATGCATCATATTGTTGCATTGCATTGATTTAGTTCTTTCTCTGTTTGTCGGTTTTGTCCCCTCTCAGTAGACGACGTTCCGACGATGAGTTTGATGACACCGATGAAGACCCATTGTTATCTTCAGAAGTGCCAGGCAAGCAAAACCCCATTGAGCATTCCGATACAATCCCACTCTCTCGCTCTTGCTCTCTTTTACTGCATTAGGACAACAACGCTTCAACTGTTACCTGCTGCGGTAGTTGAACCCCTTTCCACTGCATGACCTGTCATTGCCACAGTAAATAGTTGAAACCCACTAGTATGAGTAGGAGTTGTTTGAGCCATGTTGTGCCTACTCATTCATGCTTTCTGGTTATGCCTGCTATTGCTTAGAGTTGTGTCAGGTCTGATTCATCGGGGATGAATTGGAATGGTGATGAACATGTCCTAATGTGTGTGAGCTAAGTGTGTGAACACGATTTGGTAAAGGTAGCGATGAGAGGCCATGTAGGAGTACATGATGGGTTGTCTCATTGCAGCCTTCCTCAGGAACTGAGTTCTGTGTCGGTTGATCCATGACCAGTTACTACCATGCATTGGGCCCGAAACCAATGGACCCTCTCGACTTATTAATCAACATGATCTCTGTCCAGGAGTTGCAACTAGTTTCTAGTGTTTGTAGTTTACTGGAGGTCGTGCGCAGCGCTGACCCTCGGGGTGGGCTGTGACGCGGCAGGTACGTGGCACGGTGTACCGATTGCCCGTTTGGTGATGCGGGAACCCGGTACACATCGTTTGGGGCCATGAGCGACACCCCGACCGGATCTCCCCACGGATGGAACCCAAATAGGCGATAAACCTGGACGAGAGACTTGTGTGGTTAGTCAGGTCGTGGACGACACCCTTGCTGGGCCTCCGCTTGAAGGTTGCCGAGTACATGTCGTGTAAACGGCGGTAAGTGGTGAGAGCGTGTGTGAAGAAGTACACCCCTGCAGGGTTATATATATGATCTATTCGAATAGCCGTGTCCGCGGTAATGGACTTCTGGGTTACCTCTACAGTTCATAGACAAGTGAAAGTGGATACTCTAAAACACGCAAGATAAGCATGAGTGCTATGGATGGCCTTCTCGTTGGGAGACGGGAGCGGATCCATAGTGGTGTATTGATTGGTCAATATGTGGACTCGTGTGCGCCACCTCAAAAGTATTACTTGCAGTCGTAGATTAGGATAGCCACCGGGTCAAAGCTGGCTTGCTACAGTCAAACTCCACCACCCCCTTTGTTGATACTGATGCATATGTAGCTAGTTCTGATGTAAGTCTTGCTGAGTACCTTTGTACTCACGTTTGCTTAATTCATGTTTTGCAGAGAGACTTCAGTCTCGCTAGTGGTTCTGCGTGGACTTCGACGTTTAGCTTGTTACCTCAGCTACGATCTTGTACCCTTGGGAGGGTCTTGTAGATAGTCAGGCTTTTTCAGCCTTCTTCATTTGTAGTTGTCTGTACTCAGACATGTTATGCTTCCGTTGCCTGTATGCTCTGTATGTTGGGTCATCTGACCTCTGTTTGTAATAAATGCTATGATGGCTCTTCTGGGCCTTATCTATATGAGTTGTTGAGTTATGTTGTGATGCCATGTTTTACAGCACATAGTTGCATGTTATGCGTACGTGTAATGTGTATTGCTATGTGTGGGATCCGACACGTAGTTGTTTACCTTTGGTAGCCTATCTTATAGGGAAATGTCTCCTAGTGCTTCCACCGAGCCTTGGTAGCTCGCTACTGCTCCGGAACACTTAGGCTGGCCGGCATGTGTCCTTCTTCGTTCCTGTGTCTGTCCCTTAGGGGAAATGTCACGCGTTGTTCCTTTAAGTCCTTGTAGCTTGCTACGACTTGGGTTCATACGTTGATGACCGACACGTTCGTTGCTGGGTCATGTATGCATGTCTCTGTAATTTAGTGCCACTTTTGGTTTATAACTGGTCATGTCGGCCCGGGTTCTCTGTCATATGGATGCTAGCGATACTATCATATACGTGTGCCAAAATGCGCAAACGGTCCCGGGCCAGGTAAGGTGGCACCCGTGGGGATACCGTGCGTGAGGCCGCAAAGTGATATGGTGTGTTACAGGCTAGACCTGTGTGACTTAGGATCGGGGTCCTGACAGCGCGTGCGAAGGCGACCACTGGAGGGAGGAGGAGGAGGGGGACAACACCGGGGAGGGTCGCAGACGTCGAGGTGCATCGACTGGCGCGAGGAAGGAGCACGAGGTGGTCGGGGGCACGCGATTGGGCGAAGCTACAGTGCGGGTGTGCACTGTAGCGCCCTCTGGAGCGTGCTAATTGCATGCCATGGCATGCCATTGGCCCTCTGGGCATGTCCGCCGTGTCTGGGGGGTCCAGCACATGGTAAATAGCTCGGGTGTGGCCTTGGATGCTCTGGAGGTGCAGTGAAGGAGGAGTGAAGCTGGTAACTAGGTAGAAATGAGTTGTCCAGCAAGGTGAATTGGGGTTTTCACCCCTCAATCATGGAGCTGGGGACATGGGGAAGTTACAGGAGTTAAAATGTAACTAGATGAAGCTGTGGTAGAAAGTTGAAGCAAAAGTAAATGGTAAAAGGGGTCAAGATGGTAGTTTTGGTAAAACAGAAGAAGGTGTTTGATGATGTTTTGGTCAAGCAAATGATCTCCACTTGCCATGACACTTAACAGGATTGAATGTCATATGGAAATAGGGTGTTTCACCAAATTTGGGCTCATTTGAAAAAACTAGCCAATGTAACTTTGGTGAACCCTAGAAATCAACAGAAATGGCTTCATCTTGTTTAAGTCAAGCTAATCATCTCCCCTTGATGCACCACTTGGTGTAGTTTCATCATTTGGGGATATGATCATGCCCACAAAGCTTGAAGCTCCAGATAAAAAGTTGGTAATGTAAAGTTGTTCAAATTTGCATTTGAACAGAGAGGGTTTTGGGGTAATCTGATCAAGTTAACCTACTCCAAATCTTGTGCCACTTGGTCTAGATGCCTTATTAGGCCTTTCTAGCATGTACACCAAGTTTGAGAGCATTTGGACAAGTTTGGCAATGTAAAGTTGCTCAAACTTCAAATATGGACAGAATGGTTTTGAAGGGTTTTGAGGATGTTATCTTGCTTCCCAAGGCATGGGACTTGGCAAGATCATCAAATATGTCATATAAGACATGATAAAATTTCCCTGGAATTTTTGGAGAATATTTCCTTTGTAAATATTTCAAAAGCTTGAAATATCCAGAAAGGGTTTTAGAGGGATTAGCCCATTATTTTGAACATGACCAAGTGTTGTAACTCTTATATATGGACAATATATGTCCTATGAGTCTCCCTGAAGTTTGGCAATTATTTTTGAAAGACTTAAATAATTTTTCCCTATTAAAGACCATTTCTGGCCTTAAGAAAAAGCTTTTAAATAAAATAGGAAAATAACTTTTAAAATTATACTTTTGTGGTTTCTGGGAGTCCTATGACTACTAGGTCTCAAATATACTTTTTGAAATAATTTTCTCACCCTAAATCAAGCACTTGCAGTGCAAACCTCAATTCAGGGTTTTTTTTGGAATACTAAAATTTTAAAATACATTTTGGCCAAATTATTTTTATAAGAAAATACTATACTGCTATAAACACTTGGTATGATCATTGGGCAGAAGTTTTGGGTATGGAGATGAATTCTACAAGAGGTAATAGTTGACTTTAGTGAGCACATGAAAATCATAAGAAGAAAAACTCAATTCCAAATAAAAGCAAAATGATGCCAAAATTTTTTGCTAGTCCAAATTTTCATGCTTCATTGATGCAAATAACATGTTACAAAATGCAGGGTGTGACAGACCTACCCCCTTACGAGAATCTCGTCCCCGAGATTCCTAAACTAGGTCTTAAAATAGATCGGGAAACTCGGATCTAAGATAGTCTTCACGTTCCCAGGTTGCTTCTGCTTCCGTGTGGTTGCTCCACTGGACCTTGAAGTACTTGATGGTGCGGCTTCGCGTCCGTCGTTCTGCTTCATCCATAATGTGAATGGGCTTCTCGCGGTAGGTCAAATCAGGCTGCAGATCAATGGCTTGGTGATCAACATCCTTGTAGAGATCAGGCTTGTTCGGAACTTGGAGACATTTCCGGAGTTGTGACACGTGGAATATGTTGTGCACATCGGATAGCTCAGGTGGTAGTTCCAACTGGTAAGCCACTTCTCCTCGTCGTGCAGTGATTTCAAAGGGTCCAATGAACCTTGGTGCGAGCTTCCCCTTGACGTGGAAACGCTTGGTTCCCTTTAGAGGAGTTACCCGCAGGTACACATGGCCCCCGACATGGAAACTCATGCCCCGATGGTGAGTGTCAGCATAGCTCTTCTGCATTGACTTGGCTGCCTTCAAACGTTCTCTGACTAGTTGGACTTGCTCTTCTGCTGCGCGGAGATTATCCGGTCCAAAGACTAGCCCTTCTCCAGTCTCTGACCAGTTGAGGGGTGTGCGACATCTGCGTCCGTACAACACCTCAAATGGTGCCATCTGAAGGCTCGACTGATAACTGTTGTTATAGGAGAACTCGGCAAAAGGGAGACAATCTTCCCACTTGGCTCCATATGCCAAGACATAGGCTCGGAGCATGTCTTCGAGAATTTGATTTACTAGTTCTGTCTGACCTCCGGTCTGTGGGTGGAAAGTTGTGCTAAAAGACAATTTGGTTCCCAAGGATTCTTGGAACTTCTTCCAGAACCTTGAGGTGAACTGGGTTCCTCGATCTGATACAATCTCCTTGGGAACGTCGCGAAGGCTTACGATTCTGTCGATGTAGAGAGCTGCCAGCCGGTTGCCATCATAAGTAGTCTTGACAGGAATGAAATGGGCCACCTTGGTCAAATGGTCGACTATGACCCATATGGAGTCATGCCCTCTATTCGACCTTGGTAATCCAGTGATGAAGTCCATTCCGACTTTATCCCACTTCCACTCAGGAACCTTGAGTGGTTGAAGCAATCCAGCAGGTCGCTGATATTCAGCCTTGACCCTTTGGCACACATCACACTTTGCAACATAGGTTGCAATCTCTCTTTTCATCCTGTGCCACCAGAATCTTTCCTTCAAGTCTTGATACATCTTGGTTCCTCCGGGGTGGATGGAATACAGAGTGTCGTGGGCTTCTTGCAGGATCAGGTTCTTCAGCTCCATCTTGTTTGGTACGCAGATGCGGCCTTTGTACCAAACAATCCCGTGCTCGTCTTCAGAGAATCCTGGGGCCTTGCCCAGCTTCATCTTCTTCTTTATGCCTTCAATGCTTGAATGTCCACCTTGCGCCTTCTTGACTTCATCTATCAGGGTCAGTCTGACTTCCAAATGATCCAGAAATCCAGGGGTGACCAATTCCAAACTGAATTGTTCGAGTTCCTTAAACAAGGCAGGCTGCCTCTCTTGAATAATGGCATTCAAAGAGCAAGCCTTCCTGCTTAAGGCATCGTCCACCACGTTAGCCTTCCCGAGGTGATATTGAACACTGAGGTCATAGTCTTTGATGAGTTCCAACCATCTTCGCTGCCTCATGTTCAATTCCTTTTGGGTGAAAATGTACTCCAGACTTTTGTGGTCTGTGTATATCTCACACCGTTTCCCCAGGAGGTAATGTAGCCATGTCTTCAAGGCATGAACCACTGCCGCTAACTCAAGATCGTGAGTAGCATAGTTCACTTCAAGAGGTCGTAGCTGCCTCGAGAGGTATGCTATGACTCGGCCTTCTTGTATCAGAACGTTTCCCAATCTGGTTCGAGAGGCATCACAATATATCACGAACTCCTTGTGAATATCAGGTGTTGCCAGAACTGGGGCGGTGGTCAACCTCTTCTTGAGCTCTTGGAGGCTCTCTTCGCATTTTGGCGTCCACTCGAACTTCTTGTCCTTCTTGAGGAGCTGAGTCATCGGCAGGGCAATGCTAGAGAAGCCTTCCACGAATTTGCGGTAATAGCCCGCAAGTCCGAGGAAGCTTCTGACTTCCTTGACGGTCGTTGGAGATTGCCATTGGGTCACAACTTCGATCTTTGCGGGATCAACTGATAATCCTTCTTCGGTCAAGACATGACCTAAGAATCCAACTTTATGCAGCCAGAACTCACACTTGCTGAATTTGGCATATAGTTGGTGCTCCCGAAGCTTGTCTAGGACCATCCTCAAATGTTGCTCGTGTTCTTCCTCCATCTTCGAGAAGACAAGAATGTCATCGATGAAGACAACAACGAACTTGTCCAAATATTCCATGAAGACTTTATTCATGAGATACATGAAGTAAGCTGGGGCATTGGTTAACCCAAAGGACATGACCGTGCACTTGTACAGGCCATATCTGGTTACGAATGCCGTCTTTGGAATATCTTGGGGTCTGATCTTCAGTAGGTAATACCCAGTTCTGAGGTCGATCTTGGAGAATACCTTGGCTCCGCTGAGCTGATCAAATAGATCTTCAATCTTGGGAAGTGGATATTTGTTCTTGATTGTAACTTCATTGAGGGAACGATAGTCAATGCATAAGCGGATGGTACCGTCCCTCTTTGCCACAAACAGAACAGGTGATCCCCAAGGGGAGGCACTTGGGCGGATAAATCCCTTCCTCAGCTGCTCTTCTAGTTGCTTCTTCAACTCGGCTAATTCTTCCGTCCCCATTCTATAAGGCTTCTTATAGATGGGTCCTGCCCCGGGCACGAGCTCGATGATGAACACAATGTCACGGTCAGGAGGCATTCCCGGTAGCTCATCCGGAAAGACATCAGGATACTCGCATACCACCGGTACTTGCTCTAGCCCAACTTCAGATAGACAGTTTACTTGAGCGGCTTGAGCGGAAGAGGAGTTGGAAGCAAACTTGACTTCGACTCCTTGGTCATTGGTCATAGTGACTGTCCGATTGGCACAGTCTAACAAGCCTTGGTGCTTGCTGAGCCAATTCATGCCTAGGATCACATCCAAGCCTTGTGATCTCAGGACAATGAGGTCTGCTAGGAAATCTACACCGTTAATGGTAATACTGACTCCCTTACAACCTATCTTGGCTCTCATCTCTGCTCCGGGGGTTTGTACCACCATAGGGTTACTCAGGGGTGTAGGGGTCATGCCACTTTTTAATGCAAATCTTTGAGTGACAAATGAATGCGTTGCTCCAGAATCAAACAAGATAGTTGCAGGTGCTGAGTTGACATGGAACGTACCCAGCACGACGTCCGGGTCTTCCTGGGCTTCTTCAGCAGTGACGTGATTCACACGCCCCTTCCCATGGTTAGGCGGGTTGCGAGGAGCTGGGTTCCTTGGTGGCATCCCGCGGCCTTGTCCTGGGTTCTGCGCATTGGGGCGCGGGGCATCAGGCTTCTTATTGGGGCACACCCTTGAGATGTGTCCTGACTGACCACATCCAAAGCAAGTGACTTGGTTTGGATTGTTGATCTTGTTGCCACCACTGTTATTGGGGTTGAAAGCTGGCCTTGGGTTGGCATACTACTGAGGCTGATAGTTGGTGCGAGGTGCAGGAGCTCTTGGTTGCTGATAGGTTGGCTTGGCCGGGGCTGGCTGCCACGGGCGAGGCTTCTGGTTGCTGGAACTTCCCTTGCTGACCATCTTGCGCTTGCGAGTGTCTTCCAAAGCACGCCGCTTGTCTTCAAGCATGAGTGCTTTGTTCACCAGGTCAGGGAAGGTCGGGCAGTCGCACATGGCAAGCGAGTATTGCAGAGTCTGATTGAGGCCTTCCATGAAGCGCTCCCTTTTTGCAGCATCAGTGCTAACATCTTCAGGGGCATACCTTGACAGAACACTGAACTTCTGCATGTACTCCTTGACAATGCCACTTCCTTGCTTCAGGGCTCGGAACTCATGCTTTTTGATAGCCATGATTCCGGAAGGAATGTGGGCCTTGCGGAATTCTGCCTTGAAGTTGTCCCAAGTGATGTCTTGTCCAGCATGCATGACCTTGAATCCATCCCACCAAGCTCTAGCAGTCCCCCCGAGGCAGTGGGCTGCATAAGCCACCTTCTCGCGGTCTTCGGTGCATCCGACTAGTTCCAGCAAGTCCTCAATGGTGCGGACCCAGTCGTCTGCATCTAGGGGTTCAGCAGTCTCGATGAAAGTTGGCGGTGCATGCTTCTTGAACTCTGCCAACGTGGAACGTCCATTGCCATTCCCCGCCGGCTGGCGGTTGTTGGTGACAGCTTGAGCAATCAACTGAAGGGTTGCAGTGTTGGCTTGGCGTTCCTCTCGGAAAGCTTGGAGAAGCTGAGCCATGTCCATGTTCGGAGGAGGTGGTGGTGGTGGAGCTTGGTCGTTGGTTTGGTCGTGGCCTGCCTCTGACTGAGCGGATGCTCCGGCTTCAGGCTGCTGGGTAGAGGTACCAGTACGAGTTACAACAGGCATCCTGTTGGAGTGGTAAAAGGTCTTATGACTTGGAAGAGGGAAAGAAAGATAGATGGGTTCCTAGTAAGGGGGCGGGTGTGACACTAATCAAATCATGCAAGGGCCGAAAGGCCAAACACATTCATTAAAATCCAAATGGGTGATGTAGTCTTACATATTCCCGAAGGAAGAATACGACATACATCCAAACACAACAAAGCAAACACTAGATGGTTTCATATGAACCATACAAGGACTCGACTGCGCATAGGGGTTACACAACCTATCCTACTGTAGAGGTCACGAATTGGCATATCCGAGTAGCGAATAATGCCTAAGCGGCGGAATGCTCGGTCGCGTATTCTGGCTCTTCTGGGTCTTCCTCCTTGTCTTCATCTGTCTGGGCCCCCTCATCACTTGAGGGTGTGGGGGAGTGGAGGAGTTGGATACGACGGTGCTTTGTCGGCGGTGCCGAGAAAAGCTTGCGGTATTCCCTTGCCATCATCCGGCGTCGCCGAGGTGGTTCTTCATTCTTGGATGATACATCTTCGGAGGGTCTTCCGCCTCGGTATGCGATAGCGGACTATCCGGAAGGTGCTCCTTCCTTCTTGATCCTATTTGTCTTCTCTTGAGCTCGACGAAGAAGTGCCTTGGTCTTGTGAAGTTCTTCTCGGAGCTTCATCGATTCCGAGGCCAAGTCTTGCGCCAAGCTGTCGGCACATAGACTGAAGTAGGCCTGGAATCGAAGCGAGAGTCCTTCCTTCAATGGAGGGGCTATTGCGTTGCTTTCATCTTCACCTTCCTTCCGGTAAGGCAAGAAGCGGGTTGTCATCTTGGCTGCCATCTCCGGAAGAAGCTCGCGGAGACGGGTTAGTGCCTTGAGTGCAGCAGCCTCGACATCGAGAGGTAGTGTTGCCATCTGGGGTCCCTCGAAGAACCAACTTGTGGGAGGATTGTTTGCCTTCACGATCACTTCCACATGGTACTCCACTTCAGTGTCGCTAACCCAATGCTCAAGGTAGGTGAGGATGGGCGCTCGGTGGAACTGGCACTCCCGGAGGCTATCCTCGAGAAGCAAGGGAAACCCAGTGGTCAGGTGCTCATCAGGTACAGCGGCCATCTACAAAGGTTGAATAGGAGAGGTTAATAAGCTGATGAAATCTCAGGTTGGTAAGGTTTAGAAAAGAAGAGAGGTTCAGAAGGTTTTTGAAAAGGGGGTCTCAACTAACTAACGCCCATGCTAACTAAGGCTTCCTACATTCAGGATGGCTCTGGTACCAGCTCTATGGGGACCCCGACTTATAAGTCGAGATCACCGAATGCGCGTGTACAGTGATCCCAGAGATCAATGCTCACTGAACACACATAGGCTGAATAACAAGAGTCTTACATCCATACATACCATCTTACATAAATTATGGCCATTATGGCCAAGTCTTACATAGATAAAGCCTCACGGGCTGAATAGCAAATAACTCAAATAGCGGAAGTCTTCGAAGATAAGTAGAACCCATGCCATCGACCTTAACCCTACAGGCATTCTGAGTGGGATAGCGTCCTAGTTCGCATGTTCGTCTCCATAGTACTCTTCTTCATTTTCCTGTTCCTCCATGCCTGGCCAATTTAATAACCAGTGGCAAGCCAATGAGTACTTTGAATGTACTCGCAAGCAACCCATGATTTGGTTCAAAGTAACAATGCAATTGAACAACAATGAACAATCTAGCTATGGGCTAGAATAAATATTCTACCATCATGTGAATGCATCAGTAAACTCACGTAACCTCGAAGACAGGTTACCGATATCAACATGAATATGATTCATCTCATCGAGTCAAGACACCACCTTGACTCATCACACACCCATGTTTTCACTGATGTAGCAAAACTCTGGACATAGTTTAAGTAGCACCACCCAACTTTCCATGACCGTGGACACGGCTATTCGAATAGTTTTACACTCTGCAGAGGTTGCGCACTTTACCCACAAGATCCGGGAAGCTTTCGTGTCACCCACGATCCCACAGTACCTCAAGTACTCGGGGGAAGCACCCGGTCATTATCTTTCCTTAGACGACACTAACATAGAGTCCACTCGTTGGTACACGGCCCTCGAGTACAAACAATAGATCATGGGACTTGCCCTAATTTCAATGTCACGCGTACCCTAAGGGACCAACGGTGTGTCCGGTGCCCTGTAAAAACAGTCATGGTCGTCTATCCAAGCACGACCCCGTCCCTGGAAAGACCTCAAGTCTTCCCGTCACTAGTAATGCGGGCACCATGCTAGTATCGACCTAAGTAATCAATAATGCCCCGTCCCATAAGGGGTAGAGTGGTTGCACATGTTTGGTTGGGACGGTAGTCACACATAAATCTAATCCATCATTTCACCCATGCACAAGATTTTTTTACCGGCACATCACTTCTTCCTCAAGTGATGACCTAACTCAACATCACCCTCGGGCATTAGGGGCACCCAATGGGTTTTATGAAAAGATTCCAACCACGAAGGTTTATGTCACACATGCATCACCAAGCATCACTACTAACCATTTGCATGACATCTAGCACATAGCAAGATCATGGGTGAAACATGCATCATGTGGTGGTTCATAACTAGGTCACCATCGTAACTCTTATTATCATGCAATCGGAAACAAACGGGTTCCGAAGAACACAAGTGTATCATGGACAAAGGGCTGCTTGCCTGGATTGGCTTGGTCTTCAAAGTCAAATCCTTCTCCACCTTCTTCTTCAGCAACTTCGTCAAATACGTATCTATACGTCGCATAATAACGACGGAAAAATAAGACCATATGAAAACAGAAAAATCAAAGTGCTCAGAAAAATGTCAACTCATTTTTGTTAAATACTAGAGGGAAAACTAAGATGGCAAAAATTCTTAGTTGGAGTTTTGGAATGACAGAATGAAATCTAAGGATTTTTGAACAGGAGTTTTAATGCTCAAATTTGAATTTAAATTTGAACAGAACAGAAAAGTTTCATGGATATGTGTGAAAGTGACACCATTAAATAGGTTGGAATATTTCAAGGTTTTAGGAGTTGGAATTAATTCATTTGGACAATTATTTATTTCTGTAAAATTATTTGAAATTTTATAGAAAAGAATAAAAGAAAATGGCCCTGTGCCACTGGGCCAGAGTGGCCACAGTGCACGGCCCAGGGCGAACAGGCCCAGCCGCACGGGCGCCAGCGCGCGCGCGTCAGGGTTTTAAACCTGACGGGCGGGGCCCGACGGTCAGTGACAGAGAGGGGTGCGGGAGGGAGGTGAGGATGATAGGCGGGGCCCGCCTGTCATCTTCAACCTCATGGTCAGAGCGACGGCGAGCTCACCGGCGATGATTCCGGGCACGGCGGGTCAAGCTGAGGGTAGAAATGGGTTCAGCGAGGAGTCGTGGATGTAGTGGTGCTGGAGTTGGTCGCCGGAGATGCCAGGTTCGTCGGCGGCGAGGTGGAGCGGTGGAGGATCGTCGGGAGGTCGCTGCTCCGGTCGATTCCGGCAGCTGCAGAGGGGGAAAAGTGAGGGGAATGCATCAGTGAGGTACGGCGGTTCCAAATCAAGCGAGAGAAAGGGCGGAGGGAGGCTGTACTGCGAGATCTCCGGTCGCCCGATGCGGCGGAGCTCCGGTCGATCCCGAGCACTGAGGCTCTCCGGGGATGAGTGAGTGGTGCTGGAGTGCTACTGGGGGTGAGGGGAGGCTGTTGGTGCCGTTGGAGAGGCTCGGGCGTGCTTATATAGCCGAGGCCACGGTCCTCCGTGGACTCGTGCGCCGGCGAGGTTGCAGACAAGGCCAGAGGCCGTGAAGGCGCTCGTGTTCGAGTCGGGGAGGATCGTGGACGAGTTTTACGCCAAGTAGAGGGGAGAGGAGGAGCGGGGAAGGCTCCAGACAGCGTGCGCGTGTGAGGCCGACGAGTGGAGGTTGCGGGCGGCCAGCGCGCGTGCGAAGGCGGCCACTGGGGGGAGGAGGAGGAGGGGGATAACGCCGGGGAGGGTCGCAGACGTCGAGGTGCATCGACTGGCGCGAGGGAGGAGCACGAGGTGGTCGGGGGCACGCGATTGGGCGAAGCTACAGTGCGGGTGCGCACTGTAGCGCGCTCTGGAGCGTGCTAATTGCATGCCATGGCATGCCATTGGCCCTCTGGGCGTGTCCGCCATGTCTGGGGGGTCCATCACATGGTAAATAGCTCGGGTGTGGCCTTGGATGCTCTGGAGGTGCAGTGAAGAAGGAGTGAAGCTGGTAACTAGGTAGAAATGAGCTGTCCAGCAAGGTGAATTGGGGTTTTCACCCCTCAATCATGGAGCTGGGGACATGGGGAAGTTATAGGAGTTAAAATTTAACTAGATGAAGCTGTGGTAGAAAGTTGAGACAAAAGTAAATGGTAAAAGGGGTCAAGATGGTAGTTTTGGTAAAACAACAGAAGGTGTTTGATAATGTTTTGGTCAAGCAAATGATCTCCACTTGCCATGACACTTAACAGGATTGAATGTCATATGGAAATAGGGTGTTTCACCAAATTTGGGCTCATTTAAAAAAACTAGCCAATGTAACTTTGGTGAACCCTAGAAATCAACAAAAATGGCTTCATCTTGTTTAAGTCAAGCTAATCATCTCCCCTTGATGCACCACTTGGTGTAGCATCATCATTTGGGGTATTGATCATGCCCACAAAGTTTGAAGCTCCAGATAAAAAGTTGGTAATGTAAAGTTGTTCAAATTTGCATTTGAACAGAAAGGGTTTTGAGGTGATCAGATCAAGTTGCTCTATTCAAATTCTTGTGCCATTTGGTCTAGATGCCTTATTAGGTCATTCTAGCATGTGCACCAAATTTGAGAGCATTTGGACAAGTTTGGCAATGTAAAGTTGCTCAAACTTCAAATATGGACAGAATGGTTATGAAGGGGTTTGAGGATGTTGTCTTGCTTCCTAAGGCATGGGACTTGGCAAGATCATCAAATATGTCATATATGACATGATAGAATTTCCCTGGAATTTTTGGATAAAGTTTCCTTTGTAAATATTTCAAAAGCTTGAAATATCCAGAAAGGGTTTTAGAGGGATTAGCCCATTATTTTGAACATGACCAAGTGTTGAAACTCTTATATATGGACAATATATGTCCTATGAGTCTCCCTGAATTTTGGCAATTAGTTTTGAACTACTTAAATAATTTTTCTCTATTAAAGACCATTTCTGGCCTTAAGAAAAAGCTTTTAAATAAAATAGGAAAATAACTTTTAAAATTATACTTTTGTGGTTTCTGGGAGTCCTATGACTACTAGGTCTCAAATATACTTTTTGAAATAATTTTCTCACCCTAAATCAAGCACTTGCAGTGCAAACCTCAATTCAGGGGTTTTTTGGAATACTAAATTTTTAAAATACATTTTGGCCAAATTATTTTTATAAGAAAATACTATACTGCTATAAACACTTGGTATGATCATTGGGCAGAAGTTTTGGGTATGGAGATGAATTCTACAAGAGGTAATAGTTGACTTTAGTGAGCACATGAAAATCATAAGAAGAAAAACTCAATTCCAAATAAAAGCCAAATGATGCCAAAAAAATTTGCTAGTCCAAATTTTCATGCTTCATTGATGCAAATAACATGTTACAAAATGCAGGGTGTGACATAAATAATGCAAAGTAAAGTAGATGGAAGATTAATATGATGAGAATAGACCCGGGGGCCATAGGTTTCACTAGTGGCTTCTGTCATGATAGCAGAATTCTACGGTGGGTGAACAAATTACTGTCGAGTAATTGATAGAAAAGCGCATAGTTATGAGAATATATAGGCATGATCATTGTATATAGGCATCACGTCCGTGACAAGTAGACCAAAACGATTCTGCATCTACTACTATTACTCCACACATCGACCGCTATCCAGCATGCATCTAGAGTATTAAGTTCATAAGAACAGAGTAACGCCTTAAGCTAGATGACATGATGTAGAGGGATAAACTCAAGCAATATGATATAAACCCCATCTTTTTATCCTCGACGGCAACAATACTATACGTGCCTTGCTGCCCCTACTGTCACTGGGAAAGGACACCGCAAGATTGAACCCAAAACCAAGCATTTCTCCCATTGCAAGAACTATATATCTAGTAGGCCAAACCAAACCAATAATTTGAAGAGACTTGCAAGGATATTATAATCATACATAAAAGATTTCATAAAAGAATCCAATATTGTTCATAGATAATCTTGATCATAAACCCACAATTCATCAGATCTCGACAAACACACTGCAAAAAGATTACATCGAATAGATCACCTCGAAGATCGAGGAGAATTTTGTATTGAGATCCAAAGAGAGAGAAGAAGCCATCTAGCTAATAAATATGGACCCAAAGGTATGTGGTAAACTACTCACAACTCATCGGAGGGCTATTGTGTTGATGTAGAAGCCCTCCGTGATCGATGCCCCCTCCGGTGGAGCTCCGGAATAGGCCCCAAGATGGGATCTCATGGGAACAGAAGGTTACGTTGGTGGAATTAGGGTTTCTTCGTGCTCCTTGATGTTTTCAGGGTATATGGGTATATATAGGAGGAAAAAGTATGTCGGTGGAGCAACGTGGGGCCCACGAGGGTGGGGGCGCGCCTACCCCCCTGGGCGCGCCCTGCCCCCTCGTGGGCACCTCGTTTCTTCTCTGACTTGTACTCCAAGTCTCTCGTGAAGGTATCGTTCCAAAAATAACTCTCCCGAAGGTTTCATTCCATTTAGACTCTGTTTTATATTCCTTTTCTGCGAAACACAGAAATAGGCAAAAAACAACAATTTGCAATGGGCCTTGGGTTAGTAGGTTAGTCCCAAAAATAATATAGAAGTGTATAATAAAGCCCATTAAACATCCAAAATAGGATATATAATAGCATGGAACAATAAAAAATTATAGATACGTTGGAGACGTATCACTCACGCCACCTGGAACACCATAGTGTAATTGTCGGGGATATACCCTGCGGTATGTCCCAGCCGGAAGTATGACCCGACTGGACTTGGCGCTTCATCGTAACCTGCCAGAGGACTGGCGACTCACGGGTCTGGCGGTTCACTGGTCTGATGACTCACAAGCCTGGCGACTCACGGATGGCCCCGACGATGGGTCAGATAGAGGACTAGGTCCAAGGCCCAGAAGGTCGGCTCATGTTATGGTGGGCTGGTTTAAGAGGAAAGCGTAAGGAGTATTCCCTTACAAAGGAAGCAAGACTAGGACTCCACTTGTAATCCTAATTCTACTAGGACTAGTCATGTAACCCGCCCCTTCAACATATATAAGGAGGGGCAGGGCTCCCCAAGAGGGACAAGTAAGAAAGAAACAATCTCTAGGGTTAGACACAATAAGGAGAGCTGACTTATGCGGCAACTCCAGGAGGATCATATCGAGACCTAGCCATAAACAGCACATAGGGCTACCACCGGATGATGTTTCCCGGGGCCCGAAGCTGTCTAAATCCTTGTCTTGCGTTGCGTCTCTCGATTCCGCTCAACCCCTCTCAAGCTACTACATAGATGTGTTGGCCTCACGACTAAGTCCTGACCCTAGGACATTTGCCATGACAACTCCACGACAGTTGGCGCCCATAGTGGGGCCTGCATACGGTGGTGTTGAGTTCTTGGAGGGATCTCTCATATGGATCGAGAAGCTCGCGGTTGACTAGATGAAGAAGAAGAAGAGGCCAGCAGGATTAACCGGCATATGATCCGCCGAGACCGACAGGCGTTGTTCCCTGTATAATTATGAAATCTGAGCCAGATCGATCTTGGTGTCCTGCTGGAAGGCACCGGGACCAAGGAGGACCAAGCTCCAATAAGGAAACCAACAAATTCGCTGAGTTGACAAGACCGCCGGGCAGTCTAATCCGAAACCAGATTGATTTCAGGGGCACTGCTAGAAGTACGGGCCGATAGGATTCTCCATCACGTGAAAATTGCCAAGGCGATGGTCGTTTGTTTGTTGAGGTGGCCGCTGTCAAACCGCTGGCCACTACCATCAAATTGCAGCTAGAAAAATCAATCCCGAGACGGACTTGTACATCAACTACCGAAGTCAACTCAGCTTCAATGATAAATTTGGAATAAATAAACGAGACTACAAGATCCATACTGGAATGATTCACGGGCAGTATAGATTATTAATACAAGATCAATACGGTCTACAGTGGGACTATATATATGGACCGGCGGCCACCGAAAAAATGACATAGGTTGGACGGAGGGTCAAACCAGTTACAAGCGGGTGCCAACAAATTCTACTAAGGTCAGATCAAGTACTATTGAGGCCATGCTCCTAGCTCCTTGCCTCGTCGCCATTGCCTGTCAAGTTTTCGCCATAAGTCGCCCGTCGTCGAGGCGCCTCTATTCCTGCTCCTGCTTGCGATCGGCGACGTGATTGTGTCATTTGACCGGTCTACATGAACGTCTTTTAAACATCAGTCTACATTAACATTGTGGCCGACTCTCTTGTCCGCGTCGGCTTACAACGCCGTGGCCGTCTCTCCCCATCTGCACCGGATTACAATGCCATGGCCGACTCATCTGTTGTTCAAGCAAATCAGGTGATATCCATCTAAGTTTGTTTTATTATCACATATTATTTTTATCAAAGAACAGTTTATCTTTGCCTTGGTCTGCAGTACTTGTTTATGCAGGACAATTATTTACCGCAAAGACGCGCCCAGTGGCCTTAAGCCGCCGTTTCCATCCCGACACGCACCCAATGAGGGAAATTTTTAACCCGGTGGAATAAAGAAAGAGAGTCAAGTTGCATAGAAAATTGTTCAAACTTGACCCGGAGGATCCATCCTGAGCCGCCCGGTGCCGCGTTTTAAGCCGCCACCTCTGTCATCGTGGCTGCAACCCTACGGCTGATTTATCGGTGTGACTGAAGATTGTCTCACCGCTACAATATTTTGGAGGATTATTTATCGGTGTGACTGAAGATTGTCTCACCACTACAGTATTTTTGAGGATAATTTATCGATGTGACTGAAGATTGTTGCACCGCTACAGTATTTTGGAGGATTATTTATCGGTATGATATTTGTGCTACTGCATGTTAGAGATTGGAGCATGTCATTCACCAATGGGCTGTCCAGTGGATTAGCACAGCTAGTTGCTTCCGTCACCAGACGGCTGTGTCCTCAATGACCGTGAGCCGCCTCGCCATGTTATACTTCCTATCCTTCAGTGACGGGATCCGTGGGCCTCCGCCTGCACATGTTTCACCCCAAAGTCATGATTGCCTCTGTGTTGAGCCGTCGGGATCGCGTTGAGCCGCCTCGGCTCTGTTGAGCCGCCAGCGGGACCTCGTCTCCGCCTGCAGCCCGCCACGACATGCGCCTCTTGGTTTTCCCGAATCCAAACTGCCGTGGAGAGCCGCCTTGGGATTTCCAAATTGCCAAGTTTCGAGCCGTCACAAGTGCTATGACCCGCCGTGTTGGGCCGCCGTCTCTAACTCATATCCATTGTGCATGGTTTCTTCTGCCCCGCGCCCGCCGCTGTTTTGCCACACGGCCAGCTATTTCTTCCGAATCAGGATAATTAATTCGCTGCAAGAGCGATTGTCATATCATGGATATTATACGTCAGCGTCTGACCTGCCATAATAATCTACGCATGTATGTGCAAGCCGTCGCCTCTGCGGTCCAGTCTACATCAACACGACACGGTTGACTCACCCGTCCGCCCGGCTTACAGCACTTGCGGTTGACTTGCCCGTCCGCCCGGCTTACAACGCCTGCGATTGACTCGCCCATCCGCCTGGCTTACAGCGCCTGCGATTGACTCGCCCTTCCACCCGGCTTACAGCACCGATGATTTGTTCGACCGTTCGTACCGGCTTACAGCGCCACAGCTGGCTCATCGATCTGTACCGCCTCTGATGCTACGATCGTCTTTTCCGTTCGTCTCTTGCGGCCTGGTCTACATAAAAACACCGAGCCGCACCTGTCTGCATGAGTTGTTTGTTGAGTACAAAGCCAGTCACTGCTTGGGTAGCCCAGTTTTCTTCCAACAACTCTGGAGCAAATTATCATATATTTTCAGTCGCCGTCTGCATTAGATGACTCAATGGGTAGACGCACAAGTCGTTGCCACTACAGTTTGGTTAAAACAGCCAGTTGGAAGGAACCATTGGCCGAGTTGCTGACACGGCTAATACGGGATCATTTATAAACCACCGCAATCACCTCAACCTTCTGTGGATTCACATCGCGCTATCAACACCAATGATATACACCTTATGCTATGGTCAAGTATGGAGAGTCTCAAGCCAACTCCTCGAGTAGTCTCAAGACTCGGGGCTACAATGATATGACTCGACAGAGTTAGCCGTTTTTAGTAAATTCAAGAACTCTGGGTCATTAGAGGGAAAAATAACCCGACCCCGAAGATTGCTGCTATATGGATAAAAGTTTAGAGACCATCAGAAAAATTTCCAGCTCAAAATGAAGATTCTGGCTCAATATCTAGTTCAAAATTCGGTTCAAGGGAAATCTATCTCCCACAAAGCTCTGAAGCTCTCAATATCCAGTTTACAACTCCGACTCAAGAAGAATATCCATCTCTCGCAAGTTTGAGTTCTCAGGAAAATTACTGGGTCCAAAGAGAGATGGATGCATAGCACAACTCAAACATAGGTCTCCGACGAGCATAATTCGCAAGTATGTCACTTGGGGGCTTCCTGTTCAAACATAGGTGTATTCGACCAAAGAGAACATAGTGTTACTACCCATTTGACCAAGTTATGTTCAAACATAGGCGTATTCGACCAAAGAGGACTTAACCTGTGGATCATCCTACCTGTACCCAGCTGCTTCAACTCCATCAGGTCATCCTGATTGACCTGGCAAACTCTTGGTGATCAGTCTTATATGGCATATTCGACCAAGACCTGAGCTTGCTAAGGTTCAAACGCCGGCTGTCATGTGAGAGCACGGCTTACAGATAGTCAGGATAAGATCCAGGCTCAAAATGCCGCCTTCCTTGAAACTTGGTTAAACCTGCCTGTTTGCATGCGGCAACTCTGACCCCGCATACTCTCGATAAGTCATATCTGAACTTATCCAGGTTCAAATGTCGATTGGGTATCTGTGAGAGCCGGCTACAGAATGCAAGGATACTCCAGTGGCTCAGGCTAGTTTCATTGAAGTTTTCTATTATCGTATACATACATCATCATACATTGCATAATATGCATACATCATCATATATTGCATCATACATTACATCATCATAACATGTATCATATATGCATAGATATACTGATTTATATTGCAGGAACCGGTTTTCAAACCAGATTATATTATTCAAATCTTAAATAGCCAACATGGCTGAATTCTTATTATGGTTATCAATAACCAATATTATGATTGAGGTTTTCAAAGTTTCTTTCGCGCAATGGCTATTATCTCATCAATGTATATGATCTATTCTACAATGGAAGAAATAGTCCCGAGTCGCAGCAGTCTTCGACCCGGCAGTTGGGTGCTACATTATTCAAGTTGAGATTACATCAAATATACAAAAGTCCCATGTCACTGCCAGCATGCACCATGGCACTTGGGGGCTAATGCAAAGTCATTTTTTGCTCACCTTATTGAAGACCCGACTCATCACATTGTAATGAGCCGGCCCTTGGGGGCTACCAATTGCTCCTATCAACAATTCAAGGTACACAAGTCTTAATCCATTATATTGAAGGGTCCACTGCTCAGTTGGTAAAGCACAATTCTCTTAACCTTGTGGACGTGGGTTCAGCCCCATGATGGGGGTTACATCATATGATGTAATTTTCAAAGAAGTATATATAAAGTCCCAGCTCAGTATTATCTTACTGAGCCGGCCCTTGGGGGCTACACATTGTTGTTCAAGTCTACATGATAATACATGCAAAGTCCCTGCTCATTATTGCATAATGACCAGGCCCTTGGGGGCTACACTGGTTGAAGTTTTTATGATTATAAGGCAATTACAAGTCCCATATTGCTTTAAGCATGACAACCCGACACTTGGGGGCTACATATGTGGAATATTCAGTTTTGACTAGTGATTGAGATGTACAATCTGGATTTGCTCAAGGTTGCAACATTTATATTGAAACAAGTCTTAAGCTATCACTATGTTCTCCTCTTAAGACTTGGGGGCTACAGGTAATATGCATATAAAGGAGGAACGTGTTCAAATCATCAGTTTTTATAACCCGACAATTTTGGCAATGATAAACCGACAAGTTCTATATCATCAAGCCGGCTGAATATCGGATGAGTATTTCAAAGACCAATATTCTTTAAGCCGGCGCTTTGGAAGCCGACTCAAGTGGATTATTTCTTACAATATTTCTCTACAAGAGACCAATATCAGCAAATTGATTCTGAGGCTGGCCTGTTGACCCGGATTTTTCAAAAGAAGTATCTGGATTGTTTGCATTGACAAGGTTGAAACACATCTGTTAAAGGAGATTTGCTATGAGATCATGAACATGCATTCAGGAGGAAATGACAAGGATTTAAGGATGATCAGGTGCCGGTTCAGGAAAATACTTAACCCGGAGCACAACCTGTTAAGTTTGTTCTTGTGTTTGTTTTAGAGGATAAGTTTACCATGGATAAATCCAAGCTAAACTGGAGGCTAATGTCGGGGATATACCCTATGGTATGACCCGGCCGGAAGTATGACCCGGACAGACTTGGCGCTTCATCGTAACCCACCGGAGGACTGGCGACTCACAGGTCTGGAGGTTCACTTGTTTGACGACTCATAAGCCTGGCGACTCACGGATGGCCCTGACGGCGGGTCAGATAGAGGACTAGGCCCAAGGCCCAGAATGCCGGCTCATGTTATGGTGGGCCGGTTTAAGAGGAAAGCGTAAGGAGTATTCCCTTACAAAGGAAGCACGACTAGGACTCCACTTGTAATCCTAATTCTACTAGGACTAGTCATGTAACCCGCCCCTTCAACATATATAAGGAGGCGCAGGGCTCCCCAAGAGGGACAAGTAAGAAAGAAACAATCTCTAGGGTTAGGCACAATAAGGAGAGCCGGCTTGTGCGGCGACTCCAGGAGGATCATAATGAGACCTAGCCATAAACAGCATGTAGGGCTATTATCGGATGACGTTTCCCGGGGCTCTAAGCTGTCTAAATCCTTGTCTTGCGTTGCGTCTCTCGATTCCGCTCAACCCCTCTCAAGCTACTACATAGATGTGTTGGCCTCACGACTAAGTCCTGACCCTAGGACATCTGCTGTGACAACTCCACAACAGTAATGGTGTGTCCGAACGTCGTAACCGTACTCTATTGAATATCGTGTATTCTATTATGTTTCTTACCGTTTTGCCTATATCATTTTGGGGTTATGCATTAGAGACAGTTGGATTCACGTTAAATAGGGCACCGTCTAAATTTGTTGAGATGACACCGTATGAACTATGGTTTGGCAAGAAACCTAAGCCGTCGTTTCTTAAAGTTTGGGGTTGCGACACTTATGTCAAAAGGCTTCAGCCTGATAAAGCTCGAACCCAATTTGGAGAAGTGCATCTTCATAGGATACCCAAAAGAAACTGTTGGGTACACCTTCTACCACATATTCGAAGGCAAGATCTTTGTTGCTAAGAATGGATCTTTTCTAGAGAATGAGTTTCTCTCAAAAGAAGTGAGTGAGAGGAAAGTAGAACTTGATGAGGTAATTGTACCTTCTCTTGAATTGGAAAGTAGCTCATCACAAAAAACAGTTCCCGTGATGCCTACACCAACAATAGAGGAAGCTAATGATGATGATCATGAAACTTCAGATCAAGTTACTACTGAACCGCGTAGGTCAACCGGAGCATGATCCGCACCAGATAGGTACGGTAATTCTGTTCTGGAAGTCATGTTACTAGACCATGGTGAACCTACAAACTATGAAGACGCTATGATGAGCCCAGATTCCAATAAATGGCTTGAGGCCATGAAATATGAGATAGGATCCATGTATGAGAACAAAGTGTGGACTTTGGTAGACTTGCCCGATGATCGGCAAGACATAGAGAATAAATGGATCTTCAAGAAGAAGACTGACGCTGATGCTAATGTTACCGTCTACAAAGCTCAACTCGTTGTGAAAGTTTTTTGACAAGTTCAAGGAGTTGACTATGATGAGACCTTCTCACCAGTAGCGATGCTTAAGTCTGTCCAAATCATGTTAGCAATTGCCGCATTTTATGATTATGAAATCTGGCAAATGGATGTCAAAACTGCATTCCTTAATGGATTTCTCAAAGAAGAGATGTATATGATGCAACTGGTAGGTTTTGTCAATCCTAAAGGTGCTAACAAAGTGTGCAAGCTCCAGCGATCCACCTATGGGCTGGTGCAAGCATCTCGAAGTTGAATATTCGCTTTGATGAGGGGATCAAATCATATGGTTTTATACAGACTTTTGGAGAAGCCTGTATTTACAAGAAAGTGAGTGGGAGCTCCGTAGCATTTCTGATATTATATGTGGATGACATATTGTTGATTAGAAATGATGTAGAATTTCTGGATAGCATAAAAGGATACTTGAATAAGAATTCTTTAATGAAAGACCTCTATGAAGCTACTTACATATTGGGCATCAAGATCTATGGAGAAAGATCAAGGCGCTTGATAGGACTTTCGATAAGTACATACCGTGATTTTGAAGTAGTTCAAAATGGATCAGTTAAAGAAGGAGTTCTTGCCTGAGTTGTAAGGTATGAAGTTGAGTAAGACTCAAAGCCCGACCACGACACAAAAATATAGAGACAATGAAAGTCATTCCCTATGCCTTAGCCATAGGTTCTATAAAGTATGCCATGCTGTGTACCAAACCTGTTGTGTACCTTGCCATGAGTTTGGCAAGGAGGTACAATAGTGATCCAGGAGTAGATCACTGGACAGCTGTCAAAATTATCCTTAGTTACATTAAAAAGGACTAAGGAAATGTTTCTCGGTTATGGAGGTGATAAAGAGTTCGCCATAAAGAGTTACATTGATGCAAGCTTTGACACTGATCTAGATGACTCTAAGTCTCAATCTAGATACGTATTGAAAGTGGGAGCGCCTATCTAGAGTAGCTCCATGCAGAGCATTGTAGACATAGAAATTTGCGAAATACATAAGGATCTAAATGTGACAGACCCGTTGACTAAACTTCTCTCACAAAGCATAACATGCTCACACCTTAGTACTCTTTGGGTGTTAACCACATGGCGATGTGAACTAGATTATTGACTCTAGTAAACCCTTTGGGTGTTAATTACATAACGATGTGAACTATTGGTGTTTAATCACATGGCGATGTGAACTAGATTATTGACTCTAGTGCAAGTGGGAGACTGAAGGAACTATGCCCTAGAGGCAATAATAAAGTTGCTATTTTATATTTCCTTATATCATGATAAATGTTTATTATTCATGCTAGAATTGTATTAACCAGATAATTGATACATGTGTGGATACATAGACAAAACACCGTGTCCCTAGTAGGCCTCTACTAGACTAGCTCGTTAATAAAAAATGTTTAAGTTTCCTAACCATAGACATGTGTTGTCATTTGATGAACGGGATCACATCATTAGGAGAATGATGTGATGAACAAGACCCATCCATTAGCTTAGCATAATGGTCATTCAATTTTATTGCTATTGCTTTCTTCATGTCAAATACATATTCCTCCGACTATGAGATTATGCAACTCCCTGATACCGGAGGAATGCCTTGTGTGCTATCAAACGTCACAACGTAACTGGGTGATTATAAAGATGCTCTACAAGTATCTCCGAAGGTGTTTGTTGGGTTGGCATAGATCAAGATTAGGATTTGTCACTCCGAGTATCTGAGAGGTATCTCTGGGCTCTCCCGGTAATGCACATCATAAGAATCCTTGCAAGCAATGTAACTAATGAGTTAGTTGTGAGATGATGCATTACGGAACAAGTAAAGAGACTTGCCGGTAACGAGATTGAACTAGTTATGAAGATACCGATGATCGAATCTTGGGCAAATAACATACCGATGACAAAGGGAATAACGTATTTGTCATTACGGTACGACCGATAAAGATCTTCGTAGAATATGTGGGAGCCAATATGAGCATCTAGGTTCCACTATTGGTTATTGACCGGAGAGGTGTCTCGGTCAGGTCTACATAGCTCTCGAACCCGTAGGGTCCGCACGCTTAACGTTCGATGACGATTAGTATTATGAGTTATGTGTTTTTGGTGACCAAAGATTGTTCGGAGTCCCGGATGAGATCACAGACATGACGACAATATCGAAATGGTCAAGAGGTACAGGGTACATATCGGAATGCCGGGGGGTCACCGAAACCCCCCGAGGAAAGTTATGGGCCCTATGGGGCATAAGAGGGAGGCACACCGGCCCACATAGGGGTGGCGCCCCCCATGGAAGGAGGCTGAATTGGAGTAGGGGAAGGGGTGGCGCCCCCTTTCCTTCTCCTCCTCCCACTCCTTCCTCCTTTCCCCCTCCATGAGAAGGAATAGAGGGGGGGGCAAATCTTACTAGGACTAGGAGTCCTAGTAGGACTCCCCCTCCTTGGCGCGCCCCTATGGCTGGCTCCCTTCCTCTCCCTACTTTATATACGTGGGGAGGGCACCCTTAGAAGACACATCAATTGTTCCTAGCCATGTGTGGTGCCCCCCTCCACAGTTTGCTCCTCAGGTCATATTGTCGTAGTGCTTAGGCAAAGCCCTGCGCGGATCACTTCACCACCACCGCGAGCATGCCGTCGTGCTGACGAAACTCTCCCTCGACACTTTACTGGATCAAGAGTTTGAGGGACGTCATCGAGTTGAACGTGTGCAGAACTCGGAGGTGCCATACGTTCGGTGGTTGATCGGTTGAATCGAGAAGATGTTCGAATACATCAACCGCATTAAGTAAACGCTTCAGCTTTTGGTCTACGAGGGTACGTGGACACACTCTTCCCCTCTCGTTGCTATACATCTCCTAGATAGATCTTGCATGAGCGTAGATTTTTTTTGAAATTAATGCTACGTTTCCCAACACATACATGCATGGACACCATATAAATCTGTTAAAATGGCTTCTTCTTTTCTGCACCAACTCTGTTAAATATACATTATGAATGATTAACTACTCCACATGTAGATGACAGGTTTAGTACTATTTTAGCAAACACCTCACCACCAGGCTCTAGTGATAAGCACCATGATTGTGTACATTTTTTCTGTCCAGCTAAAACCTACGATATCGTCAAAATGCTACTGTATTACCTCATTTCTTGATGATGTTGGGATGTCTTACAATCTTGATTATTGAGATATTTCCTTTTTTATCTGTCAAGAAGCATGAGACGCGAGCTCACACTGAAACTAAGATGTAAAATTTCCTGAAACAAATCCTTGATGCAAATCAAGCAAAGAAGACCCATTTCTTCGGAGAGAAATTTGAAGTGGTCCTTGTTAGCAATTTGTTAATATGATGGCAGCTTGTAACGCCCAGAATGCGGCTATAGCTCCTACGTGTCGAGGCACAACTTGGAGTCATAACCGCATTCTTTTGGAATGGTCTCAAGCATGGTATCTTTACACAACCCATGTAATGAACAGGATGAAAGAGAGTTTAATAGTTGGCTTACACTCGCCACATCACACAATTAATACAATAATCATACATTCATATAGAGAACACAGAGTCCGACTACGGACAAAATCAAACGAAGCAGAAGATACCACACAAGATAATCCCGATCGGCCCTAGTAGGAACCACTACTGATCGTTCAGGGTACATCACGTACATACGCCCATGCTCTTCTTCGAACTCACACTGAAGCTCTTGCATGTCTCCTGCGTCAAACTCTGAGGTACCTGTACCTGTTTGTATAGTAAACTGTGAGTTGCGAGGACTCAGCAATCTTGTTATGTCAAATAATGTAATGTGAGGGAGAAGATTTTGTGATGGGTACTTGGTATGTCCTGACTTGAGTGTAGATCTTCCCGGCAACGGCGCCAGAAATTCTTCTTGCTACCTCTTGAGCATGTGGTTTCCCTTGAAGAGGAAAGGGTGATGCAGCAAAGTAGCGTAAGTATTTCCCTTAGTTTTTGAGAACCAAGGTATCAATCCAGTAGGAGATAACACGCAAGTCACCTAGTACCGGCACAAACAATCAAGAACCTTGCAACCAACGTGATAAAGGGGTTGTCAATCCCTTCACGGCCACTCGCAAAAGTGAGATCTGATAAAGATATTAAGATGAATATTTTTGGTAATTTTTGTTGTATAGATTGGAAAGTAAAGACTGCAAAATAAAATAAATAGGAAACTAGACTTGTAGATCGGAAACTTATATGATAGAAAATAGACCCGGGGGCCATAGGTTTCACTAATGGCTTCTCTCAAGATAGCATAAATTATGGTGGGTGAACAATTTACTGCCAAGCAATTGATAGAAAAGTGCACAATTATGAGAATATCTAGCCAATGATAATGAATATAGGCATCACGTCCGTGTCAAGTAGACCGAAACGATTCTGCATCTACTACTATTACTCCACACATCGACCGCTATCCAACATGCATCTAGAGTATTAAGTTCATAAGAACAGAGTAACACATTAAGCAAGATGACATGATGTAGAGGGATCAACTCAAGCAATATGATATAAACCCCATCTTTTTATCCTCGATAGCAACAATACAATACGTGCCTTGCTGCCCCTACTGTCACTGGGAAAGGACACCACAAGATTGAACCCAGAGGTAAGAACTTATCCCATTGCAAAAAAGATCAATCTAGTAGGCCAAACTAAACCGATACTTCAAAGAGACTTGCAAAGATATCAAATCATGCATATAAGAATTCAGAGAAGAACCAAATATTATTCATAGATAAATTTGATCATAAATCCACAATTCATCAGATCTCGGCAAACACACCGCAAAGGAATATTACATCGAATAAATCTCCAAGAACATTGAGGAGAACTTTTTATTGAGAATCAATGAGAGAGAGGAAGCAACCTCGCTAATAACTATGGACCCGAAGGTCTATGGTGAACTACTCACACATCATCGGAGAGGCTATGGTGTTTATGTAGAAGCCCTTCGTGATCAATTCCCCCTCCGGCGGAGTGCCGGAAAAGGCCCGAAGATGGGATCTCACGGGTACAGAAGGTTGCGACGGTGGAAAAGTGGTTTCATGCCCCCCCTTGATATTTCTATGGTATAAGAGTATATATAGGTGAAAGAAATACGTCGGTGGAGCTACGAGGGGCCCACGAGGGTGGGGGCGCGGCTACCCCCTGGGCGTGCCCTCCTGGCTCATGGCATTCCAGTCTTCTACTCCAAGTCTCCTGTTTTTCTTTCGGTCCAAGAAAGTTCCTCCCGAAGCTTTCGTTCCGTTTGGTATTCCTTTTCTGCAAAACACTGAATTAGGCAAAAAAACATGAATTGGCACTGGGCCTTCGGTTAATAGGTTAGTCCCAAAAATAATATAAAATAGCATATTAAAGCCCATTAAACATCCAAAACAGATAATATAATAGCATGAAACAATCAAAAATATAGATACGTTGGAGACGTATCAAGCATCCCCAAGCTTAATTCCTGCTCGTCCTCGAGTAGGTAAATGATAAAAACAGAATATTTGATGTGGAATGCTACCTAACATAATTATCAATGTAATTTTCTTTATTGTGGCATGAATGTTCAGATTCGAAAGATTCAAGACACAAGTTTAATATTGACATAAAAATAATAATACTACAAGCATACTAACAAAGCAATTATGTCTTCTCAAAATAACATGGCCAAAGAAAGTTCATCCCTACAAAATCATATAGTTTGGCTATGCTCCATCTCCGTCACATAAAATATTCAAATCATGCACAACCCCGGTTTCAGCCAAGTAATTGTTTCATACTTTCGTATTCTCAAACCTTTTCAACTTTCACGCAATATATGAGCATGAGCCATGGATATAGCACTATATGTGGAATAGAGTGGTGGTTGTGGAGAAGACAAAAAGGAGGAAGATGGTATCACATCAACTAGGCGTATTAATGGGCTATGGAGATGCCCATCAATACATATCAATGTGAGTGAGTAGGGATTACCATGCAATAGATGCACTAGAGCTATAAATGTATGAAAGCTCAACAAAAGAAACTAAGTGGGTGTGCATCCAACTTGCTTGCTCACGAAGACCTAGGGCATTTGAGGAAGCCCATTATCGGAATATACAAGCCAAGTTCTATAATGAAAATTCCCACTAGTATATGAAAGTAACAAAACAAGAGACTCTCTATCATGAAGATCATGGTTCTACTTTGAAGCACAAGTGTGGAAAAAAGATAGTAGCATTGTCCCTTCTCTCTTTTTCTATCTCTTTTTTTTCATTGGCTTCTTTGGCCTTTCTTTTTTTCTCTTTTTTTTCATTGGCTTCTTTGGCCTTTCCCTTTTTTTGTTTCCTCACACGGGACAATGCTCTAATAATGATGATCATCACACTTCTATTTCTTTTACAACTCAAGGATTACAACTTGATACTTAGAACAAAATATGACTCTACATGAATGCCTCCGGCGGTGTACCGGGATGTGCTATGAATCAAGAGTGACATGTATGAAAAATTATGAATGGTGGCTTTCCACAAATACAATCTCAACTACATGATCATGCAAGGCAATATGACAATGATGGAGTGTGTCATAATAAACGGAACGGTGGAAAGTTGCATGGCAATATATCTCGGAATGGCTATGGAAATGCCATAATAGTATGGTGGCTGTTTTGAGGAATGTATATGGTGGATGTATGGTACCGGCGAAAGTTGCGCGGTACTCAAGAGCCTAGCAATGGTGGAAGGATGAGAGTGCGTATAATCCATGGACTCAACATTAGTCATAAATAACTCACATACTTATTGCAAAAATCTACAAGTCATCAAAACCAAGCACTACGCGCATGCTCCTAGGGGAAGGGTTGGTAGGAGTTAACCATCGCGCGACCCCGACCTCCACACAAAGGAAGACAATCAAAGAAATACATCATGCTTAAAATTTGTTACACAATGGTTACCATACGTGCATGCTACGGGACTTGCAAACCTCAACACAAGTATTTCTCAAATTCACAATTACTCTACTAGCATGACTCTAATATCACCATCCTCATATCTCAAAACAATAATCTAGCATCAAACTTCTCATAGTATTCAACGCACTTTATATGAAAGTTTATACTCATCTTGGATGCCCATCATATTAGGACTACTTTTATAGCCAAAGCAAATTACCATGTTGTTCTAAAAGACTCTCAAAATAATATAAGTGAAGCATGAGAGATCAATAATTTCTATAAAATAAAACCACCACCATGCTCTAAAAAGATACTCCCTCCGTTCCGATTTAATCGTCGTGGTTTTAGTTCAAATTTGAACTAAAACCACGACGAGTAAATCGGAACAGAGGGAGTACAAGTGAAGCACTAGAGCAAAATTATCTAGCTCAAAAGATATAGGTGAAGCACATAGAGTATTCTAATAAATTCTGATTCATGTGTGTCTCTTCCAAAAGGTGTGTATAGCAAGGATGATTGTGTTAAACTAAAAAAGCAAAGACTCAAATCATACAAGACGCTCCAAGCAAAACACATATCATGTGGTGACTAAAAATATAGTCTCAAGTAAAGTTACCGATAGACTAAAACGAAAGAGGGGATGCCTTCCCGGGGCATCCCCAAGCTTAGGCTTTTGGTTGTCCTTGAATTTCACCTTGGGGTGCCTTGGGCATCCCCAATCTTAGGCTCTTGCCACTCTCTATTCAATAGTCCATCAAATCCTTACCCAAAATACTTGAAAACTTCACAACATAAAACTTAATTAACAGAAAATCTCGTGAGCTCCGTTAGTATAAGAAAACAAACCACCACTTTAAGGTACTGTATTGAACTCATTATTTATTTATATTGGTGTTAAACCTATTGTATTCTAACTTCTCTATGGTTCATACCCTCCGATTCTACTCATAGATTCATCAAAATAAGCAAATAACACACGAAAAGTAGAATCTGTCAAAAACAGAACAATCTGTAGCAATTTGTAACTGTCGAATACTATTGTAACTCTAAAAATTCTTCAATAAATTGATGGACATGAGGAATTTTTCTATTAATCGTCTGCAAAAATAATCAACCTAAAATCACTCTCCAGTAAAGAATGGCAGCTAATCTCGTGAGCACAAAAGTTTCTGTTTTTACAGCAAGATCACAAAGACTTCACCCAAGTCTTCCCAAAGGTTCTACTTGGCACAAACACTAATTAAAAGATAAAACCACATCTAAACAGAAGCTATATGAATTATTTATTACTAAATAGGAGAAAAAAGCAAATAACAAAAATAAAATTGGGTTGCCTCCCAACAAGCTCTTTCTTTATAGCCATTAAGATAGGCTTGAGAATTCAATGATGCTCACATGAAAGATAAGAATTGAAGCACAAAGAGAGCATCATATAGCATGTGAAAATCACATCTGAGTCTAACATACTTCCTATTCATAGGAATTTTATAGGAAAACAAATTAGCAAGACAAGCAAGATCTAGCATATGCAAGGAAGAAGAAAGAAACAATAGCAATCTCAACATAACGAGAGGTAATTTAGTAACATAAAAATTCCTACAACCATATTTTCCTATCTCATAATAATTACATGTAGGATCATAATCAAATTCAACAATATATCTATCACAAAATATATTCTCAACACGATCCACATGCATACGAAGTTGACAATCTTCCAAAATAGTGGGATCAACATTAACTAAAGTCATGACCTCTCCAAACCCACTTTTATCAACAATTTCATAAGATTGAATATTCTCCAAATATGTGGGATCTAAAGTTGACACTCTTCCAAACCCACTTTAAATAGTATTGCAAACATTATTATCAATCTCATATTCATCACGGGGCTTAAATAAACATTCAAGTTCATAAGAAGAATCACCCCAATCATGATCATTGCAACAAGTAGTGGACGCAGCAAAAATATCATCTCCAAGCTTAGGGTTTTGCATATCATTAGCATAATTGACATTAATAGAATTTATAATAACATGATTGCAATCATGTTTTTCATTCATGGAGCTATCGTGAATCACTTTATAATCTTCTTCTTTCAACACTTCATCACAATTTTTAGACTCACGAATTTCAAGCAAAACCTCATAAAGATAATCTAGTGCATGCAGCTCACTAGCAATTGGTTCATCATAATTGGATCTCTAACAAAGATTAGCAAGTGGACGAGGATCCATAATTTAGCAAGCGAAGATGCAAGCTAATAGAGGGCACATGGCAACACAAGCAAACAAAAAGGCAAACAGAAAAAGGCAAATCTTTTAGAAAATAGTTTTAGAAGTGGGGGAGAGGAAAACGAGAGGTGAATGGCAAATAATATAATGCGATAGAGAAGAATTGGTGATGGGTACTTGGTATGTCTTGACTTGAGTGTAGATCCCCCTGGCAATGGCACCGGAAATCCTTGTTGCTACCTCTTGAGCATGCGTTGGTTTTCCATTGAAAAGGAAAGGTTGATGCAGCAAACTAGCGTAAGTATTTCCCTCGATTTTTGAGAACCAAGGTATCAATCCAGTAGGAGATAACATGCAAGTCACCTAGTACCTGCACAAACAATCAAGAACCTTGCAACCAACACGATAAAGGGGTTGTCAATCCCCTCACGGCCACTCGCAAAAGTGAGATCTGATAAAGATAATAAGATAAATATTTTTGGTATTTTTGTTGTATATATTGGAAAGTAAAGATTACAAAATAAAATAAATAGGAAACTAGACTTGCAGATCGGAAACTTATATGATAGGAAATAGACCCGGGGGCCATAGGTTTCACTAGTGGCTTCTCTCAAGATAGCATAAATTACGGTGAGTGAACAAATTACTGTCGAGCAATTGATAGAAAAGCACATAGTTATGAGAATATCTAGGCAATGATCATGAATATAGGCATCACGTCCGTGTCAAGTAGACCGAAGCGATTCTGCATCTACTACTATTACTCCACACATCGACAGCTATCCAGCATGCATCTAGAGTATTAAGTTCATAAGAACAGAGTAACGCGTTAAGCAAGATGACATGATGTAGAGGGATAAACTCAAGCAATATGATATAAACCCTATCTTTTTATCCTCGATGGCAACAATACAATATGTGCCTTGTTGCCCCTGCTGTCACTGGGTAAGGACACCGCAAGATTGAACCCAAAGCTAAGCACTTCTCCCATTGCAAGAAAGATCAATCTAGTAAGCCAAACTAAACCGATAATTCGAAGAGACTTGCCAAGATATCAAATCATGCATATAAGAATTCAGAGAAGAACCAAATATTATTCATAGATAAACTTGATCATAAATCCATAATTCACCAGATCTCGGCAAACACACCGCAAAGGAATATTACATCGAATAGATCTCCAAGAACATCGCGGAGAACTTTGTATTGAGAATCAAAGAGAGAGAAGCAGCCATCTAACTAATAACTATGGACCCGAAGGTCTGTGGTAAACTACTCACACATCCTCGGAGTGGCTATGGTGTTGATGTAGAAGCCCTCCGTGATCGATTCCCCCTCCGGCGGCGTGCTGGAAAATCCCCCAAGATGGGATCTCACGGGTACAGAAGGCTGCGGCGGTGGAAAAGTGGTTTCGTGGCTCCCCTTGATGTTTCTAGGGTATAAGAGTATATATAGGCGAAAGAAGTACGTCGGTGGAGCTAGGAGGGGCCCACGAGGGTGGGGACGCGCCTACCCCCTTGGGCGCGCCGTCCTGCCTCGTGGCCGCCTCATGGCGTTCTAGACTTCAACTCCAAGTGTCCTAGTTTGCTTTCAGTCCAAGAAAGATCCTCCAGAAGGTTTCGTTCCGTTTGGACTCCGTTTGGTATTCCTTTTATGCAAAACACTAAAATAGGCAAAAAAAACAGGAATTGGCACTAGGCCTTCGGTTAATAGGTTAGTCCAAAAAATAATATAAAAGAGCATATTAAAGCCCATTAAACATCTAAAACAGATAATATAATAGCATGAAACAATCAAAAATTATATATACATTGGAGACATATCACCGCGCGTATCCTGTCTGAGGCCACGATCGGATGGGACAAGCTACGAGTAAAACCAAGCCTCAAGTTGCCCCGAGATGGCCTCGCAGGCTACTCAGTTTGGACCAACACTCATGAGGAGCACTGGCCCGAGGGGTTAATTAAGAACTCGGGTACCGGTAAGTCCCTATGCAAGTTTTTAGTTATTAGGCAAATGGTAAAACCAAGGTTGGGCCTTGCTGAAAAAGCTTTAAACAGAGCGAATTATTGAGGGGGGCCCATAAACCCCAACCGTGTTAAGAAAACAATATCAAGGAACATAACACCGGTTTATCAGAACCTAAGGCGGCATGAGTGGAACAAAACACCAAGCAGAAGGCCAAGCCTTCCACCCATTACCAAGTATGTATGTGCATTAATTAAATACGATATATATTGTGTTATCCCAAAGAATCCATGTTCCAACATGGAACATCTTCCATCTTCACATGCAACTATCAACGCTATAAGAGGGGCTGAGCAAAAGCGTAACTTAGCCAATCAACGGTTTGCTAAGAAGACGGTTAGAGTGTTTCATGGCAACATAGGAGACTGACAAGACAAGAATGGGTAGCTCGATATAGCTATAGAGCGAGACAACTAGCAAAGCTCGAGGAATGGTCATCTTGCCTGGGATCCCGCAAGGAAGAAGAACGAGTCCATGAAGAAGACAAACGAACGTAGTCTAATGAATCCTCACAACCCCGGAACAAAACCGAAGCTAACGAGAGAAGCAAACCTTGAAGAAGCAAACAACATGGTAAACACACATATCATAACCATGCATATGATGGACCAACAAGTATGATGCATGTCCGGTTTAAATATGCATGGCATGGCAAAGTGCAAAAACAACTACAAGTTAAGTGGAGCTCAATATGCAACGAGTTGCATATTGAAAAAACACCACATTCAATTTATTTAGTTGACTCTCGTTTATGTAGACAACAATTTTAAATGTCAATTAATATGGCAAGAGGTGAAGCATAAGTAAACAACTATTTAGGCAATTTTAATGAGGCCAGAAAATAACAAACAAAAATTTCGCAAAATTCCCATGTGCATATTTAGCAATTTTTAAGTAAACAACAATTTTAACCCTTTTAAATGTTGTTATCATGATGCGGATGACATTTACAAGTTTTGTGCATTTTTTATGAAAAGTTGGCATGAACATGTTATGAAGCATTTGTCATCGTGGTGGAAAGAAAGGGGTGCCACAGCAATGACAACGGAAATGGTGCCACAACAACATTCCGATGATCCGACAACTCGTTGAGATGCCGATGCAAAAGAAGGGTTGCGTGAGTGTGCCGTGCAAAGATGGTGGGGTGCTCCCAGTTACCGGGTTCCCACATGTTGGCGACATGGCAAACAAGGGCAATGTGGAACAAACAACTCGGAAATGGTGCAAACACGCGCATCTCATACAACTCATATGCATTCGTCCACGAGTCATCGTCTCGGCGGTTATACCTTTGAAGCGTGCGTCTTGGGGCGGATCAAGTTCGTCGAACGAAGTAGTCGTTCACGTGGCGTCGTGGGAAGTAGTCGTTCCCGTTTCGTAGATGTACATGTCGTCGTAGACGTTCGTAGACGATGTAGTTGAACTTACGAACCTGAACCTTTCGTGGTCGGTCTTGGCGAGGGATGGTCGTAGCAAGAGCGGCCTTCTTGGTTCGATGGTGATACAGGGGGGTCTCCAGGCGGTGGAGGACGAAGTGGCCGGCGAGGCTTGCAAGAAGAGGAAGGAGGCCTCGGGGATGTGAACCTGCAACATGCGGCTCGGGCTCGTACATGAGGCAAAGATGGCCGGGTTGGACAACGCGAGACGAGGGGAGCAGACTCAGGAGAGGTGGCGGCCGGTGGCGGGGTGGTCCGGCAATAGAGGCGGAGCAGAGGAGGCGAGGCGGCGGAGACGATGGCGACCGGCGACGGTGGCTAGCTAGGAGGAGGCACTCGGAACAACAGCAGCCATGACTCCCTTCCTGATCCAGATCGGGTCGAGGAGGAGCAGAACGCCTGGTGGCTGCGGGCGCTGGTGGTGGGGAGATGGGCGCGCAAGCGACGAGAGGGAGAGGGTCCCCTGGTCCAGCGAAGCGGAGGAAGCCATCGGCGAGCTTGGCTCCTGCGACCATGGCGGGTTGGCGAGGACTCAAGAGGAGGCGGCAGCGGACGGAGCAGCTTCGGCGGGGCGAGGAGACACAAGCTTGATGCCGGGGTGAGGGAGATCGGGCCAAAGCGTAGGAGGAGAGGTCGGGGTACGGGCGCTCATCGAGGGAGGTCGGGGATCGGGCAGGTGAGGCGCGGGCGATGCGGTGGAGTGGGAGGACGAGAGGAATCGATGGGGGACATGAGGTCAGGCGCTCTGGCGCTAGGGTTAGGAAGGGGAAACTAGATGGGCCAGTAGGAGCAAGGAGGCCCGGCAAGAAAAAAAACAATGGGCCAGCTCCTATTAAAATAAGAGAAGTGAATTTCCCCGTTTAGCAAATAAATAGGGGGTTTAAAAATATAGAGAGAGATATAAGAAGAATTTGAGCAGGAGGACAATTTTCTTGGACTCATAGAAAATGTGTATGATCCCAAAAAAATGAATTGGCAAGATTGCAAGAATTGAATTCAAATTCATTTGAATTTGAATTCAAATGGATTTGAATAGGAATGGGGTGTATGAAAAGTCCAAAAATGTTGGGAATTTTGGTGGAGATTGGAAAAGTGATGAATGAATTTATGACAAAGTTTGGAGACCAAACTTGAAGTAGAAAAGACATGGGAAAATTTTGCAAGTGTGTTTGGTGATTCTAAATTAATGGATAATTATAATAGCTCCATAATTATTAGGATGATATGTTATAAAGAGAAAACACAATGTGAATTCCCTCGATTTAAATAGATCAAACGATCTCTGCAACTTATTTAGTTGAGATGCAAAGATTAATGACATGATGGCATGATGACATGATGTAATGCAAAAAATAAATAGAACAAGCACAAATAAAACACACGGTAACATCGAAATATATGGAAGCCTTCTGGAGCGTCGGTCTTGGGGCATCACATAGCTACTACATATAACTTGATCGTACTACTATGATGCGTGTTGTTCTGCTTCTGCGGGAATATTCCACCCGCGCCGGAACTCCCAAACTTTTTTCTCGCCCAAAAGCGCATGAAATATACAAAGAATCATCCAAATTGGTACATAAGGCCAATAACGAACAACAACAAGGCTACTAAATTACTTGGATCAAGGCCGAGACAGGGAGGTGGAGGGGGAGCAGAAGGAGTTTGATTTGGATTCGTGCTAGCGGAAACTTGGTGTGGGGCAGCTTACCTGCTGCAGCATGCGGTGGTTGAGGATGGTGGTGGCCTTGTCGAGCACCTTCATGGCGACGACCTCGAACTTCACCTTGGCGGCCAACCCCCACCCCATACCCCCCAAAAAGCCTCTTCCTCGCAGCATCCGCCATTTCCTTGGAGCCCCTCAAAGCTCCCGCCTAGCGCCACGCTGCCCCTTCCGCGCGCCGTCTGATATGGAGAACGCACGCGCTATGCTACGTCGTGGTCGAGCTCCCGCGGCAGGTGGTGGCATATGCAGATGGGTTGGCCGCGAAGCGGATGAGAGGAGGTTGGGGCGATGGGGGTGGATGAGGGAATGGACGCGGCCGGTGACTATCTTGCGGCGGCCCATGGGCGGCGACGTGGGAGCGCACTGGTTGCCATCTCTTGGACGGCGACGCACACGTAAACCCTAACCTGTGAGATCTTGGAAAAAGGGTGTCAAGCGCTGTCGAGTCAGGTCGGGGACATTTTTTGTCGC
>LR738713.1:213609478-213629631 GCA_902687465.1 Secale cereale
AGTTTTGTCCGCTCTTGTAAATTGGTAAACGTACACAACTGAGGGTTCTTTTTTATGTTGACTGTTACATCTAATTAGATAGATCAGATTATGAGGTGCTTTTTTTTGGCTTGATTGTTTTGTGTATGTGTTTTGGGTGCACTTAGAGAGGAATATGTTTGATTGTTTAATACTACTAGTAGTCTACTACCCCTATAAAAGGACGAGAGGGCAGATCCAACTGAGCATATTAGTCGTCTAATCAACGATCTAAAGGTCTAAAATCATTGTTAACAAAAACTATCATTAATGAAATCTTGCCCTTGTTAATCTCCCTCTCGCTAACCACGAAAAAGGAAAGGTTCATAGAATTTTCTTCCCCTTCCCCTTTCCCCAACTAAATCGCCCTAAGACCATTACCATTAATTCATATTTTCCCATCAACTAGCTAAAATTGATTAACCCTAGGATTAGGATCCTTTTTTCTTTTTTCCTCTATGTGTATTTTACATACCACAGTAATTTTCTATAGAGAATTTCTAATTTCTATTAAATCAAAATAAGATAATACAAGCTATTATATTATTGTTATTGCTAGAAAAAATTGTTATTTGATTTGATACATTGTGATGCTTAATGTTGATGAATTAAGAAAAACGGAAAGAGAGGGATTCGAACCCTCGGTAAACAAAAGTCTACATAGCAGTTCCAATGCTACGCCTTGAACCGCTCGGCCATCTCTCCTACATAACTTATTATGGAAAATAAACTGAGTGAATAGCGAGTTTTCTTATTCCTGCAGTACAGGTACAACCGCAAGTACTCGGGGGTTCCATAGTTCTATTGGAAAAATTCCTTTTGATTTAAGTGGAAGGATACATGATTTTTTACTAGAAATTGCATTCGCTATAAAATAAAAGTTTTAATTTGGGTTTTCCCGCAACTAAAGAAAAATAAAATGGAAGAATTCTTCTTATTGCATAATAAAATAAAGAAACCTTAGAATTCCTTTTGCATAAGATACACTACACCATACTATCGAAATCCAAAATAGGGTATGAGACAATTAATAACTTTGAAAACACAAAATAGTTGATAACATAAGTTGTTGTTCAGAAATAGGAAAGTGGAATGAAATCCAATCTTAGTCAAATATTTCATATCTCTTCGTGTCCAAGCAGAAGGAAAAGGATACAATTTGAGCTGAGCGGAAAATCCATATCTCTCTTATCCATTTAAATCATATGGATTTAGAGTAGAGCATATGGATCAATATATTTATAATTATAAGAATCGAATGTGTTTGTTTTTATGTTATTTTGTGAAGGAATGAAAATAATTCTATATAGAATGGGTTGGGAATTATGCCTAGATCCCGTGTAAATGGAAATTTCATTGATAAGACCTCCTCAATTGTAGCCAATATTTTATTGCGAATAATTCCGGCAACCTCAGGAGAAAAAAAGGCATTTACTTATTATAGAGATGGTGGGATTTGACTTTTTTTTTCTTTTTAGCCCTACCTATACCTCAGTCTTACGAAAAAGAGAAGGGGTTGGCATAGAGAGAACCAAATTTGTAAAGCAAACAAACCCACACTTCGGGAAGGTGAGGCGAACTAACAATTCCTTTCGTCGTGTATCCTCGATTGATGCGGCTTCAGATACTTCAATTGTAGATTTGAGTATTGAGCGAAAGGTTACACCTACATGATATGGTATGGTATGGATTACATGCCAATCCTACTCTATTAGTATCGGTAGGCAGCATAGGGGAGAAAAGCACTACACCTAGAAATAGGAATCAACAAGAGAAAAACTTTGTCAGAAATTACCCCTTTCCTGATCGGTATCAGGGCTGGGAAGAATGGTTGGGATAACAAACAACCATCAGGTTTGTACTTTGGATACCCCTATAACCATCAAAGATCATTTAAGTAGCTAATTCCTCTAAATAGGAGGCGTTGAGAACAAAGAAATTATTGGAGCTATCGTTTTCCTCTAGCATTAATAGAATTCATTGTAGTTAAGAAAAACCTCTTGTGAGAAGGTTGGCTAGATATTTCTTGGAAAAATACCAGCCCCTTTCGGTTCATAATGAGACGGGACTAATTCTATTTTGATTCTATAGATTATTTCGCTTAGTACTATTATGTACAGAAGGGAGGAGCCGTATGAGATGAAAACCTCATGTATGGTTTTTGAACGGAGATTTTTTGAATAGAATGAACGACCATAATGGATGTTGGCTCAATCCGAAGGAAATTATGCAGAAGCTTTGCAAAATTATTATGAAGCTAAGCGACTAGAAATCGATCCCTATGATCGAAGTTATATACTCTATAACATAGGCCTTATACACACAAGCAATGGAGAGCATACAAAGGCTTTGGAATATTATTTCCGGGCACTAGAATGAAACCCCTTCTTACCGCAAGCTTTTAATAATATGGCCGTGATCTGTCATTACGTGCGACTATCTCCACTATAGAAAAAAAGTGAGGATCAAATTTTCTAGTAAATACTAAAAAAAGGGTTTTCTACATAGGGATCGTAAAACAACGATTTTTCCCTATTAGCTGTAGGAAGGAAGGACACTTCACGAGAATCAAAAAACGAAGAAAGTATGGCCTATACTACTACTCTATGGATAAAGTTTCTCAAATTGATAAAGAAAGCACCGTAATGATCAATTAGTGAGCGACTGGGTCGATACAACTAAAAAAAACTGCTTACTTATCCCATGATATGGGGCAAAATCTAGGAATCCGCTTATGTAATAGAGCCGATCCACTAAGGGATTAAGCAGTGGTGTAGTATCAGATCCCAAAGATAGTAAGTTCTTTTTTCTTTCTTATGTATGGAAAAAGACTTTTTCAAGGATTCTATAGAGATTTCATATATGAAACCGGGATAGTTACCTTTCAGAAAATTTGAACAAAGGCTCTGTATCTATCTATGCTTCATTCTTCTGAAGGTGGGAAAAAAGATCGAACTGATTATTGATAAAAATTAGGGTTTGAAACTTAGGTAATTAATTTCTTCCGCTTAACCCAAGAAAAGAACAAATTGGATCGATTTTTGACAAATCGAATTCAGTTAAGATAGGGGAAATTCAGATAGCAATTTCTGAGCCGTATGAGGTAGGAAACTCTCAAGTACGGTTCTAAGGGAAGGAACTTCCTATTCCGATCGAGGAGAACAGGCCATTCTACAGGGTGATTCGGAAATTGCGGAAGCTTGGTTTGATCAAACTGCTGAATATTGGAAACAAGCTATAGCGCTTACTCCAGGAAGTTATATTGAAGCACATAACTGGTTGAAGATTACAAAGTGCTTTAAATTTGAATAAGACCATGCTCCTTTTTCATAAAATGGGTAGTTTGGTTGTTGATCCATTAATCAAATATATTAGGTCGTAAGATCGAATCAAGAATTTCATTATATCCATTTCTTATACCTTCTATTTTATATGATATTTCATAAGAATAAACCATAGGGATAGGGTCTAGAATAGAAGTAATAAAGTGAATAAAAAGAGGGGGCAATCTAAATATTGCTAATATATTAGGACCATCTTATTAATAATTCTAATGAGTTATCTTGGAATTTAGAATCAAATAAAAAACCCTATATTATGCTGAAGGAAAGTAGATATAGATAGGAGCTTATGCCCTAAAAAAATACACTAGTTTCTTAAATTAAAAATAAAAAAGATTTTTTTCTTACGTCGAGAAATATTTGTTTTTCAGGATAAACAATGTCCATTAGGCACCTAATCTTTATGTCATAATAGACCCGAACACTTGCCTCTGATTGACTTCAATATATAATTGCTCCAGTGAATAACTAAAAAAATAGAAGGATGGTAGATAGTAAAGAAAAGAACTAATCACAATATCTATCTTTCAAAATCTATCTTTCAAAATCTATGTTTCAAAGATTCAGTAAAAAGACAGTTGGCGGGTCTCTTTGTATGTCTTGTCCGGAAAGAGGAGGACTTAATGATTATTCATTCGCCGGAACCAGAAGTAAAAATTGTTGTGGATAGGGATCCTGTAAAAACATCTTTTGAGGAATGGGCCAGACCCGACCATTTCTCAAGAACACTAGCTAAGGGCCCTGATACTACCACTTGGATCTGGAACCTACATGTTGATGCTCACGATTTCGATAGTCATACTGGTGATTTGGAGGAGATTTCTCGAAAAGTCTTTAGTGCTCATTTCGGGCAACTTTCCATTATCTTTCTTTGGTTGAGTGGCATGTACTTTCATGGCACCCGTTTTTCCAATTATGAAGCATGGCTAAGTGATCCTACTCACATTGGACCCAGTGCTCAGGTAGTTTGGCCTATAGTAGGGTAAGAAATATTGAATGTTGATGTAGGCGGGGGTTTCCGAGGAATCCAAATAACCTCTGGTTTTTTCAGCTTTGGCGAGCATCTGGAATAACTAGTGAATTACAACTCTATTGTACTGCAATTCGTGCATTGACTTTTGCAGCGTTAATGCTTTTTGCTGGTTGGTTCCATTATCACAAAGCCGCTCCCAAACTGGTCTGGTTCCAAGATGTAGAATCCATGTTGAATCACCACTTAGCGGGATTATTAGGACTTGGGTCTCTTTCTTGGGCGGGGCACCAAATTCATGTATCTTTACCAATTAACCAATTTCTTGACGCTAGGGTGGATCCTAAAGAGATACCACTTCCTCATGAATTTATCTTGAATCGGGACCTTTTGGCTCAACTTTATCCTAGTTTTTCCAAAGGAGCAACCCCTTTTTTCACTTTAAATTGGTCCAAATACGCAGAATTTCTGACTTTTCACGGAGGACTAGATCCAGTAACCGGTGGTCTCTGGCTGACCGATATTGCGCACCATCATTTAGCTATTGCTATTCTTTTCCTAATCACAGGTCATATGTATAGGACCAATTGGGGTATTGGCCATGGACTTAAAGATATTTTGGAGGCTCACAAGGGCCCATTTACAGGACAAGGCCATAAGGGTCTTTATGAAATCTTAACAACGTCATGGCATGCTCAATTATCTCTTAACCTAGCTATGCTAGGCTCTACAACCATTGTTGTTGCTCATCATATGTATTCTTTGCCTCCCTATCCATACCTAGCTACTGACTATGGTACACAACTTTCCTTGTTCACACACCACATGTGGATTGGCGGATTTCTAATCGTCGGTGCTGCTGCACATGCAACAATTTTTATGGTAAGAGACTATGATCCAACTACTCGATACAATGATCTATTAGATCGCGTCCTTAGACACTGCGATGCAATCATATCCCACCTTAACTGGGTATGTATATTTCTAGGTTTTCACAGTTTTGGCTTGTACATTCATAATGATACCATGAGTGCTTTAGGCCGTCCACAAGATATGTTTTCGGATACTGCCATACAATTACAACCTATCTTTGCTCAATGCGTACAATAATATCCATGCTACTACACCTGGCGTAACAGCTCCAGGTGCAACAACAAGTACTAGCTTAACGTGGGGAGGCGGCGAGTTAGTAGCAGTAGGTGTCAAAGTGGCTTTGTTACCTATTCCATTAGGAACCGCAGATTTGTTAGTCCATCACATTAATGCATTTACCATACATGTGACTATATTAATACTTTTGAAAGGTGTTTTATTTGCTCGGAGTTCCCGTTTGATACCCGATAAAGCAAATCTAGGTTTTCGCTTTCCTTGCGATGGGCCTGGCCGAGGGGGAACATGCCAAGTATACGCCTGGGATCATGTTTTCTTAGGTTTATTCTGGATGTACAATGCAATTTCGGTAGTCATTTTCCATTTCAGTTGGAAAATGCAGTCGGATGTTTGGGGTACTATAAGTGATCAAGGGGTGGTAACTCATATTACAGGGGGAAACTTTGCACAGAGTTCCATTACGATTAATGGGTGGCTTCGAGATTTCTTATGGGCACAGGCATCGCAAGTCATTCAGTCTTATGGTTCTTCATTATCTGCATATGGTCTTGTTTTCTTAGGTGCTCATTTTGTCTGGGCCTTCAGTTTAATGTTTTTATTCAGCGGTCGTGGTTATTGGCAAGAACTCATTGAATCTATCATTTGAGCTCATAAAAAATTAAAAGTTGCTCCTGCTACTCAGCCTAGAGCCTTGAGCATTATACAAGGACGCACAGTAGGAGTAACCCATAACCTCTGGGTGGAATTGCCACGACATGGGCATTCTTCTTAGCGAGAATTATTGCAGTAGGATAGTGGCTAGGAGGATTTGAAAGGAATTATGGAATTAAAATTTCCCAGGTTTAGCCAAGGCTTAGCTCAGGACCCCACTACTCGTCGTATTTGGTTTGGTATTGGTACCGTACATGATTTCGAAAGTCATGATGATATTACTGAAGAACGTCTTTATCAGAACATTTTTGCTTCTCACTTTGGGAAATTAGCAATAATCTTTCTATGGACGTCCGGAAATCTGTTTCATGTAGCTTGGCAAGGAAATTTTGAATCATGGATACAGGATCCTTTACACGTAAGACCTATTGCTCAGGCGATTTGGGATCCTCATTTTGGTCAACCCGCTCTGGAGGCCTTTACTCGAGGAGGTGCTACTGGTCCAGTGAATATTGATTATTCTGGAGTTTATCAGTGGTGGTATACAATAGGATTATGCACCAATGAGGATCTTTATACTGGAGCTCTTTTTCTATTATTTCTTTCAACGCTGTCCTTAATAGCGGGTTGGTTACATCTACAACCCAAATGGAAACCAAGCCTTTCGTGGTTCAAAAAACGCGGAATCTCGTCTCAATCATCATTTGTCAGGACTTTTTGGGGTAAGTTCTTTGGCTTGGACAGGACATTTAGTTCATGTTGCTATTCCTGCATCCAGGGGGAGTACGTTCGATGGAATAATTTCTTAGATGTATTACCCTATCCCCAGGGGTTGGGACCCCTTTTGATGGGTCAATGGAATCTTTATGCCCAAAACCTTGATTCGAGTAATGATTTATTTGGTATCGCTCAAGGAGCGGGAACTGCCATTCTAACTCTTCTTGGGGGATTCCAACCACAAACACAAAGTTTGTGGCTGACCGATATGGATCACCATCATTTAGCTATTGCATTTATTTTTCTCATTGTCGGTCACATGTATCGAACTAACTTCGGAATTGGGCACAATATTAAAGATCTTTTAGAAGCGCATACTCCTCCGGGGGGTCGATTAGGGCGTGAGCATAAGGTCCTTTATGACACAATCAACAATTCGATTCATTTTCAGTTAGGTCTTGCTCTAGCTTCTTTAGGGGTTATTACTTCCTTAGTAGCTCAACATATGTACTCTTTACCTCCTTATGCATTCATAGCACAAGACTTTACTACTCAAGCTGCTTTATATACTCATCACCAATATATTGCAGGGTTCATCATGACAGGGGCTTTTGCTCATGGAGCTATTTTTTTATTAGGGATTACAATCCGGAACAGAATGAGGATAATGTATTGGCAGGAATGTTAGACCATAAAGAAGCTAGCATGTTCACCTTGGGCCTTTATGATCATAACGATGTCATGCTTGCTTTTGGTACTCCAGAAAACCAAATCTTGATCGAACCTATATTTGCCCAATGGATACAATCTGCTCATGGCAACACGACATATGGGTTCGATATACTCTTATCTTCAACGAATAGCCCCGCTTTCAATGCGGGTCCAAGCCTATGGTTGCCCGGATGGTTGAATGCTGTTAATGAGAATAGTAATTCACTTTTCTTAACAATAGGACCTGGGGATTTCTTGGTTCATCATGCTATTGCTTTAGGTTTGCATACAACTAAAGTGATTTTAGTAAAGGGCGCTTTAGATGCACGCGGTTCCAAGTTAATGCCAGATAAAAAGGATTTTGGGTATAGTTTTCCTTGTGACGGCCTAGGGCGCGGCGGTACTTGTGATATTTCTGCTTGGGACGCATTTATTTGGCAGTTTTCTGAATGTTAAATACCATTGGGTGGGTTACTTTTTATTGGCATTAGAAACATACCACATTATGGCAGGGCAACGTTTCACAATTTAATGAATCCTCCACTTATTTGATGGGATGGTTAAGAGATTACCTATGGTTAAACTCTTCACAATTTATCAATGGATATAATCCTTTTGGGATGAATAGTTTATTGGTATGGGCGTGGATGTTCTTATTTGGACATGTTGTTTGGGCTACTGGATTTATGTTCTTAATCTCCTGGCGGGGGTATTGGCAGGAATTAATTGAGACTTTAGCATGGGCTCATGAACGCACACCTTTAGTTAATTTAATTCGCTGGAGAGATAAGCCCGTGGATCTTTCCATTATGCAAGCAAGATTGGTTGGATTAGCTCACTTTTCCGTGGGTAATATATTCACTTATGCAGCTTTCTTGATTGCCTCAACATCAGGCAAGTTTGGTTAATTTAGTTTGTTTTTTTGTACTGTATCAGCACCTAGTTCATTACTCTTGATAGAGAGGGAGGATCTGCCTTTTTAGATTTCTTTTTCTATTTATTTTTCCATCTAGGATTAGAACCGTATACTTGGTAATAATAGCAACGACACATTATGGCAAAACAAGTTTGATTCAGAGGGAGAAGAAGCGGCAGAAATTAGAACATAAATATCATTTGATTCGTCAATCTTAAAAAAAAAAGATAAGAAGCAAAGTTTCTCCCTTGAGTTTGAGTGAAAAAAGAAAATGCGAGAAAAATTGCAATCCCTACCGCGTAATAGTGCACCTACACGCCTTCATCGACGTTGTTTTTTGACCGGAAGACCTAGAGCTAACTATCGACATTTTGGGCTATCCGGACACGTACTTCGAGAAATGGTTTATGAATGTTTGTTACCGGGTGCAACAAGATCCAGTTGGTAAGGATAAAATACCCTTTTGTATTTGTATGGTTTCTGGAATTGATAATCATAGAGGAGCCCTCTTTACCATTTTGTATAAATGGACTATTCTATTTGTATAGATATTGGTAGAGGGGCGTATCTAACCCTCTTTTATCCACTAGTTACCCCTCTTTAGTTTAAGAGTATAGAGTAGTTTGGTAGCTCATAAGGCTCATAACCTTGGGGTTGCGGGTTCGATTCCCACTACCGGCTCCATACTCCTTCTTTATGATTAACGAGAGAACATCAACCGATGGGATAACTCATAAGGCTCATAACCTTGGGGTTGCGGGTTGATACGTCCAAAACGTATCTATAATTTCTGCTTGCTACATGCCTCTATTGTGTGATATTGCTATGATATTTATACACTTCCATACACTTTTGATCATATTTGGACTAACCTATTAACTCAGTGCACCCCAGTGCCAATTTCTGTTTTTTGCTGTTTTTGTATTTCAGGTTTTTCCATTACGTAAACTGCCAGAAAAATTCCGGGAAAAATATATAAAAAATCAGCATTCCGGAAGCTTCCATGCGGCCAAAGTAGGGCCGAAGGGGGGCCACCAGGGCTCCAGGCGGCCAGAGGGCGCGCCCCCCTCCTGGCCGCGCCGCCAGGGCGCCTGGGCCCCCCAGGCCTCCTCTGACGCCCCCCTTTGGCATATATTTACACCGCGTCCCGAAACCCTAGAGGACGGAACCCTTTTTAGCGATCTCATCTCTGTTCCGCCGCCGCCGCGCTTCCAAGATCGGGAGCACCAGGAGAACTCTTCCCAGCACCCTGCCGGAGGGGAGAACCACCACCGGGAGCCTCTCCACCACCATGGACGCCTCCCGGATGAGTTGTGAGTAGTCTCCCTTGGACCATGGGTCCATGACCAGTAGCTATGTGATGTTCTCCTCCCCTCTTTGTTCTTCACCGATTAGACCTCGTGAGCTGCCCTACATGATCGAGGCACATATGTAATCCTTATGCTGTTGCTATGATGAGTTTGCTGGGATCCGATGGATTATGAGATTATGTTCAGATTGTGTGTGAGTAATATATTTGATTTACCTCTTTTATATTTATGTTCTTGAGTAATTCTTGCATGTTCTTCGTTGCTGTTTATTGCTTTGGCCAAGTAGTAGGTAGTAACTCCAAGAGGGAACGTTATGCTTGATTGTGGGTTCATGCCCCTCGATGACTAGCTTGAGTGACAGAAACATGAGTCTAGGGGATGTGCTGTTGCCACAAGGGGGAAAACAACGGTGCTTGTACTCGCGGGTGCAAGGATTGTTTACTTTACGCAAAGTTCTTTTAATGCAGTTGTCTGTTGCTTTGAGCTTACACTATGGGTGGGACTCGCAACTTAATACCAGCGAGATGTTCTGGATATATATCTCAAGGTGGATGATTAGTAGTAGATGCAGATGGATTTCGGTCTACTTACCTTGGCGTACGGCCCATGCTTTTGAGCCTCTACCTTTCTTTGCAGCATAGTTAGCATTGGTTTGCGCACATAATCCTGTCAATTGCCCAGCTGTAATTCGTTTACCTCACTTAGCTGTTTTATCGTCTTTTGGGAGAGAGACATCACTAGTGAACATTATGAGACCCCGGTCCATATTACCATCACTGATCACATCCGCTATTTACTTTCTGTTCTTACTTACTAGTTGCAGTTATACCTATCACTATTATCTCTTGCGTTTGATCCTTTGTAAACGACAAGGCCGGAGGGATTGACAACCTCTCTGTACTCGTTGGGAGCAAAGTTATTTGTATATGTGTGCAGGTCCGGTCGATCGCTAGTTGCACCGCTAGAAGTTGACACCTTCTTGTTGAACCTTGGAGTCTCAGGGGAATTCGATCCTTGGTATCTTTGCCAAGGGAAAACTACCGCTACACTGCATCTCAAACCTTCCACTTGGGGTAACCAACGAGGGGCGAGAAGCCATCAAGCAAAGTTTTCTGGCACCATTGCCGGGGACTCCACTCTTCAAGATAGGGCAGTTGCACGCTATCTTTTACCTTTGCTTTTTAGTCTTGTTACTTTACCTTTCAGTTTTTGCTTTAGTTCCCTTTATCAAAAATCACAAAAATAGTTATCTCATTCTTTAGTTGTCGTTATGTCTGGTCCTTTTGTCTTTGGTGAGGCAGAAGTTCTCACCTTTAAACAAAGAGGTGGGGAAAGTCTAAAAGATGCTTGGTATAGAATTAATGATTCTCAAAAAAGAGCCACCAAGAAACAATCTACTACTATCCTGCTTAGAAATTTTTATGTTGGAATTACTTCTTGGAATAGGTTTATTCTAGATTCTGCTATCAATGGGAATTTCCTAGAGGCCCCAGTTTGGGAGTCTCTTAGTATTATTGAAAATCTTGTTGGAAATCCCCCTGTTGTTAGCATTCAAGAGGACATCACCCTAGCTCACATTATGAAAAAACTTGAAAAGATAGAGCTAGAGATGCCAAACATTAATAAGATAAATGAGTTGGATCGTAAGATCCAAGGGAATTTGAATAGGCTTGATAGCTCCATGCATAAAATTCTCAAAACTTTGGAGACCATCAAATCCCATGACTTGGATTCTTCTAGGATAGACAAGATTGAGGAAATCTTTGATACTCTAGGAACTACTCTCTCCTCAATCAAAACCAAAAAGGTAGAAACTCCGGCAAAGAAGGAGCCTAAGTTCGTTTACGTTCCAAAGGCTCCCCGCTCTAAAAGTAATCCATCTATTGCCAAAGGGGTTGAAACTGTGAAGACTTTGGAAGAAACACCTCTCTTTGATAAATTTATAAATGAATCTTCCTTTGACTTTTTTCCTTTTGGTCTTCTCCCTAGAAGTATCTCTATTAGGCCTTTATTTGAAAGTCCTCTTAAGACTAGTTGTACTATTGAAGAGCTTTTTGATGATCTTGATGATGGTTCAATTGATACAACTTGATCTCTTTGCATTATGCCTAGCTTAAAGGCATAAAAGAAAGCGCTTTTGGGAGGCAGCCCGCAATGAATAAAATTTTATTTTGCTTTTTCTGTGTCTTGATGTTGTTACTACAGTAGCATCATCATTGTATCTTTACTTTTCAGCTTTGTGCCAAGTGTAGCCTCTGATTGCAAGAAAGTTCAAAAGTTGTGACATGCTGTCTAGGAAACAGATTCTGTCCTTGGACAGAAAAATTCGTATAAAATCACCAGATCATCTTTCTGGTGTGAATTTTTTCGACAGCGTGCTCTATACAATTGGCTTTCGGGCGTCTGTTCTGAGTTTTTTGATTTGAGTTGCAGAAGTGCCCCGAAAAAATTATTTACTACCTGCTGGTCTGTTTTTCACAGATTCTGTCCTGTTTTGCCTTTCCTTCGTTTTGCAAACCTTGAGCTTGCTTTTTCTTTGCAAAAACCTTTTGGCAATCTTGAGAAATAGTAGACCTTAAAGAATATCCTTATTTACAGCAAGGAAAAATTATTTTATTATGGGTACTAACCTCGCTAATCAGATTATGATGAGTTATGTATGAAGGGAGTTTTCAAGTGTGCGAGGGAAGATGATAAAAAGATTCAGGAGTGTCAAACGCTCAAGCTTGGGGATGCCCCCATGCACCCCCAAGAAATATTCAAGAAGACTCAAGCGTCTAAGCTTGGGGATGCCCTCGTGCATCCCCTTCTCCATCAACAATTATCAGTTCGTCTTTCGTTCCACTATATTTTTATCACTTCATGTGTTATGTGCTATGCTTGGAGCATCTTGCTTTTAGTTTCCTTTTTAGTTTTCTTTAGCTTTGCTTGCTATTCATAACGAGTTGGAACTCAGCTTTCTTTGTGTGGGAGAGAAACACGCTCCACTTCAACCTAGAACATAACATAGAATTTTCATATCTATCCTTGCTGTGTGTGTTCTTTGTCTTTCAATAGCTACTATCACGTTCAGCTCTTAGTTTTCATGCTTTACTTTTTAAAGAGCTTTTGTTTAGTTGGTCACTGGAACTCTCTTTAGTTATCATGCTAAAATTAATCAACAATGAATGCAACCATGAGTAGGATATAAATCACCATGAACATAAATATCATGGAGGCTATGTTGATTTGTTTCATGCGTGAACATGTGCCAAGTCAGACCACTTGAATCATTCAAAGAAGGATACCACCCTATCATACCACATCACAACCATTTTAATATCATGTTGGCACGCAAGATAGACCATTATAAACTCTCAGCTAATTAAGCATGGCATAAGCAGCTATGATCTCTAATTGTCATTGCAAGCATGGTTCATTTGGAACAAGCTGAATCTGGAACGATGAACTATCATATTTACAAAAACAAGAGAGGTCGAGTTCGTACCAGCTTTTCTCATCTCAATTAGTTCATCATATATCATCCTTATTGCCTTTCACTCGCATGACTGAACGGTGTGGATAATAATAATAGTGCACGTGCATTGGACTAAGCTGGAATCTGCGAGCATTTAATACAAGAGAGAAGACAAAGTAATATGGCTCGAGCTTAAATCAACAATAAAGCATATGAGAGCCACTAATCATTTTAATCATGGACTTCTACTCTTGACCCCCAAAGAAAAGAAAAGAAACTATTTACACGGGAAAACTCCCAACAAGCAAAAGAAGAACGGGAAATATTTTTGGATTTTCTTTTAATTACTACTACAAGGAAAGTAAACTAGCTAGAAGCTACAACTAATATTTTTTTATTTTTCTTAAGGTTTTTTTTCTAGCACACAAGAAAAAGACTAAGAAAAAGGACTGAAACTAAGCATGGATGGTACAATGAAAGAGTGTGAGCACCGACAACTAGAATAAGTGTGTGAGCATGAATGTAAAGTCGGTGAGAAACCCGTACTTCCCCAAGCTTAGGCTTTTTAGCCTTAGTTTGTCTATGGCCACGGATCGAAGCTACTCCCTCCAGTGTACTGAGATGTGTCCTCTGGGTGCCACTGGTTGGCAAGCTCATCCATATCCCACCCATAAACAGACTGACGGTAAGGATCAAGTGGTGGCTCTAGCTCAGGCTCTGAAGCTTGTGCATGGCTCTGGTGTAACAAGATATACGCATGTAGACATATCAAACAGAGATGGTGCAGGCAAGGTAACAATCTGACAATACTTGTCATCAAACCTTAATTTATAATTAAGCAACCTATCCTTGTCTTTAACAATAAAATCATGTGCTATCATGCTCTTGTAATCTAGATAGACAGGGGCAAGCAATTTTTCTTCCTTCTCATGATGCCTAATAGGTATTCTAAAATGTTCAGCAAGGCGAGAAGCAAAGATGCCTCCAAAGATGTGCTCCTTTGAGCGGTTCAAACTCAGTCATTTAGCAACGACGGCACCCATGCTAGAAGTTGTGTCTTGAAACAAAGCATGGTGTAAAATGACAATATCAGGGGCACTAAGATTCCCACTGTTCTTGCTACCAATTAAACATCTACTAGAAAATAAAGCAAAGTAGTGCAGAACAGGGAAATGTATACTAGTAATTCTTGCCCCGGAGACTTGTCTAGTTTCCCCTACAGCAATCATGTCAATAAACCCTTCAACATCTTCATGACATGGTTCATCAAGTCTACCTTCAAAGGGTATCTCGCATATTTCAAAAAACTCAAAGAATGATATTTCCTTAACCTCATCGTATGAATGAAACTCCATTGTAGGTGGTGTTTTCTTAGCATGAAAATGAAAATTTTGCGTGAAAATATTAGTGAGTAAGAGATACTGTTCACGCTGGTCGTGGAGGAAGTCGGTGAGGCCTGCATTATTTGCCAACCAATAAAAGTCTTCGTAAATCCCGGTGGCTCTCATGAACTCATTACAAGGCCATTCACACGGCCGAACTTCCACCATGCGAGGAAGATTATATTTGGGCTTCTTATTTTCTTCCTTCTTCTTCTCCTCTGAACTTTTACTGGAGGAACCCCTCAACAATCGCTTTATCATTTTCCTCCTCTGAAAATTTCTGAAGTTTTTAGTAACTCAAAATAAAAGTTAACCAAACTCAACAAGATTGATAGCAACAACTCCTACAAGTGCCTAGAGACTATATCATGCATTAGAACTACTTGGGACCAAGGAAATTTGACATGCAAGCTCAAGAACAAGGTCACCACAGCAGCAAAAATTTGCAATAAATAAAGCACCAGAACAAAAACTAATTGGACCAATGGAGGAGTCACATACCAAGGAACAATCTCCCCAAACAGTTTGGTGAATGGTGCTTTGAGCAAGAAAATCGAAAATGGCAGCAAGATGAGCAAGAACTCGTGCTTGAGCTGGTTGGTGATTTTTTGGGAGGAAGAAGAAGAGTATGGGTGCAGGAATAAGTGGAGGGGGGCCACGTGGGGCCCACGAGGCAGGGGGCGCACCCTGTGAGGGTGGGCGCCCCTAGACCCTCGTGGCCAGGTGCTGGCTCCCCTCGTGGCGTTTTCCGTGCCATATATTCTCGAATATTCCAGAAAAAATCATATTAATTTTTTAGGGCATTTCAAGAACTTTTATTTTCGGGGTATTTTTTTATTGCACGGATAAGTCTGGAAACAGACAGAGAATACTATTTTGCTTTACTTATCCTAATTAACAGAAAGTAAAAGGGGAATACAGAAGGTTGTGCTATCTAGATTCACCTAGGTCATGCTCATCAAAAGGAATCCATTAAGAAGGTTGATCAAGTCTTGTTAATAAACTCTTCCCGAATAACATGAAACCGGAGAATTTTCGAATAACACTGGCTTACCTCAATGGGGATATGTATGTCCCCAACAATAAGAATGTCATATGTCTTCTTGATAGTAGGAAGAGGAAATTCAAAACCTCCAATAGTAATAGTTGAAATTTTTCCAATATAATTGATACTGTGGACCTAAGGTTGTTTCCTCGGAAAGTGCATCGTATGCTCATTACCATTGACATGAAAAGTGACATTGCCTTTGTTGCAATCAATAACAGCCCCTGCAGTATTCAAAAAGGGTCTACTAAGGATAATAGACATACTATCGTCCTCGGGAATATCAAGGATAACAAAGTCCGTTAGAATAGTAACATTTGCAACCACAATAGGCACATCCTCACAAATACCGACATGTACAGCAGTTGATTTATCGGCCATTTGCAAGGATATTTCAATGGTTTTCAACTTACTCAAGTCAAGTCTACGATATAAAGAGAGAGGCATAACACTAACACCGGCTCCAAGATCACATAAAGCAGTTTTAACATAGTTTCTCTTAATGGAAAAAGGTATAGTAGGTACTCCTGGATCTCCTAGTTTCTTAGGTATTCCACCTTTAAAAGTGTAATTGGCAAGCATGGTGGAAATTTCAACTTCAGGTATCTTTCTTTTGTTGGTAATAATATCTTTCATAGCATAAGGATTTGTTTTGAGCACATCAGTCAAACACATACGCAAGAAGATAGGTCTAATCATTTCAGCAAGGCGCTCAAAATCCTCATCATCCTTTTTCTTGGATGGTTTCGGAGGAAAAGGCATGGGTTTCTGAACCCATGGTTCTCTTTCCCTACCGTTCTTCCTAGCAACAAAGTTTCTCTTATCATAACGTTGATTCTTTGATTGTGGGTTATCAAGATCAACAGTAGGTTCAATCTCTACATCGTTATCATTGCTAGGTTGAGCATCATCATGAACATCATCATTGACATTATCTCTAGGTTCATGTTCATTACCATATTGTGTCTTAGCATCAAAAATAGATATATCATTGGGATTCTCAGGTGTGTCAGCTACAGATTCACTAGAAGCATGCAAAGTCCTATCATTTTTCTTTTTCTTTCTCTTAGAAGAACTAGGTGAATCTAAATTAGCTCTCTGAGAATCTTACTCAATTCTCTTAGGGTGGCCTTCAGGATACAGAGGTTCCTGAGTCATTCTGCCACCTCTAGTCACAACTCTAATGGCATTATCATTATTATTACTATTTAATTCATTGAGCAAGTCATTTTGAGCCATAAGTACTTGTTCTACTTGAGTGTTAACCATAGAAACATGTGTACTAATGAGTTTGAATTCACCTTTAACTCTAGACAGATAATCACTCAAGCGTTCAATCATATAAGCACTATGTTGCAATTGTCTACCAACATAAGCATTGAAGTTTTCTTGTTTCACAATGAAATTGTCAAACTCATCTAAGCATTGTCTAGCAGACTTATAACGAGGAATATCACCTTCATCAAATCTATAAAGAGAATTTACCTTTACTACATGTGCCGGGTTATCAAGACCATGTATTTCTTCAATAGGTGGTAAATTCTTAACATCTTCAGCTTTAATACCCTTTTCTTTCATAGATTTCTTTGCCTCTTGCATATCTTCAGGACAGAGAAATAGAACACCTCTTTTCTTCGAAGTTGGCTTAGGGGCTGGTTCAGGAAGTGTCCAATTATTTTCATTGGACAGCATATTATTCAATAGTAATTCATCTTGATCAACTGTTCTTTCCCTGAAAACACAACCAACACAACTATCCAGGTGGTCTCTGGAAGCATCAGTTAGTCCATTATAAAAGACATCAAGAGGATGGTCAGGCAAAGCTTTAAGTAATTGGAGAAGCCACCCCAAAGCTTGTGGGAGACTCTCTTCTTCAATTTGCACAAAGTTATATATTTCCCATAAGGCAACTTGTTTCTTATGAGCGGGAAAATATTTAGCAGAGAAGTAATACATCATATCTTGGGGACTACGCACACAACTAGGATCAAGAGAATTAAACCAAGTCTTAGCATCAGCCTTTAACGAGAACGGAAACAACTTAAGGATATAGTAGTAATGAATCTTTTCATCGTTGGTGAAAAGGTTGGCTATATCATTCAACTTAGTAAGATGTGCCACAACAGTTTCGGATTCATAGCCATGGAAAGGATCAGATTCAACCAAAGTAATTAACCCAGGATAAACAGAGAATTCATAATCCTTATTAGTAACAAAGATAGGTGAAGTAGCAAAAGCAGGGTCATGTTTCATCCTAGCATTCATGGACTTTTCTTTCAGCTTAGCTAATAATTTCTTAAGATCTTATCTATCATTGCAAGCAGGAAAGTCTCTAGCAGTTTCTTCATCCATAACACAACCCTCAGGAACAACAGGCAATTCATATCTAGGGGGAGAAGCTTCATCATCACTTTCATAAATATTATCAGTTTCAATATTTGCAATTTCCCTAGCCTTAGCAATTTGTTCGTCTAGAAATTCACCTAGTGGACCAGTATTATTAGGCATAGAAGTAGTTTCATCATACATAGCAGAAGTAGCATCATCGAGAACATACGACACATCAGATTCAATAGCAGGAGTAGGTGTCGCAAATTTACCCATAACAGATATGTGAATCAAGTGCGGAGCTAGATGGCAGTTCCTTATCTCCCCTCGTAGTTGAGGGTAAGATCTTGGTTTTTGAGTCCTTCAAGTTCTTCATAGTGATCAACAGATATAAATCCCAAGTGACTTAAAGAATAGAGCTATGCTCCCCGGCAACGGCGCCAGAAAATAGTCTTGATAACCCACAAGTCACTACTGGAATCTGAGTCTTTGCCATCTGCCAGCTCTTTGCCGTCTGCCAGCTGATGGCAAAGAGGCTGTTTGCCGTCTGTCTTGTCAAAGCAGACGGCAAAGAACCAGCTGATGGCAAAGAGGGTCTTTGCCATCTGCCAGATCTTTGCCATCTGCTGGCAGACGGCAAAGAGGTCTTTGCCATCTGCCAGCAGACGGCAAAGACCAAAGTGGGCCCCATGGGGGTACTGCACTAGCTAGGTCACACCGGCCACTTCTTTGCCGTCTGCTGGCAGATGGCAAAGATTTCTTTGCCATCTGTCAGCAGACAGCAAAGAGGTAAGAGGGGCCCACAGTGTCACGGCGTGGGCGGGCTAACGGTTAGCCTCTTTGCCGTCTGCTGGCAGACGGCAAAGAGGTGGGCTATCTTTTTTTTTCCGGGTCGGACTTATTACGTGCAAATTGCCACCGCCCAGCCCCGCACAGAACCGCCCACGCTCAGCCTCGCACTCGATCCCCTTCCTCCCGCACTCTGTCGCTCCCGTCCGCCGCCGCCGGCCCTCCCATCCGCCGCCGCAGGCCCTCCTGTCCGCCGCAGCCGGCCCTCCCGTCCGCCGCCGCCGGCCCTCCCATCCGCCGCCACAGGCCCTCCCGTCCGCCGCAGCCGGCCCTCCCGTCCGCCGCCGGCCCTCGGGCGCGTCCCCTCCGTCCAGCCGGCGGAGCCCCACTCCCGTTCGCCGCCGGCCCTCGGACGCGTCCTCTCCCTTGGCCGCGTCCCCTCCGTCCAGCCGGCGGAGCCCCACTCCGGCGGACCTGCTACTCCGAGGCAGGAGGACCCCCGTTCCCCATCCCTTTCTCCTGGCCGTGAGCCACCAAGGTAAGCAGCTCCTGTGATGTTTCCGGTGCTTGATTTACATTGAAAAATAGTAGGACATTAATAATATCAATAGGAAAAATAGATCTTAGAACCTAAGTGATCTTGAGCCTTTTCTTTTCAACATGAAAGCTGAATTGAATCATAGATGCAAGAATAACCTTCAAGTTCCTAAACCATGGCGTGCATGTCATTAGTAATTCAGAACAAATAATAGTCTGGAGTCACATACAATAAGTATAGTAAAACCAATTGATTTGGCATGCATCATTGTAACGTTCATGAGCAAACCAAGGATATGGAGGACCTGAAAAGCAACACAAAAGATGAAGACACATAGCAACAACGGCAGGAGAAGACTACACGCAAATAAATTGTTGCAGTGTCACTGGAACTTACCAGCACGGATAAGATAGCAGTGTTGGATGGACCCAGTCGATAGAAGGCGTATGAAGTAAATCCCTGCATGAAAATGTCCAACCCCAAAGATAAAGTGCCATGTTAGAAATCCCATAATGCGAGGCATGCCAAATTAAATCTAGGTTGTGGGAATTCACCATCTGCCTCCTTGACTTGGGCGTCAAGGTGTCCTCGGTGGTCTTTCCTTGGAGGCACCAGATTACGGATGATTATTTCAGATGTCGTTGTTGTACTCTAAGTTTACTGAAATGAGCGTATTAGTAGGAGAACCTTGAACACCATAGTCTGAAGCTGTCAGTTGTTGCCCGCAAACCCATCACCGACATAAAAAGGACACTATTTTCGCATTATAATCTGGTCTCTAAATAAACCGGGGGACATGGGGGGAGTTGAATCGAGCGCTCCTCCAAGTTGTGGCTCTGATCGGAGGCCCTGCTTGGCGTCGCCACAGAG
>LR738713.1:213630185-213644629 GCA_902687465.1 Secale cereale
CGCAACCACCCCGCATTCCATCACCGCGCCCGATCCGTAGGGCGTCATCTCCCACCTGGGAGTCCGGCCCCACGGCACCACAATGGGATTCGACTGGAGAAGTGGGATGGCAACAGATTTCGGTGCTGCGGATTGGATTTGGGATTTGAGATTCTAGGTCTGGAGGTGGTGGCTGGTGGCACCTGTCCCCAAAAACGGCGAGCGCGAACGTCAACGCCGGGAAGTGATAATATCTCTGGCGAGAATCCCGGCGAGCCGCGGACGCGAGCCGAACCGGCGGTGGTGCATAGATGGATCTCAGCCGCCGCGATGTATGATTGAGAGTGTGAGAGGAGAGGAGGAGAGGAGATAGAGGAGAAGAGGATGAGAGGAGAGGAGAGTAGACAAGAGGATGAGCAGAGGAGAGGAGAGGATATAGCATTTTAATTCGTATAGATATAGGTCACCGGAGCGGCGGGGAGGTGTAAAAGGAAAAGAACAAAAAATAAGAAGAAAAAAGAAGAAACAGAAGAAGAGGAGAAGGGGAAGAAAAAAGAAGAAGAAGAAGAAGAAGAAGAAGAAAAAAAAAGGAGAAGAGGAGGAGAAGAAGAAGAAGAAAGAGGAGAGGAGGAGAAGAAGAAGAGGAAGAAGAAGAAGAAGAAGAAGAAAGAAAAGGAAGAGGAAGAGGAAGAAGAAGAAGAAGAAGAAGAAGAAGAAGAAGAAGAAGAAGAGGAACCCTGACACCACACCCTGACCCTGACCCCGACACCCTGATCGACACCCTGATCGACCCCGACATACGACACCCTGACACCCCGATCGACACCTACACCCTGACACCACACCCCGACCCTGCCCCCACACCGACCCCGACGGGGTCGTATATTTGTGAATTATGAGTTAGGTCGTATATTTTTTGATTTTGTTATGCAAAACATCATATATATTTGTGTTAATCAGGTGGATTTAAAATGTGCAGTTGTTTCGTCGCTGCGAGGGTGCGGTGTTTGACGACCTCCCCGTGCGTTCGACGAGCTCCGCCCCTGCTTTCCTTGGTGAGCACAAATGACATCTCCTCCCCCCCCTACATTTGCTCTGTTCTGGTCTTCGTGCCAATGAAACTGGCTAGCTATAGGTGTCAGTCATCAGTATGCGTAACCACTATGCGTCTCCCGTTCGAAAGGGTTACATCTATAAATATGCATGCATTTGCATATTTATAATCGTGATTCTTTCGAATTGTCCAACGTTATCCATGGACAGTCCGAGTATGTGTAGATTGGGTTCGTTTTCCTATATGCTCTGCTCCGGATCCGATGCAGAATTTCGTCAGTGCCTCCCTGTTGTTCTCCGGGTACACATCCTCTCTGCTTATTGCCGAGACGTGTATCAGGAGAACAGCGGGGAGGTGCTGCCGAAATTTTGCGTCGGATCCGGAGCAGAACATGGGAAAACGAACTCAATCTACACATACTGGGGTGGGATTAGGACCTATCTTTACCTATTAGCATGTAGGTTGCATGGACGTAATAAAACTGACAAACTCCATTAACTGATGGATATGGTTTGCTTAATTATGTATATATTTATTGTCTGTCCAGTAGGAAGTCAATATGAGTGATCGTGCGTGGATGTACACCGGTTACACTAGTCAGAAAGTTTGGACCGACGAATGGTTAACAAAAACCAAAGAGTTTGTTAGAGCCGCATTTGCTAATGGCCAGAGATTAAGCTGGTGCCCCTGTGTCCGGTGCGACAACTTTAATAAGAGGGACGAGCTTGAAATGAGTAAACACCTGCAGAAGTTTGGTTTTACGCCTGGTTACACGGTCTGGACATTTCATGGTGAGTCTGCCCAACGTGCCAGACCTGAGGTGGTTCGTCGTCGCACCGACGAGCATGGTACCGGGATGGAAGACATGGTGCAAGACTTTGACGATGCTCGGGACTCGGACAAGGAGATGGAGGAATCTGCAAAGGCCTTCACTGAAATGTTGGAGTCCTCAAAACGTCCTCTCCACGAGCACACTGAGCTTTGTCAGCTGGATGCCATCTCACAAATCATGGCTTTGAAGGCTCAGTTCAACTTGGGTAGAGAATGCTACGACGCGATGATGACAGTATTCGGACGATTTCTACCCAAAGGCCATGTGCTACCTGCAAACCTGTACCAGTCAGACAAAATCCTTCGTGCTCTTAAGATGCCCTATGAGAAGATACATGCCTGTGAGAAAGGATGTGTCTTATTTAGGCACCAGTATGAGGACTTGAACTATTGTCCCATTTGCGAGTCATCCAGGTATGTTGTGGTAGACAATGGTATGGGTGAGAAGACGCAGACCAAAATAGCCGTTAATGTTCTTCGGTATTTGCCAATTGTACCAAGACTTCAACGTCTTTTCATGGTCAAAGAGACGGCCAGACAGATGACATGGCACAAAACGGGCAAAAGAACCGAACGTGATGCAGATGGGAATTTGATGATGGTGCACACATCGGATGGTGAAGCGTGGAAGCGCTTCGATGCATTACATAAGGAAAAAACGGCAGATCCAAGGCATCCTCGAGTCGCCGTCAGCACGGATGGGTTCAGTGTGTATGGTCAGACGGCAACCCAATACAGTTGTTGGCCCGTGTTTGTCATTCCACTCAATCTCCCCCCCCCGGACAGATTATGCAAAGAAAGAACATTTTCCTGACGTTGATAATTCCAGGGCCCAACTATCCGGGGAAGAATATGAATGTGTACATGCAGCCGCTTAAGGACGAATTGCAAGAAGCTTGGGTTAATGGGTTCAAGACATATGACGCCTTTAGCAAACAGAACTTCATAATGCGTGCCTGGTACATGTACTCGACGCATGACTTGCCGGCGTATGCGCTATTCGTTGGCTGGTGTGTGCATGGAAGGTTCCCGTGCCCCACATGCAAGGGAGCTCTTGAGTTTCGTTGGCTGACGGCAGGGCACAAGTATAGTTGCTTCGACTTGCATAGACAGTTTCTGGATCCTCACCATAAGTTCAGGAAAGACAAGAAGAACTTCATGAAAGGTAGACTTGTCAAACACTCTGCACCACCTGCATTGACAGGCCAATAAACCCTAGATCAGTTAAACGCTCTCGAGCCAGATCCAGAGCGTCCAGGGTATTTCAAGGGGTATAATAAGAAACACGCCTGGACTCACAAGACATGCTTATGGGATCTGCCTTACTTTAAAGACCTCCTTTGCCCACACAACATCGACGTGATGCACACCGAAAAGAACATTGCCGAAGCCATTTTTGGCACATTGTTCGGCATAGAGGGGAAGTCAAAGGATAATCCTAAGGCTAGAGTCGATCAAGAGGAGCTATGTGATAGACCGTTACAAAACATGCAAGATCCGAAAGGAAAGCGGAACTTCACGAAGCCAAAGGCATGGTTCAATCTTGGAAGGCCAGCTATGAGGGAAATTATTCTGTGGGTGAAAATGCAGTTAATGTTCCCCGATGGGTATGCAGCAAATCTAAAGAGGGGAGCGAGTCTTGAAAAATTGAAAATATTTGGTCTAAAAAGTCATGATTGGCACATATGGTTTGAGCGGATAATGCCGGTGATGTTGCGTGGCTTCATCCCTGAGGATGAATGGCTAGTACTGGCAGAGCTGAGCTATTTCTTCCGTGTTCTTTGTGCGAAAGAACTATCGCCTGGTCTCCTCGAAGAAATGGAACAGTTGGCACCGGAGTTGATCTGCAAGTTAGAGAAAATCTTTCCGCCGAGCATGTTTAATCCAATGCAGCACTTGATTTTGCATCTCCCGACCGAGGCAAGATTGGGAGGGCCCGTGCAAAATCGTTGGTGCTACTCAACTGAGAGAATGCAGAAGACGCTTCGAGCAAAATGTAAAAACAAACGTAGAATTGAAGCATCGATGGCCGAGGCATTCATCACTGAGGAGGCGGCAAACTTCGTGACAGCACACTACGAAGCCAAAAATCGTCATTTGCATAATCCGAAGCCTCGGTACAATGCTGACGACCCTAAAAAGGGTCGATCCAACCTCAGCCTATTCAAAGGGGATCTCGCACCAGCCAGTGGTTCGAAACTAGTACCGTTGGGTGTCGAAGAATGGCGGACCATTTCGCTGTATCTCTTCAACAACCTAACAGAAGTGCGGCCGTACATCGAGTAAGATCTCCGTACATTGTTTCGCAATTTCTAATTCCTTTGAACTGCTCTTATTCCGGGATATTTGATGCAGTCGATACGTCGCCATATTCTCGTATGGAGCGGTGATACAAAAGGATTCCGTCGAAGAGTATGAGCTTCTCGCAAAGCAAGGAGGCGCCTATCCCGGTTTCATCTCTTGGTTCAAACAAACGGTAATTTCCGTTAGACCATTTCATTTCTTTGGCTAATTTGCGACTAATGCAACAATCCTTTCGTATTAAACTTGTAGGCTAATTCAGAGATTATGGATGCCGAATTGAGACAAGTAGCTAATGGTTTTGACTTTAAGGTCCGTTCATTTGACAAATACGACATCAACGGGTATCGCTTTCGTACCTATGGCAAAGAGCTATCTATGGCCGACCGAAAGTCTACAAATTGTTGTGTCTCTGCTATCGGCGAAGGAGGTATCGAGTATTATGGAAGAGTTGAAGCAATTTATGAACTTCAATTCTATGGTGAAAACCCACCAAACGTCGTAGTCTTCAGATGTTATTGGTTCCAGCCGAAGGATACTAGAAGGACTCATGAACATATAGGGCTAGTCGAAATCAAACAAAGCACCCATTTGGATGTTCCCGATGTCTATATTACGGCTCAACAGGCAACCCAAGTTTTCTATCTACCGTGGGCCTGTTAAAGTGATTCAAATCTCAGTGGTTGGGATGTTGTTTATGAAGTGCCGCCACGTGTTAGACCACCTCCCCCCAATGAAGAGGATTATGACCAAGACACATATGACGAAGGAGAATTCTTCCAAGAAACACGTCTTTCCAAAAAACGTTTCAAGAACCGCTCAACTGTACCCCTGAACATTGAAGTAGACAGCGATAGTGAATCCGACTTCACCCCTGAGCCGGAACAAGAAGAGCCGGAACAAGAAGAAGTTACTGCTGCAGATGACCTTTCAATGCTTGAACAATTACGTAAAGGAGGCCTTCCACATGTTGATGCATTTATTAATGATGATGATGAGCTCATCACTGATAGTGATGATGATGATGCATTTAATGATCCCGGAGCATATATAGACGATTCAGAGTAATATTAGTAATGTCAGGTATTCAATTTTTTATTATGTTCATGATGATGATACTCTTAAATTATATACATAGTATTCATGTCAGTTATTCAATTTTTTTTATGTTATACTAATTTCGTTTACTTTTTGTCATTGCAGGTGTTGACAGGATGGTGGGCAAGGGTCCAGAGCGCTCCGAGCCTCGTGCGAGCGCTCCTGGGAGGGGTGGTTCCATTATTCCAGCCCAGCCCCTCCGGAGAGCGCTGCTAGACAGTATGCAGTCAGCACCGGCGGGCCCTTCTTCTTCGGCCGGCAGAGGTCGAGGGAGGACGAAGAAGGCTGCTAGAGGTGGACGTGGCAGCGGGAGAGGTAGGAAGGCTGCTACGCCTTCCTCGCCGCCACCCCCAGCTGATTCACCCGACCACAGGACCGCTCCGTCTGACGTGGACCCGTCTCGGACTCCGGTCCATGAGCCTCCGGTCGTCGATTCTTCGGCCCACCAGACTCGGGTCGCGGATCCTTCGCCCCACCAGACTGGGGTTGCCGATCCTTCGCGCCACCAGACTCGGGTCGCGGATCCTTCGGCCCACCAGACTCGGGTCGCGGATCCTTCGCCCCACCAGACTGGGGTCGCCGATCCTTCGCGCCACCAGACTCGGGTCGCGGATCCTTCGGCCCACCAGACTCGGGTCGCGGATCCTTCGCCCCACCAGACTGGGGTCGCCGATCCTTCGCGCCACCAGACTCGGGGCACCTCTCCTTCGCCACACGTCAGTCCGGTCCCAGAGTCTTCGTCCCGGAAGACTCCGGTCCCGGAGTCTTCTTCGCACGAGACTCCGGATGCTAGTGGCCCTATTGATGATAGCGAGGACACCTTCTCTGATGATAGCTACACCGAGGGCGAGATGGTTGACAAGGGCAAGAAGGTCTACCAGTGTGGCGGTACAAAGCTCCCGCCCGTGCCGACGACCCCCGACCAGAGGTGGTTGATACAGCCTAATGGGTTGAAGTAAGTGAATTTACTCTTTTTTAACCTTTTGCCTTCATGTTTCTTCAAATTAATATCTAATGCATTGGCCTTGACATACTGCAGGGGCTGGGTACACCCCCGTGGTGTCTGCAGGCCCAACCAGGTCCTTGGTGTGCTTTGCCGGCAGCACTTCCCTAGGTGGGTCACGTTGCCCGGTGAGGGTCAGGTTCCACAACTAGCACTTAGCTGGGAGCTGTACGAGGCTGCCCCGGCCCCGCCGGGGGAGATGGTCGCCGGTGTCGAGTGCGAGACGGTGGCCGAAATTGTGTTCCGTCGGTTCTGGGTAATTTCTCCTTTACAGAATTAAAGATCAACACTACGTAGTGATTTTACTAATCAGCGTTGTCTTGTTTGACTGCAGACCTTCTACAAGATTTCAGATGGAGAGCAGGAGGCTGCGGCTTCAGTTGTCGAAGTCGAGTGCAAGCGCCTACTTAAGAACTTATGGCACGAGGCTCGGGTGCAGGCCGTTCGAGACTACTACGCCTCGAAGGGTATTAGGAGGGCGAAGAAGAAGTGTCGCGGCAAGTTTCTGACTAAGGAGAAGTACATGCTGGTAATTACCTATTCTTAAGGCCTTGAACTTAGTTCTCTTGATTTGATTCGTAGGCGTAGCGCTGAAATTTCTCTTGACTACCTTAGGTGCCCCCGAGATGGTGTGCGGATATGATGGACTATTGGGAGGCGTTGGTGGATGAGTGGTGCTCTCCCAAATGGCTAGTCGAACACCAAAGGGCCAAGGATAAGCGTGCCCAAATGGTTGGTGTGCCACACCATCAAGGGAGCTGCGACCTGTTTGAGTTCGGGGGTCACTGGGTATGTGGTTTGCTTCATGATTCATGCAATTTCATTCTACATGATAGCATTTTTCCTTGGATAGCTCAATAATGCTTACTTAGTTAAAAAATGGCATCACTACCTTGGATAGCTCAATAATGACCTAAACTTAGTTTAGCTCATTCATTTATGACATAATTAGCTCTAAAATGACATAATATGCTTTAGTTAGCTAAAAAATTGCATAACTACCTTTGATAGCTCAATAATGACCTAAAATAATTTTAGCTCGTTCATTTATGACATAATTAGCTCTAAAATGACATAATATGCTTTAGTTAGCTAAAAAAAGGCATAACTACCTTGGATAGCTCAATAATGACATAATTAGCATAGTTTGGTCAAAATTGGCATAATAATCTTGGTTACCTCCAAAATGACCTAAACTTAGCTTTTTTTCCTCAAAAATGACATAATAACCTTACTTAGCTCCAAAATGACCTTATTTACATAGCAATTTCATTCTTCATGCTAGCTTGAGCCCTTGACTAATATTTTGTTCCTCTCTCTCAGGCGCACCACAACAAGAAGCCCGTGCCAGGTCTGTTCGACCTCTATGGCATGGCCCATAGTGCCCCGTACAAGAAGGCCAAGGCATTCTCGGAGTCTGGCCTAGATCATCCAGAGACCTTCACCAACATCTCCTCCCACAACAAGCTCGTGAGGTACAGAGACGAGGGGAAGGCAAGGAAAGGGGAGGACTTTAACCCGAGCCAGGATCCTTTTGATACAGAGCTGGTTATGATATCTGGTGGCGGGAGGTCCCATGGCTCGACAGCCATTGGTGATGGACTGATACGTTGTCCTAAGACTCTCATGCAGATCAAGAAGCGCCAGAGTAGCTCTGATCCTGAGATAATGCCTCGTGCACGGCCATCGGAGCTCGCCATGGCGGTTAGTTATACGGACTCGGATACCTTTCCTATCCATTACATTGTGTGTGCGTCCGTCGATGATTACAATGCTAACGAGGAGTGGTGTGTTGCAGGCTGCTCTTGAGAAAGAGAGAGCAAACACGCAGACGCTTTTGGAGGCGGCAAGAAGGCAGGCGGAGGAGAGGGAGAGGGAGCTGGAGGAGAGGACGGCTAGGCTGTTGGAGGAGGAGAGGAACCGGAACGATGCTCAAAACCGGGCCCTATATGACATCTTGGTGGTATGTTTCTCCTGCATATTAGCCAAATCATGCACATAATGTTTGTTCCATTACTAACTAATATGACTAACTCGTGAGAACCAAATGTGTAGAGCATGTGTGAGAAAAGCGGTCAGACCCCTCCGCCGATGCCCCGGATTGCTCCGGCGACCACGGTGAGTTTGATTTGAATGGTCGTTAGTTACTAGTATTCACATTTATGTTGCATCATGCTAACGAGACATTGCAAATGATCTTTGGTGTAGAATGCTTCCCGACAAGCATCAACCGATCCTTCTCGGTCTGCCCTTGGTGGAACCCCGACCGGCCCTTCACCTCAGTCTGGCACTGGCGCAGCCTCGACCGGTCCTTCACCTTCGTGATAACGGTATTTTTCTTCTTATTTAGCCTAGTTAGTCCATTTATGACATAATTTAGCCTATTTAGTCCACAAATGACATAATAAGATGAAGAAAATCAAGGAATAGGAAGAAAAGAAGGAATAGGAAGAGAAGAAGAAGATGAAGAATAAGAAAAGAAGAAGAAGAAGAAGATCTTCTTCTTCTTCTTCTTTTCCTCCTCTTATTTAGCCTTTTTAGTCCATTTATGACATAATTTAGCCTATTTAGTCCACAAATGACATAATAAGATGAAGAAAATCAAGGAATAGGAAGAAAAGAAGGAATAGGAAGAGAAGAAGAAGAAGAAGAAGAAGAAGAAGAAGAAGAATAAGAAAAGAAGAAGAAGAAGAAGAACATTTCTTCTAGCTTTTCTTATTCTTCTTCTTTTCTTATTCTTCTTCTTATTCTTCTTCTTCTTCTTCTTCTTCTTTTCCTCCTCTTATTTAGCCTATTTAGTCCATTTATGACATAATTTAGCCTATTTAGTCCACAAATGACATAATAAGATGAAGAAAATCAAGGAATAGGAAGAAAAGAAGGAATAGGAAGAGAAGAAGAAGAAGAAGAAGAAGAAGAAGAATAAGAAAAGAAGAAGAAGAAGAAGAACATTTCTTCTTCTTTTCTTATTCTTCTTCTTTTCTTATTCTTCTTCTTCTTCTTCTTCTTATTCTTCTTCTTCTTCTTTTCCTCCTCTTATTTAGCCTATTTAGTCCATTTATGACATAATTTAGCCTATTTAGTCCACAAATGACATAATAAGATGAAGAAAATCAAGGAATAGGAAGAAAAGAAGGAATAGGAAGAGAAAAAGAAGAAGAAGAAGAAGAAGAAGAAGAAGAAAAGAAGAAGAAGAATAAGAAAATCTTCTTCTTCTTTTCTTATTCTTCTTCTTCTTCTTCTTCTTCTTTTCCTCCTCTTATTTAACCTATTTAGTCCATTTATAACATAATTTAGCCTATTTAGTCCACAAATGACACAATAAGCTTAGTTATGTCAAAAATGGCCTAATTAGCCAGGTTAGCTCCAAAATGACCAAGTTTACCTATGTTAGCTCCAATATGATCCATTTAACCTACGTTAGCTCCAAAAAGACCAAGTTTACCTAAGTTAGCTACAATATGATCCATTTTACCCGCGTTAGCTCCAAAATGACCTATTTACCTAAGCTAGCTCTAAATTGACCTACACACTTAGCATTTTTACCTAGCTTAGCAAAAAATGACATTTTTACCTAGGTTAGCTAAAAAATGACCAAGTTTACCTAGGTTAGCTTCAATATGATCCATTTAACTTAGCTTAGCTCCAAAATGACCAAGTTTACCTAGGTTAGGTCCAATATGATACATTGAACTTATCTTATCTCCAAAATGACCTATTTACCTAGCTTAGCTCTAAATTGGCTTTTTTAACTACATTTGTTGGAAAAGAAGAAGATAAAGAAGAGGGGGAGGAGAGAAAGAAAGAGAAGATAAAATCTTCTTCTTATTTTCCTCTTCTTCTTCTTCTTCTTTTCCTCTTCTAGCTATTCTTCTTCTTCTAACTTTCATCTTTCCCAATTTGCAGATTTGCTTGAGATGAGGAAGCTTGCATTGATGGACTCATATATTCTCCTTGTGCTTCCTTTTTGTTTATGAAAACATGTTTGGGAACTTCTTATTGTTGGATATGTTGTTGGAAACTTCTTATGTCATATGGATATATGTTGGACTTGAGAAAATATATTGTTGGAAACTTCTTATGTCATATGGATATATGTTGGACTTGAGGAAATATATTGTTGGAAACTTCTTATGTCATATGTATATATGTTGGACTTGAGGAAATATATTGTTGGATATGTTGTTGGAAACTTCTTATGTCATATGGATATATGTTGGACTTGAGTAAATATATTGTTGGATATGCTTGTTGAGTATATATGTATTATCTGTGTATATCTATGAATTTCTGTCAAATTGAATGAATTCAATTAAAAACAGGGGTTATATAGGCTCTTTGCCGTCTGCCAGCAGTCGGCAAAGAATGCCACGTGGCAGCTCCCTGTTCAACCTGGGAACACTGGTTGCCTATTTGGGCATTTTGCCGACTGCCGGCAGACGGCAAAGAGGCTCAGCTCTTTGCCGACTGCCGGCAGTCGGCAAAGAGGCTAAGGTCTTTGTCGTCTGCCGGCAGTCGGCAAAGAGGCAAAGGTCTTTGCCGACTGCCAGCAGACGGCAAAAAAGGCCACGTGGCAGCTTCCCAGTGACTCCTATTTGGCCTCTTTGCCGTCTGCCAGCAGACGGCAAAGACCTTAGCCTCTTTGCCGTCTGCCGGCTGACGGCAAACCACGCCGTTAACCCCTAACGGCTCCCACCTCACCTCACTGCCGTCTACGCTCTTTGCCGTCTGCTGGCCGCAAACGGCTGACGGCAAAGAGCTTTGCCGACTGCTTCTATGAAGCAGACGGCAAAGAAGGCCTTTACCGCCGCTAATTCAGCCGGACTGTTTGCCGACTGCTAGCAGTCGGCAAAGAGCTTTGCCGACTGCCATTCATGCCTTTGCCGACTGCCATGGCAGTCGGCAAAGAAGCTGATTCCTGTAGTGAGTGTAGGGGATCGCAACAGTTTTCGAGGGTAAAGTATTCAACCCAAATTTATTGATTCGACACAAGGGGAGCCAAAGAATACTCTTATGTATTAGCAGCTAAGTTGTCAATTCAACTACACCTGGAAACTTAGTATCTACAACAAGGTAGTTTAGTAGTAAAGTAATATGGAGATAGCGGTAACAACAATAAAAGTAACGGTAGTGTTTTTGTAGTTTTTGTAACAGTAGCAGCAGAAAAGTAAATAAGAAACAAGCAATATGTGAAAAGCTCGTAGGCATTGGATCGGTGACGGGGAATTATGTCGGACGCGATTCATCATGTAAAAGTTATAACTTAGGGTGACACAGAACTAGCTCTAGTTCATCAATGTAATGTAGGCATGTATTCCGAATATAGTCATACGTGCTTATGGAAAAGAACTTGCATGACATCTTTTTCCTACCCTCCCATGGCAGCGGGGTTCTATTGGAAACTAAGGGATATTAAGGCCTCCTTTTAATAGAGTACCGGACCAAAGAATTAACACATAGTGAATACATGAACTCCTCAAACTACGGTCATCACCGGGAGTGATCCCGATTATTGTCACTTCGGGGTTGCCGGATCATAACACATAGTAGGTGACTATAGACTTGCAAGATAGGATCAAGAACACACATATATTCATGAAAACATAATAGGTTCAGAGCTGAAATCATCGCACTCGGGCCCTAGTGACAAGCATTAAGCATAGCAAAGTCATAGCAACATAAATCTCAGAACATAGTGGATACTAGGGATCAAACCCTAACAAAACTAACACGATTACATGGTAAATGTCATCCAACCCATCACCGTCCAGCAAGCTTACGATGGAATTACTCACGTACGGCGGTGAACATCATGAAGTTGGTGATGGAGGAAGGTTGATGATGATGATGGCGACGATCTCCACTCTCCGGAGCCCCGAACGGACTCCAGATCAGCCCACCCGAGAGAGATTAGGGCTTGGCGGCGGCTCCGTATCTTAAATCGCGATAATTCTTCCTCCTTGATTTTTTTCTCCCCGAAAGTGAATATATGGGGTCCGGAGATACGTCGATGGAGCGTCAGGGGGCCCACAAGGCAGGGGGCGCTCCCAAGGGGAGGGGGCGTGCCCCCCACCCTCGTGGACAGGGTGTGGGCCCCCTGACGTAGATCCTTCTGTAGGTATTTTTTATATTTTCCAAAATAATTCTCCGTGGATTTTTTGGTCATCCCGAGAACTTTTTATTTCTGCACACAAACAACACCATGGCAATTCTGCTGAAAACATCGTCAGTCCAGGTTAGTTCCATTCAAATCATGCACGTTAGAGTCCAAAACAAGGGCAAAAGTGTTTGGAAAAGTAGATACCTTGGAGAAGTATCATTCGACTAGCCATTGGGGAGAGCACCACGCATACACCAACGTCTCCCAACAGTCCATCTTATCCGCACACCATCTCGGGGCACCTAAGTTAGTTAAGAGAAATTTTACCGCTACACCTACGAATCAAATCAAGAATACTAAGTTCAAGGCCTTAAGAATAGGTAATTACCAGCATGTACTTCTCCTTACTTAGAAACTTCCCGCGACACTTCTTCTTGGCCCTCCTAATACCCTTCGTTGCGTAGTAGTCTCGAACAGCCTGTACCCGAGCCTCGTGCCATCTATTCTGAAGTAATCGCTTCCACTCGACATCGACAACCTTACACGCGGCCTCATGCTCTCCCTCTGAAACCCTATAGAAGGTCTGCGATCAAACAAGACAACACTGATTAGCACAATCAATAGGTAGTGTTCATTTTTAATTCTGTAAGGAGAAATTACCCGAAACCGACGGAACACAATCTCAGCCACCATCTCGCACATGATATCGGCGACCTTCTCCTCCGGCGGGGCTGGGACAACCGAGTACAGCTCCCAGCTCAGTGCTAGCTGTGGAACCGGACCCTCACCGGGCAACGTGACCCACTGAGGGAAGTGCTGCCGGCAAAGCACACCTAGGACCTGGTTGGGCCTGCGGACACCACGGGCGTGTACCCAGCCCCTGCAGTATGACAAGGCCAACACATTAGATATTAATTTGAAGAAACGTAAAGGCAAAAGGTTCTTCAACCCATTGGGCACAATCAACCACCTCTGCTCGAGGGTCGTCGGCACGGGCGGGAGCTTTGTACCGCCATGCTGGTAGACCTTCTTGCCCTTCTCAACTAGCTCATCATCGCTATAGCTATCATTAGAAAAGGTGTCCTCGCTACCATCAGTAGGGCGACTAGCCTCTGGAGTCTCATGGGAAGAAGACTCCGGGACTGGAGTCTTCTGGGACAAAGACTCTGGGACCAGAGTCTTCTCGGACGAAGACTCTGGGACCGGACTCACGTGGGGCAAAGGATCGGCGACACGAGTCTGCTGGGGTGAAGGATCGGCGACCTGAGTCTGGTGGGCCGAACGACCCGAGTCTGGTGGGCCGAAGGACCCGAGTTTGACGGGTCCACGTCAGACGGAGCAGTCCTGTGGTCGGGTGAATCAGCTGGGGGTGGCTGCGAGGAAGGCTTAGCAACCTTCCTACCTCTCCCGCTGCCACGTCCACCTCCAGCAGCCTTCTTCATCCTCCGCCGACCTCTCCTAGCCGAAGAACAAGCGCCCGCCGTTGCTGTATGCATACTGTCTAGCAGCAATCTCTGGAGGGGTTGGGGTGGAATAATGGAACCACCCCTCCGGCCAGTAGCACTCGCAGGAGGCTCCGGGCGCTCTGGACCCTTGCCCACCATCCTGTCAACACCTGCAATGACAAAAAGGAAACAAAATTAGTACAACTTAAAAAATTTGAATACCTGACATGAATAATATATATAATTTAAGTGTATCATCATCATGAACATAATAAAAAAAATGAATACCTCACATTACTAATATTACCCTGAATCGTCTATATATGCTCCGGGATCATTAAATGCATCATCATCATCACTATTAGTGTCGTGCTCATCATCATCATCAATTAATGCATCAACATGTCGAAGGCCTCCTTTACATAATCATTCAAGCATTGACAGTTTATCTGCAGCAGTAACTTCTTCCAGTTCCGGCTCTTCTTGTTCCGGCTCAGGGGTGAAATCGGATTCACTATCATTGTCTTCTTCAATGTTCTGGGGTGGAGTAGAGCGGTTCTTGAAATGTTTTTTGGAAAGACGTGTTCCTTGGAAGAATTCTCTTTCGTCATATGTGTCTTGGTTAATGTGAGG
>LR738713.1:213644639-213678915 GCA_902687465.1 Secale cereale
TGTATCATCATCATGAACATAATAAAAAAAATGAATACCTCACATTACTAATATTACCCTGAATCGTCTATATATGCTCCGGGATCATTAAATGCATCATCATCATCACTATTAGTGTCGTGCTCATCATCATCATCAATTAATGCATCAACATGTCGAAGGCCTCCTTTACATAATCATTCAAGCATTGATAGTTTATCTGCAGCAGTAACTTCTTCCAGTTCCGGCTCTTCTTGTTCCGGCTCAGGGGTGAAATCGGATTCACTATCATTGTCTTCTTCAATGTTCTGGGGTGGAGTAGAGCGGTTCTTGAAATGTTTTTTGGAAAGACGTGTTCCTTGGAAGAATTCTCTTTCGTCATATGTGTCTTGGTTAATGTGAGGTTCATAATCCTCTTCGTTGGGGGGAGGTGGCCTAACACATGGCGGCACTTCATAAACGACGTCCCGATCACTTAGATTTGGATCACTTTGACAGGCCCACGGTAGATAGAACACTTGGGTTGCCTGTTGAGCCGTAATATAGATATCGGGAACATCCAAGTGGGTGCTTTGTTTGATTTCGACTAGCCCTATATGGTCATGATCCTTCTAGTCTCCCTCGGCTGCAACCAATAACATCTAAAGACTACGACGTTTGGTGGGGTTTCACCATCGAATTGACGTTCATAAATTGCTTCAACTTTTCGATAGTACACGATATTTCCTTCGCCGATAGCAGAGACAGAACAATTTGTAGACTTTCAGTCGGACACAGATAGCTCTTTGCCATAGGTACGAAACCGATACCCGTTGATGTCGTATTTGTCAAATGAACGGACCTTATAGTCAAAACCATTAGCTACTTCTCTCAATTTGGCATCCATAATCTCTGAATTATCCTACAAGTTTAATATGAAAGGATTGTTGCATTAATCGCAAATTAGCAAAAGAGATGAAATGGTCTAATGGAAATTACCGTTTTTTGAACTAAGATATGAAACCGGGATATTCGTCTCCTTGCTATTCCAGAAGCTCATACTCTTCGACGGAATCCTTTTGGTCAGCGCTCCATATGAGAATATGGTGATGTATCGACATCATCAAATATCTAGGAATAAGAGTAGTTCAAAGGAATTAGAAGTTGTGAAACTATGTACTGAGATCTTACTCGATGCACGACTGCACTTCTGTTAGGTTGTTGAAGAGATACAATGAAATGGTCCACCATTCTTCAAAATCCAACCATACTGGTTTCCAACCACTGGCTGGTGTGAGATTCCCTTTGAATAGGCTGAGGTTGGATCGACCCTTTTGAGGCTCGTCAGCACTATACCGAGGCTTCAGATTATGCAGATGATGATTTTTGGCTTCGTAGTGTGCTGTCACGAAGTTTGTCGCCTCCTCGGTGATGAATGCCTCGGCCATCGATGCTTCAATTCTACGTTTATTTTTACATTTTGCTCGGAACGTCTTCTGCATCCTCTCAGTTGAGTAGCACCAACGATTTTGCACGCCCCCCAATCTTGCCTCGGTCGAGAGATGCAAAATCAAGTGTTGCATTAGATTAAAGAAGCCTGGCAGGAAGATCATCCCTAACTTGCAGATCAACACCGGCGCCAAATGTTCCATTTCTTCTATGAGGCCAGGCGATAGTTCTTTCACACAAAGAACATGGAAGAAATAGCTCAGCTCTGTCAGTACTAGCCATTCATCCACATGGATGAAGCCACACAACATCACCGGCATTATCCCTCAATCCATATGTGCCAATCATGACTTTTTAGACCAAATATTTTAAATTTTTCAAGACTCGCTCCCCTCTTTATATTTGCTGCATACCCATCGGGGAACATCAACTACATTTTCACCCACAAAATAATTTCCCTCATAGCTGGCCTTCCAAGATTGAACCATGCCTTTGGCTTCGTCCAGTTCTACTTTCCTTTTGGTTCTTGCATATTTTGTTATGGTCTATCACATAGCTCCTGTTGACCGACTCTAGACTTAGTATTATCCTTTGATTTCCCCTCTATGCCGAACAATGTACCAAAAATGGCTTCTGCGATATTCTTCTTAGTGTGCATCAGTTGATGTTGTGTGGGAAAAAGGAGGTCTTTGATGTAAGGCAGATCCCACAAGCATGTCTTGTGAGTCCACGTGTGTTCCTTATTATACCCCTTGAAATACCCTAGACGCTTTGGATCTGGCTCAAGAGCGTTTAACTGATCTAGGGTCTGTTGGCCTATTAACGCAGGTGGTGCAGAATGTTTGACAACTCTACCTTTGATGAAGTTCTTATTGTCTTTCCCGAAATTATGGCAAGGATCTAGAAACGGTCTATGCAAGTCAAAGCAAGTCTACTTGTGTCCTGCCGTCAGCCAATGAAACTCAAGAGCTCCCTTGCATGTGGAGCACGGGAACCTTCCATGCACACAACAGCCAATGAATAGTGCATACGCCGCCAAGTCATGCGTCGAGTACATGTACCAGGCACGCATTATGAAGTTCTTTTTGCTAAAGGAGTCGTATGTCTTGAACCCCTTATCCCAAGTGTCAGTGGAGAGCGACACCTATGGGATCACTGTAATCCCTTCTAAGGTTGGCGGGCGCGTGGTTGTGCAAAGAGCGGGTCTAAGAGTCAGTACAAGGATTGTTTACCCAGGTTCGGGCCGCGAGAATGCGTAATACCCTAGTCCTGCTTTGAGTGTTCTTGAGATATTGGACTAGCTACGGTGCTTGTCTAACTCAAAAGATCCGAATCCCTCTCCAGTATGCCTCGGGCCTCCTTTTATAGTCAAAAGGGGCTGCCACAGTGGCACAAATGAGGTGGAAAGGTGTACAGTGCACAGGATTATCTCATACCATTACGGGACAAGACACATTAAATGCGCTACTTAGGTGTCCACTCGCTTTATCGGGGATGGAAATGAGGCCCGTCCCCTCTGGTTGCGACACGTGTCCAGGCTAGCGGGGCAGGCAGCTGAAATGGTGTGGTGGTAGGGTCTTCACGAAGATATGCATGCCACCACGCAGGTGCTTGACTAGCTGGACCAGGAACCACGTATCGCCATGTGGGTACCTGATAACCCACAAGTGTAGGGGGTCAGTTGTAGCCTCTTTCAATAAGTAAGAGTGTCGAACCCAACGAGGAGCTAAAGGCAGAACAAATATTCCCTCAAGTTCTATCGACCACCGATATAACTCTACGCATGCTTGACGTTTACTTTACCTAGAACAAGAATGAAACTAGAAGTACTTTGTAGTTTTTGTTGGATAGGTCTGCAAGAATATAAAGAGCACGTAAATAAATACTCAGGGCTGTTAAGATAAAGAAGCAATAAAGTTAGTGATAGCGAGTGTGGAAAAGTGGTGGTAGGAGTTGCGAAATTGCCCCTAAGCAATTGACTACGTTACTAGACCGATAGCAAGTTTTATGTGGGAGAGGCCACTGCTAGCATGTCATCCCTTACTTGGAATTCTATTCACTTATGATTGGAACTATTAGAAAGCATCTGCAACTACTAACGTTCATTAAGGTAAAACCCAACCATAGCATTAAGATATATTAGTCCCCCTTCAATCCCGTATGCATCAATTTCTATGCTAGGTTGAAGCTTCTGTCACTCTTGCCCTCCAATACGTAGTCCTATCAACATACAACTAACCCTATGGTGTGATCCACGCGTGCGCTCATATGATGGGCACCAAAGGACATCAACATAACCACAAGAAATTTAAATCAATCATAGCAATTCATCAATCACCGATAAGACAACGATAATCTACTCAGACATCATAGGATGGCAACAAATCATTGGATAATAATACGAAGCATAAAGCACCATGTTCAAGTAGAGGGTACAACGGGTTGTGGGAGAGTGGACCGCTGTAGATAGATGGGGGAAGGTAATGGAGATGTTGGTGAATATGACGGAGGTGTTGGCGTAGATCGCCGTCACACGATGATGGCCCCGGTGGCACTCCGGTGCCACCGAAAGCGAGGGGGAGAGAGCCCCCCTCCTTCTTCTTCTTCCTTGACCTTCTCCCTAGATGGGAGAAGGGTTTCTCTGGTCCATGACCTCCATGGCACCGGAGGGGCGAGAGCCCCTCCGAGATTGGATCTGTCTCTCTGTCTCTCTCTATTTCCGCGTTGCCAGATTCTGGCCCTTCACCGATTCTTATATTCCCAGAGATCCGTAACTCCGATTGGGCTGATTTTTTGACACGGTTTTTTCCCGGATATTAGCTTTCTTGCAGCGAAAGAAGGGAATCAACTGCCTTACGGTGCGGCCATGAGGGCCCAGGGCGCGCCTGCCCCTGGTGTGCGCGCCCCCCTGACTCGTGGCCCACTCGGGCATCGTCTCATGTTGGTTCCACTTCCCAAAATTCACATATATTCCAAAAAAATCTCTGTCCTTTTTTTATTCCGTTTGGACTCCGTTTGATATGGATATTCTGTGAAACAAAGAACATGCAACAAACAGGAACTGGCACTGGGCACTGGATCAATATGTTAGTCCCAAAAAATAGTATAAAAAGTTGCCAAAAGTATATGAAAGTTGTAGAATATTGGCATGGAACAATCAAAAATTATAGATACGACGGAGACGTATCAGCATCCCCAAGCTTAATTCCTGCTCGTCCTCGAGTAGGTAAATGATAAAAAAGATAATTTTTTATGTGCAATGCTACCTAGCATAATCTTGATCATGCAATCTAATCATGGCATGAATATTAAGACACGAGTGATTCAAAGCAATAGTCTATCATTTGACATTAGGACAATAATACTTCAAGCATACTAATAGAGCAATCATGTCTCTTCAAAATAACATGGCCAAAGAAAGTTATCCCTACAAAATCATATGGTCTGGCTATGCTCCATCTTCACCACACAAAGTATTTAAATCATGCACAACCTTGGTTTTAGCCAAGCAATTGTTTCATACTTTAGTATTCTCAAACCTTTTCAACTTTCACGCAATACATGAGCGTGAGCCATGGACATAGCACTATGGGTGCAATAGAAGGTGGTGATAGACAAAAGGTGGGAGAAAGTCTCACATCAACTAGGCAAATCAATGGACTATGGAGATGTCCATCGATCGACATCAATGTGAGTGAGTAGGGATTGCCATGTAACAGATGCAATAGAGCTATAAGTGTATGAAAGATCAAAAAGAAAACTAGTGGGTGTGCATCAAATTGCTTGCTCATGAAGACCTAGGGCATTTGAGGAAGCCCATCGTTGGATTATACAAGCCAAGTTCTATAATGATAATTCCCACTAGTATTTGGAAGTGATAAAACAAGAGACTCTCTATTATGAAGATCATGGTGCTACTTTGAAGCACACGTGTGGAAAATGATAGTAGCATTGTCCCTTCTCTCTTTTCTCTCATTTTTTTGTTTTTTTGGGAGGGGATTTCTCTTTTTTTAGCCCCTCTCTATTTTTTATGCCATCTCTTTTTATTATTATTATTTGGCTTTTCCTCACATGGGACAATGCTCTAATAATGAAGATCATCAAACTTTTATTTACTTACAACTCAAAGATTACAATTCGAAGCTAGAACAAAATATGACTCTATGTGAATGCCTCCGGCGGTGTACCGGGATGTGCAAAGATCTAGCGTAGAAATGACATCAAAAAACGGAAAAGCCATGGAAACATCATGCTAGCTATCTTACGATCATGCAAGGCAATATGACAATGATGGTGCGTGTCATAATAAATGGAACGATGGAGTTACATGGCAATATATCTTGGAATGGCTATGGAAATGCCATAATAGGTAGGTATGGTGGCTGTTTTGAGGAAGGTATATGGTGGGTGTATGGTACCGGCGAAAGTTTTGCAGTACAAGAGAGGCTAGCAATGGTGGAAGGGTGAGAGTGCGTATAATCCATGGACTCAACATTATTCATAAAGAACTCACATACTTATTGCAAAAATTTACTAGCCATCAAAACTAAGTACTACACGCATGCTCCTAGGGGGGAGGTTGGTAGGAGTTAACCATCGCGTGCCACCGACCTCCAGACAAAGGATGACACTCAATAAATAAATCATGCTCCAACTTCGTCACATAACGGTTCACCATACATGCATGCTACGGGAATCACAAACCTCAACACAAGTATTTCTAAAATCCACAACTACCCACTAGCATGACTCTAATATCACCATCTTTATATCGCAAAACTATTGCAAGGAATCAAACATATCATATTCAGCGATCTACAAGTTTATGTGGGATTTTATGACTAACCATGTTAATGACCAATTCCTGTCAACTCTCTAAATAAATTATGTAAAGCAAGAGAGTTTTAATTCTTGCTACAAAAGTTATGCCCACGCTCTAACAATTATAAGTGAAGCAAAAGAGCATTCTACAAATGGCGGTTGTCTATGTGAAGAGAAACATGCAATCCTAACTTTAAATGATATAAGTGAAGCACATGAAGCATTCTATAAAGCCATACTCAAAAGATATAAGTGAATTACAAAGAGCATTCTACAAATAAACCAAGGACTATCTCATATTAGCATGCTGCATTTATTAAAAGAAATATAAAAAGCACACGACGCTCCAAGAGTTTACGCATATCTTGTGAATGAAACGAATCCGAAAACATACCGATATTTGTTGAAGAAAGATGGGATGCCTTCCGGGGCATCCCCAAGGTTAGAAGCTTGAGTCTCCTTGAATATTTACTTGGGGTGCCTTGGGCATCCCCAAGCTTGAGCTCTTGCCTCTCCTCCTTCTTCTCACATCGAGACCTCCTCGGTCTTCGAACACTTCATCCACACAAAACTTAACCGAACTTTTAGTGGCGGGGTTAGTGCATATGATCAATAAAATCCCATCATGTACAGCTCTAACATTACTGTGTAATTATAAATAAACATTACCCCCTGTATTCTTTCATAATTCTATGGCCCCAAGTCAAGGAGGCATCAACAATAATTCAAACATATGCAAATAATGAAGCTATAACAGCAATCTGTGAAAACAAGACAGTCTGTAGTAATATGAACATTAACCATACTTCTATAACTCTAAAAATTATGGAAAAATTAGAAAAAATCAACAATTTGTATAGCAAGACTTTGCAAAAAGTTTCAGATCCTTTTGACATTCCAGAAAAAATGTAAAATTGCGCACTATAGCCAAAGTTTCTGTTTTTGCACCGCACAAACCAACAAGCAGTTTAATCATCCTAAAGGAAACTCTTGTCACATTATTTTTACAATACAATGGAATTTTACAAGGAGATAATTATTTTTATTGAAAAGTTTATGTAATCAAGGTTTGAAAAGTTTCCATGGGCATGAACAAAGTTCAAGGAGCACCCCCATTTCAACGGTGCTCGTCCTTCTTACTTTCACTTTTTTTTGAATATTTTTAGGTTCCCCTCTTTATTTTTTTATTTTTAAACTTTCTAAAAGCACACAATAGAAATAAATGACTCTCTCAAACTTCCGGGTTGTCTCCCTGGCAGCGCTTTCTTTAAAGCCATTAAGCTCGGCATATAGTGCTCAAGTAATGGATCCACCCGGATCCCAAGGTATATCAAAGCCAATTTTAATTAGCAATGTTTTGGCATTTAGTAGTGAGCACAAAGTGATATGTGTCATGCAAAAACTAAGTCTAACTCTCTTCCTATGCATAGGCATGTCATACAAGAATAATTCATGCACATCAAGTAAAGATCAATGCATAGTATAATCAGTTTCTTGCAATTTTATCATGTTGGAAACATAGAGAGGCGGAGATGTGGTTCCTCTCTCATAATAATTGCCTATAGGAGCAGTAAGCACATGCATATTATATTCATCAAAATCATTATGTGTAACAAAAAAGGCAACCCATGTACAAACTTCTCCAATATAGTGTAGTTTGGAGAATTCAAAAAGATAATAGGACTATCATGTGTGGGTGCAATAGAAACTATATCATGTTTAACATAAGGAACTATAGCAAGTTCATCTCCATAAGCATAATTCATATTGGCATCTTGGTGTCAGGACACCGATCCTAAGTCACACAGGTCTAGCCTGTAACACATCATAACACTTTGCGGCCTCACGCACGGTATCCCCACGGGTGCCACCTTACCTGGCCCGGGACCGTTTGCGCATTTTGGCACACGTATATGATAGTGTCGCTAGCATCCATATGACAGAGAACCCGGGCCGACATGACTAGTTATAAACCAAAAGTGGCACTAAATTACAGAGACAGACATACCTGACCCAGCAACGAACGTGTCGGTCATCAACATATGAACCCAAGTCGTAGCAAGCTACAAGGACTTAAAGGAACAACGCATGACATTTCCCCTAAGGGATAGACACATGAATGAAGAAGGACACATGCCGGCCAGCCTAAGTGTTCCGGAGCAGTAGCAAGCTACCAAGGCTCGCTGGAAGCACTAGGAGACATTTCCCTGTAAGATAGGCTACCAAAGGTAAACAACTAGGTGTCGGACCCCACACATAGCAATACACATTACACGTACGCATAACATGCAAGTATGTGCTGTACAACATGGCATCACAACATAACTCAACAACTCATAGATAAAGGCCCAGAAGAGCCATGATAGCATCTATTACAAACAGAGGTCACATGACCCAACATACAGAGCATACATGCAATGGAAGCATAACATGTCTGAGTACAGACAACTACAAATGAAAAGGCTGAGAAGACTGACTATCTACAAGACCCTCCCAAGGTAACAAGACCGTAGCTGAGGTAACAAGCTAAACGTCGAAGTCCACGCGGAACCACTAGCGAGACTGAAGTCTCTCTGCAAAACATAAATTAAGCAAACGTGAGTACAAAGGTACTCAGCAAGACTTACATCAGAACTAACTACATATGCATCAGTATAAACAAAGGGGTGGTGGAGTTTGACTGCAGCAAGCCAGCTTCGACTCGGTGGCTATACTGAACTACGACTGCAAGTAACTTCTTTGAGGTGGCGCACACGAGTCCACATATTCACCAATCAATACACCACTATGGATCCGCTCCCGTCTCCCTATGAGAAGGCCATCCATAGCACTCACGCTTATCTTGCGTGTTTTAGAGTATCCACTTTCACTTGTCTATGAACTGTTATAGGCAACCCAGAAGTCCATTTCCGCGGACACGGCTATATGAATAGATCATATATAACCCTGCAGGGGTGTACTTCTTCACACACGCTCTCACCAGTTACCGCCGTTTACACGACATGTACTCGGCAACCTTCAAGCGGAGGCCCAGCGAGGGTGTCGGCCACGACCTGACTAACCATACAAGTCTTTAGTCCAGGTTTATCGCCTATTTGGGTTCCATCCGTGGGGAGATCCGGCCGGGGTGTCGCTCACGGCCCCAAACGATGTGTACAGGGTTCCCGCATCACCAAACGGGCGATCGGTACATCGTGCCACGTACCTGCCGCGTCACAGCCCACCCCGAGGGTCAGCACTGCGCACGACCTCCAGTAAACTACAAACACCAGAAACTAGTTGCAACTCCTAGACAGAGGACAAGGGCAGTTAATAAGTCGAGAGGGTCCATTGGTTTCGAGCCCAATGCATGGTAGTAACTGGTCATGGATCGACCAACACAGAACTCAGTCCCTGAGGACGGCTACAACGAGACAACCCACCATGTACTCCTACATGGCCTCTCATCGCTACCTTTACCAAATCGTGTTCACACACTTAGCTCACACAGCAGGACATGTTTATCACCCTTCCAATTCATCCCCGATGAATCAGACCTGACATAACTCTAAGCAATAGCCGGCATAACTAGGAAGCATGAATGAGTAGGCACAACATGGCTCAAACAACTCTTACTCATACTAGTGGGTTTCAACTATTTACTGTGGCAATGACAGGTCATGCAGTGGAAAGGGGTTCAACTACCGCAGCAGGTAACAGTTGAAGCGTTGTTGTCCTAATGCAGTAAAGAGAGCAAGAGCGAGAGAGTGGGATTCTATCGGAATGCTCAATGGGGATTGCTTGCCTGGCATTTCTGAAGATAACATTGGGTCTTCATCGGTGGCATCATACTCATCGTCGGAACGTCGTCTACTGAGAGGGGACAAACACCAGCAATAGAGAAAGAACTCAATCAATGCAATGCGACAATATGATGCATGATCATGACATGGCAATATGCTGTTGATTGAGCTAATGCAACTAGCAACCATATTAAATGAAGTTGGTTTGAACCAAAGATTCAAATTCAAACTCCATATGTGATTATTTAATTGTCATTTAATTGATTTGACCTGATCAGAAGGTTTAACTTGCTCAAACATGCATGAAAATGCCAAAAACAGATTCCTTGAATTTTTCTGATCATTTTTCATATATAAATTATTTTCATTGGAGTTATAGATTATTTTCTGTGATTTTTAGAAGTTTTGGCTATTTTCTGAAATAAATAAATCATTTCTGATTTATTTTAAATTATAGAAATAGTTACTGCATCAGCATTAGGTCATGCTGACATCAGCAAGTCAACAGGCGGGTCCAGGTCAAACCTGACCAGTGGGTCCCACTGGTCAGTCTCTCAGCACTAACTAAAAGTTTAAAACTAAACTAAACAGACATGGGGCCCACATGTCAGTGTCTAATTAAGTTAATAACAGCAATTAGCACTTAACAAAAACCCTAAGCTAATTTTGTCACAGGCCGGCCCCACATGTCATGGACACAGGGGGGTCCAGCCGTGGTCAAAGGGGTCAAGCCCACCGGCGACTCGACGTCGGCGAGTCCAGACACGGCGGCGAGGTGCGGAAATCCTCCTCCGGCGACCAAATGGCCGGCGGAAGAAATCAGCGTGACGCGGGCACTCTTCCGCATCGAGTGGTGGCGGTAGTTGGCCCTGGGGTGGCCGGAAAAGTGGCCGGCGACAAGGTTCAGCGGCGGCAGCAGGTCGGGCTTGCGCGGGCGCGGCGCTGCAGCTCGAGGGAGAGCAAACGGGGGTACTGGAAGCACCTAAGGGGCATCGGGAGCTCGTCGGAGCCTCTGGTTGGAGCGGAGGGGCTCGGCAGCACGGAGCTTGCCGGCCATGGCGGACGGCGGCTTCGGGTGCTCGCGGGGCAGCAGCTACGGGTCGTACGCGAAGGAAAAGGCGGAGGGAATGGGTTCAGTGGCTCACCGCGGTTCGATTGGAGTGCTCGGTGGGCTCGGGAAAGGCCTGCAGACGACGAATCAACAGCGAGAATCGCCGGCAGCCGAAGAGGGGAACGGCGGCGCCGACAGCGTCCAGGGGCGTCTAGTGCCGCGTAGCTCGACGGAGAGGTCTAGGGCGACGAGGCGGAGCTATTGAGCTAGTCAGGGAGGAGAGGGGGAGGCGGTGGCCGTGGCAACGACGAGCGGCAGCGATGGTGGCGTTCGGCCGCGCGCATGAGAGAGGGAAGGAGAAGAGGGAGAGGTCTAGCGAGAGAGAGGAGATAAACAGGGCGGCCAGGGCGTCGCGCGGGCGAGGAGAGAGACGCCGGGGCCTTGCCACCACGAAGCAGGAGGTGGCCGCGGCTCGGCTGGGCGCGCGCCACGCATCGAGCCAGTAGGCACGAGGAAGACGACGCGCGAGGGGGTGGGCTGGGCCTGGCAGGCCGGCTGTCTGCAGGCTTCTAGTGGGCTGCACAGGTAAGTCTAGGTTAGTTTCTGTTTTCTATTATTCTGTTATGTTTTGATTTAGTAAAAATACTAAATCATTCGATAAAATACTGGAAATAGTTAGGGGTGCTTTCTGAATTATTCCAGTGACCCTTGACAATTTCCAACATTTTTGGAGCATCTAAAATATATATAGCATTTAAATAGCTCCAATTCAAATATGTTTGAATTAATCCCAAGTCCGAATATGTCCTTCAAAAATGTGAACCATTATTGGCAGATGCTTCCACCTAGATCCAGAAATGATGAACATTTTTAAAGGTCATTTGAAAACATTGGAATTTTTTTTTGTTAAACCTATTTGGAAACTTTCTGGTGCTAGGGTTGATCAATCCCCATTTCAAGTTTAAGAGAAATTTAAACATGATGCAACACAAGACTAACTGGACCAGAGCAGACCAGAACTGGGGATGTGACAACTCACCCCCACTAAACAAGAATCTCGTCCCGAGATTCAAGCGTAGGGTAAGAAATCAGAGGGGACACTAACTAACACAATCTTCATGATCCAAGTGCCCTTCATATGAATGTTGATTGCTAGCATCATGTTGATCTTGAGACCCTTGCTTTTGAGGTCTTTGTCCAACACGGTAACGACGAAAGAAACTCTACAAAATTGATCTTCTGAAAGATCGAGCAAATCGGGATCAACTCATGAAGTGAGACGTTGAAACATTTCTTGAGTTGAGACACGGAGTACCCCTCCAGGGGGATGTAGTGAGATAAACGATGAAGGTTCACTTAGTGGCAAAAATAATTACTTTTGATATAGAGATAATTGAAATTCTCTATACCAGCCTAAGGCAAATCACAAACGATCGTTTGGCGGAGTCCGAAAGAATGACATTCTCGGGCCAGAATGGATGATGTGGACTACCTTGTTGAAGACAACACAAGGGATGATTTGGTTATCATCGGAAATGGATGGGATCCATGGCAAGTCCACTTACAAAAATAATCCTGAACATCAGTTGCTGAGATGGGCAACCAATGGAAAGTTGGCACGATGGTGGTGCAAGCTGGGAACAAAATGCAAATGCTGGGAATGATTCTGGTAACTGGGGTGAATCCCAACAGTAGAGAGTAAATCTACTCTTGAGGGGTTATAGCATAACCAAGAACACTGGGAGCAATCCCGGTTAGTTCCAGTGATAACACCTAGTGCTTGTGCGTGCTCGCAAGAACTTGAGCATTCCCATATTCACCAAGGTTTTACCAATATCCGTGTCAAGGATCCTGGCAACACCACATACTACCATGATGAATAATGATGGATGTTGCAGATGCAAAGGAAGACAACACTTTCTCAGATTTCACCTTAGCGGAGTCAAGGGGCAAAAACTGGATGATCGACCGAGAGACATTTAGCACTCCGCTTATAATGTTCTCCTTGATGTGCTAGCAAATCCATTCATAGATATGTTTGGTATCTTGAACATCAAGTAAGGGTCGGACTTCGGAAGCACAAGAATCCATAAGGAACAAATAGGGGGGGTAAATCCTACGAAATCCTTATGGGGAGGTGGCCAACTTCTTCAATCAAGATACCACAACAATAGGTCTTCCGGCTGGGTGGGTCGGCCACGACATACACTTTACCGGTTATCGAGAGACCAATATTATAGTTCTTGGAAAATGCTCCAACCATCATATCTGCCTGAGATTCAGTTCTGGTTGGTGTCAGGATATTCCAGACTCATCGAGTCTAGAAGGAAAAATGAAAGTTTACAACACAAATCGACGAGATGGCGTTGCGAGATTTTCGGGGAGTGAACTACGATAGCAAGCTCCAAAACATGAGCTGGTTCTGCTACATACATGTGAACACGTTGTCCAAGACAAGCATGACCACATGGTAGTCTTATAACGAAACACTACCGAGTTCAAGGGGGACCATCATTGCGGATAATGAAGTCCTTGATTAAGCCCGGGTTAGCTCTTAAGAAAGAACTCCTTCTCCTTAAACAAATCAATCAGTGGCTTGGTGTGCTAGGGATACATATAGAGTGAAGGTTGCAAGTCTCCAAACCACAGAATACTTCGCACGTATGCATGACTGACTTGGGATGATTCCACAGGAAGCAAAATAAACTTTCTCAAACTCACGGTGGCAACTTACATCAATTACTCATGAATTAGGGAAAGTCTCTTCTCTCATCCAACATATACCTCATGAATGGGACACGAAGGCAATGCTTACAAAGTTTCCAACACTAGCTTAATGTCCAACAAAATCATGGAGAAGATAAGGATGTTTATTGATGGGTTCAACAATAATCCATCTAGGTTTCCATATAGATGGAATTCCATGACAATGTGAACAAGGTGATAGCATTGGTCAGACCAAAGATATAACGGGGTATGCTCAAGGGATTAACCACGAGTAAGACAACATTAAGAACATCGTTGGTTCTAATTTGATTTGAGGATAGCCCACACTCAAATCAAAGTTTTGGCAAGACAATAGGTCCAACAACTGATCACAGGGACCAATTGATGAAGATATCATCTATCTTCAACACACGCGAATATACCCCTTGAAATGAACTAAGCTCGCAAGCTTTTATCTTCCAACTCTCCAAGTTATTGTTTAGCTTAACCAACTAGTTCAGGGTATCCAACACAGATTCTTGGAGAAGGGGTGGTTTATAAGTAAACCATCTTGATCACGAGCTCAACATAATGGTCAGGGAACAACCTGGTAATACTTCCGGGAAGATATACGGAAAATTACGTACCACCGATATGCTACTAAGCTCGAGAACAATCTTGCTTTTCAGGGCAAGACGGTATGATCGAATGAGCGAGGACTTAACAAAATCCTAACTCATCAATCAAGAGGTGCACCAGGAAAGTGGACTAGATAGCACGATCAACCTTAGGGTGATGATTCAAAATTCAACTCGCTAAGGATGAGGTTATTGTCCATTTAACTACCAAGCAACGAAGTTGCTAGGAGTATTGATTTCACACATCACAATTTACTTGTCGGTATTCCGGTTACAATAACAAGGAGACCGAGGAATGGGCGATAATGGTGAGAAGTATCACCCTATCAAAAGTTCATAGGAGGTTGTGCAATACCCATGACATTCTTGACATAAAAATGGTAATACTCCAGGATAGAACAGATTAGAAGCTAGATTAGCATTCTTCATCTACGAAGTACAAGTTCTTTGACCCAATCCTGGATATGGATAAGGTACTGGAGTTTGTTTCTCCTAGTCATTCCAGAATAGAATGGCTTGACATACCACAAGAGTAATAGGCATCGATGAACGAATGCACGCATACTCTTGACTATCAATCGATAGATGAAGGTCAAAATACAACTAAAAGGAACAACTCAGGGAACATATGATTGTCTAAGTTGTGGATGCATAGGTTAGTATGTCGAACGAGTTCCACATATTTCTTTTGGATAACCCATGCAGAAAGGTAGGATTGGCAGAACCGCAATATGAATGGAGTACTACTTAAGAGCACTCTGGTTGTGATCTTTTGGTTCGAGAGAACTTCTGCCAAGGATGGTTCATGGTATTTGGAAGAATGATATACCACAGACCTCGAGGACTATCACAAGGTTACTAATAACCTAAAGGGATGAGCAAATACTACCAACATGAAGTAGGTAGAATGAATCTTGGGTTCAAGAACCCAGAAATAGATTACCTACCAACCAAATGGCATCACGGGATGCTTTCGAGGATAATGGCCAGAATCATCACACCGGGAATACAGAGTATTGGTAGATTACTGGGTGATTCTCTAGAACACCTAGGGTCATAATAATAACTCCAACATATATGTCGAGGTAACAGAGTACCTCAACGCACCGACTAGTGTGATTAATCTGGCCTAAAAGGACATCGGAACAGGAAGAAGGGATTTGCAAATGCATCAGACCATTTAGAAACCTGGGAAGACTCGGACAGCATAACGGCTGTAAATGCTCGAAAATACTTTTGAGATCCAAGCAGAAGGGTAACATAACCACTTAGCATCATAAAGTCAAGGTTCTGAGTCCAACAGTTGAACAAACAGAAGTAGTAGAAACTAAACTGAGGGTTGAATCCACAATTAACGTGATCCTGATAATTAGAATGTGAATCCTACTTTCTTAATCCCCATAGAAAAGGAGAAGATGACTCAGATCAGAAAGTCATGGGGTAAAGGAGTAAAAAGAGCCTTACGTTCCCTTCCACAAACAATTCCCTTACATAACTAAAGAATTTCTAGACACGACTTCGACCAGTTTGGCTTACTAATCCTACAGGCAGTCAGGCTCTGATACCAAAGCTGCCAGGACCCCGATCCTAAGTCACACAGGTCTAGCCTGTAACACATCATATCACTTTGCGGCCTCACGCACGGTATCCCCACGGGTGCCACCTTACCTGTCCCGGGACCTGTGGGGACCCCGACTTAGAAGTCGAGATCACCGAATGCACGTGTACAGTGATCCCAGAGATCAATGCTCACTGAACACACAGAAGCTGAAATAACAAGAGTCTTACATCCATACAAATAGTCTTACACGAATTAAGGCCATTATGGCCAAGTCTTACATAGGTAGAGCCTCACGGGCTAAATAGCAAATAACTCAAGTAGCGGAAGTCTTCGATAAACGGGTAGAACCCATGCCATCTGCCTTAACCCTACAGGCATTCTGACTGGGATAGCGTCCTAGTTCGCATGTTCGTCTCCAAAGAACTCTTCCTCATATTCCTGTTCTTCCATGCCTGGCCAATTAAATAACAAGTGGCAAGCCAATGAGTACTTTGAATGTACTCGCAAGCAACCCATGATGTGGTTCAAAGTAATAATGCAATTGAATGACAACGAACAATCTAGCAAGGGCTAGAATAAACATTCTACTATCAAGTTTATGCATCAATAACCTCGCGTAACCTCGAAGACAGGTTACCGATATCAACATGAATATGATTAAATTCATCGAGTCAAGTCACCATCCTTGACTTGTCACACACATAACATCACCAATGAAGTAAAATTCTGGACATAGTTTAAGTAGCACCACCCAACTGTCCATGACCGTGGACACGGCTATTCGAATAGTTTTACACTCTGCAGAGGTTGCGCACTTTACCCACAAGATCCGGGGAACTTCCGTGTCATCCACGACCCGCGGTACCTCAAGTACCCGGGGTAAGCACCCGGTCATTACCTTTCCTTAGACGACACTAACATAGAGTCCACTCGTTGGTACACGGCCCTCGGGTACAAACAATAGATCACGGGACTTGCCCTAATTTCAATGTCACGCGTACCCGAAGGGACCAACGGTGTGTCCGGTGCCCTGTGAAAACAGTCATGGTCGTCTATCCAAGCACGACCCCGTCCCGGGAAAGACCTCAAGTCTTCCCGTCACTAGTAATGCGGGCACCATGCTAGTATCGACCTAAGTAATCAATAAATCCCCGTCCCATAAGGGGTAGTGTGGTTGCACATGTTTGGTTGGGACGGTAGTCACACATAAATCTAATCCATCATTCCACCATGCACATGATATTACCGGCACATCACTTCGTTCTCAAGTGATGACCTAACACATCATCACCCTCGGGCATTAGGGGCACCCGATGGGTTCATGCAAAGATTTCAACTACGAGGGTTCAAATCACACATGCATCATATAAGCATCATGACCAACTATTTGCATGTCATCTAGCACATAGTGAGATCATCAATAAAGCATGCATCATGTGGTGGTTCATCTAGGTTACCATCGTAACCCTATCATCATGCATCGGAAACAAACGGGTTTCGAGAACAAGTGTATCATGGTCAAAGGGCTGCTTGCCTGGATTAGCTTGGTCTTCAAAGTCTTCAAATCCTTCTCCTTCTTCTTCCACAGCAACTTCGTCAAATACGGGATCTATACGTCGCATAATAACCAAGGGAAAATAAGAATACAAACAAAACAGAAAAATCAAAGTGCTCAGAAAAATGTCAACTCATTTTTATACAATACTAGAGGAATTTCTAAGGTGGGGAAAATCTTAGTTGGAGTTTTGGAGTAACAGAATGGAGTATATTGATTTTAGAACAGGAGTTATACTGCTCAAATTTGAATTTAAATTTGAACAGTACAGAAAAGTTTCATGGATTTGAGTGAAAGTAGTACCATTAAATAGGTTGGAATATTACAAGATTTTAGGAGTTGGAATTATTTAATTTGGATCATTATTCTTTTCTGTAGAAATGTTTAAAACATTTACAGAAAAGAAAAAGAAAAATGTGCCCTGTGCACTGGGCCAGAGAAGGCCACAGTGCATGGCCCAAACGGACCGGCCCAGCCGCACGGGAACCTGCGCGCGCACGTCAGGTTTTTAAACCTAACGGGCGGGGCCCGTGGGTCAGTGGCACAGAGGAGGGGGAGAGAGGTGAGGGGATGACAGGCGGGGCCCGCCTGTCATCTCTAACCCCACGGCCACGGCGACGGCGAGCTCACCGGCGAGGTTCCCGGCCACAGCGACGGCAACGGAGGGCAGGAACGTGACCAGCGTCGTGTCGCGGATGCAGGGGTGGTGGTGCGACACGGCGGGGAGGTCCGGTTCACCGGCGGCGAGGTGGGACGGCGGAGGCTCGTCGGAGGGTCGTGGTTCTGGTCGTTTCCGACTGCCACAGAGAGGGAAAACAGGGGGGAAAGGATCAGTGAGGCGAGGGGGTTCCGAATCGGGTGGAAGGAAGGGCAGGGGAGGCCCGTACCACGAGATCGCCGGCGGCCCGACGCGGCGGAGCTCCGGTCGATCCCGAGCACCGGGACGTCCTGGGGAGGAGTGGATGATGCTGGGGGACTCAGTGGAGTGGAGTGAGGCTTGTGGTGCTGCTGGAGAGGCTCGGGAGGGGCTTATATAGCCGCGCCCATGGTCCACCATGGACCCGTGCGCCGGCGAGGTTGCAGGCGAGGCTAGGAGGGGTTCTGGAGCCTGGGATCAAGCCGGGGAGGACCGTGGACTTGCTCCACGTCCAGCTGAGGGAGAAAGAGGAGCGAGGGAGCGTCAGGAGCGTGCGCGCGTGCGAGGCAGAGGAGTGGCCGCTGCGGGCGGCCAGCGCGCGTGCGACGACGGCCACTGGAGGGCGCGGGAAGAGGGGGGACAGCGCCGGGGAGGTCGCGGACGTCGAGGGGCCTCGACTGGCGCGAGGGGGAGGCCCGAGGCTGTCGGGGGAGGCCGATTGGCCGAAGCTACAGTGCTTGTCTGCACTGTTGCGTGCTCCAGAGCGCGCGTTTGGCTGGCATCGCCGCGCTCTCGCCGTCCTGGTCAAACCCAACGTGTCCAGCAGCGTCTAGAAGGTCAGGGGGGAAGTAAAGAATTGGCCCGAGGCCTTGGATGCCCTGGAGATGCTGAGAGAGAGTGAGAGTGCTGGTGAATTGGTGAAAGCTTGCTGTCCAGCAAGGTAAAACAGGGCTTTCACCCCTCAATCATGGAGCTGGGGTGCTGGGGAAGTTACTGGAGGTAGCTAGTAACTCAATGATCATGTGGTAAGAAGTTGAGGCCATGGAGAAAAGTAAAAGTGATCAAGTTGGAGGTTTTAGCAATTCTGCAGAAGGTGTTTGATCAGTGTTTGGTCAAGTAAATGACCTCCACTTGATATGGCACTTAACAGGGTTAAAAGACATGAGGAAATAGGGTGCTTCACCAAATTTGGGCTCATTTGAAGAAACTAGCCAATGTAACTTTGGTGAACCCTAGAAATCAACAGAAACAGTTTCATCTTGATTGAGTCAAGCTAATCATCTCCCCTTGATGCACCACTTGGTGTAGCATCATCATTTGGGGTATTGATCATGCCCACAAAGTTTGAAGCTCCAGATAAAAAGTTGGTAATGTAAAGTTGTTCAAATTTGCATTTGAACAGAAAGGGTTTTGAGGTGATCAGATCAAGTTGCTCTATTCAAATTCTTGTGCCATTTGGTCTAGATGCCTTATTAGGTCATTCTAGCATGTGCACCAAATTTGAGAGCATTTGGACAAGTTTGGCAATGTAAAGTTGCTCAAACTTCAAATATGGACAGAATGGTTATGAAGGGGTTTGAGGATGTTGTCTTGCTTCCCAAGGCATGGGACTTGGCAAGATCATCAAATATGCCATATATGACATGATAGAATTTCCCTGGAATTTTTGGAGAAAGTTTCCTTTGTAAATATTTCAAAAGCTTGAAATATCCAGAAAGGGTTTTAGAGGGTTTAGCCCATTATTTTGAACATGACCAAGTGTTGAATCTCTTATATATGGACAATATATGTCCTCTGAGTCTCTCTGAATTTTGGCAAATATTTTTGAAATACTTAAATAATTTTCCCCTATTAAAGACCATTTCTGGCCTTAAGAAAAAGCTTTTAAATAAAATAGGAAAATAACTTTTAAAAATATACCTTTGTGGTTTCTGGGAGTCCTATGACTACTAGGTCTCAAATAAACTTTTTGAAATAATTTTCTCACCCTAAATCAAGTACCTGCAGTGCAAATCTCAATTCAGGGGTTTTTGGAAAACTAAATTTATAAAATACTTTTTGGCCAAATTAATTTTGTAAGAAAATACTATACTGTTATATAACACTTGGCATGATCATTGGGCAGAAGTTTTGGGTATGGAGATGAAATCTACAAGAGATCATAGTTGACTTTAATGAGCACATGAAAAAGCACATGAAGAAAACTCAATTCCAAATAAAAGCCAAATGATGCTAAAAAATTTTGCTGGTCCAAATTTTTCATGCTTCAAAGATACAAATAACATGTTACAAAATGCAGGGTGTGACAGACCTACCCCCCTTACAAGAATCTCGTCCCCGAGATTCCTAAACTAGGGCTTAAAAGAGATCGGGAAACTCGGATCTAAGATAGTCTTCTCGTTCCCAGGTTGCTTCTGCTTCGGTGTGGTTGCTCCACTGGACCTTGAAGTACTTGATGGTACGGCTTCGCGTACGTCGTTCTGCTTCATCCAGAATACGAATGGGCTTCTCGCGGTAGGTCAAATCAGGCTACAGATCAATGGCTTGGTGATCCACATCCTTGTAGAGATTGGGCTTGTCTGGAACTTGGAGACATTTCCGGAGTTGTGACACATGGAACACATTGTGCACATCGGATAGCTCAGGTGGTAGTTCCAACTGATAAGCCACTTCTCCTCGTCGTGCAGTGACCTCAATGGGTCCAATGAACCTTGGTGCGACCTTCCCCTTGACATGGAAACGCTTGGTTCCCTTCAGAGGAGTTACCCGCAGGTACACAGGGTCCCCGACATGGAAACTCATGTCTCGGCGTCGAGTGTCAGCATAACTCTTCTGCCTTGACTTGGCTACCTTTAATCTCTCTCTGACTAGTTGGACTTGCTCTTCTGCTGCGCGGAGATTATCCGGTCCAAAGACTAGTCTTTCTCCAGTCTCTGACCAGTTGAGGGGTGTGCGACACCTGCGTCCGTACAACACCTCAAATGGTGCCATCTGAAGGCTTGACTGGTAACTATTGTTATAGGAGAACTCGGCAAAAGGGAGACAGTCTTCCCACTTGGCTCCATATGCCAGGACACAGGCTCGGAGCATATCTTCGAGAATCTGATTGACTCGCTCTGTTTGACCTCCGGTCTGTGGGTGGAAAGCTGTGCTGAAAGACAACTTGGTTCCCAGGGCTTCTTGGAACTTCTTCCAGAACCTTGAGGTGAACTGGGTTCCTCGATCTGACACAATCTCCTTGGGAACGCCGTGAAGACTTACGATTCGGTCAATGTAGAGAGTTGCCAGCCGGTTGCCATCATAAGTGGTCTTGACAGGAATGAAGTGGGCCACCTTGGTCAAATGATCGACTATGACCCAGATGGAGTCATGTCCTCTATTCGACCTTGGTAATCCAGTGATGAAGTCCATTCCGACTTTATCCCACTTCCACTCAGGAACCTTGAGTGGTTGAAGCAATCCAGCGGGTCGCTGATATTTAGCCTTGACCCTTTGGCACACATCACACTTTGCAACATAGGTCGCAATCTCTCTTTTCATCCCATGCCACCAGAATCGTGCCTTCAAGTCTTGGTACATCTTGGTTCCTCCGGGGTGGATGGAATACGGAGTGTCGTGGGCTTCTAGCAGAATCAGCGTCTTCAGCTCGGTGTTGTTTGGTACGCAGAGGCGACCCTTGTACCAAACAATCCCGTGCTCGTCTTCGGAGAATCCTGGGGCCTTGCCTAGCTTCATCTTCTTCTTGATACCTTCAATGCTTGCATGTCCATCTTGTGCCTTCTTGACGTCGTACATCAGGGTTGGTCTGACTTCCAAATGATCCAGAAATCCAGGGGTGATCAATTCCAGACTGAATTGTTCGAACTCCTTAAACAAGGCTGGCTGCCTTTCTTGAATAACGGCATTCAAAGAGCAAGCCTTCCTGCTTAAGGCATCGGCCACCACGTTAGCCTTCCCAGGGTGATATTGAACACTGAGGTCATAGTCTTTGATGAGTTCCAACCATCTCCGCTGCCTCATGTTCAATTCCTTTTGGGTGAAAATATACTTCAGACTTTTGTGGTCTGTGTAAATCTCACACCGTTTCCCTAGGAGGTAATGCCGCCATGTCTTCAAGGCATGAACTACTGCCGCTAGCTCAAGATCGTGAGTAGCGTAGTTCTCCTCATGGGGTCGTAGCTGCCTGGAGAGGTATGCTATGACGCGGCCTTCTTGCATCAGAACGCTTCCCAATCCAGTTCGAGAGGCATCACAATATATCACGAACTCCTTGTGAATATCCGGTGTTGCCAGAACTGGGGCGGTGGTCAATCTCTTCTTGAGCTCTTCGAAGCTCTCTTCGCATTTTGGCATCCACTCGAACTTCTTGTCCTTTTTGAGGAGCTGAGTCATTGGTCGTGCAATGCTAGAGAATCCTTCCACGAACTTGCGGTAGTAGCCCGCTAGTCCGAGGAAGCTTCTGACTTCCTTGACGGTCGTTGGAGATTGCCATTGGGTCACTGTCACACCCTGCATTTTGTAACATGATATTTGTATCTTTGAAGCATGAAAATTTGGACCAGCAAATTTTTTTAGCATCATTTGGCTTTATTTGGAATTGAGTTTTCTTCATTTGCTTTTTCATGTGCTCATTAAAGTCAACTATGATCTCTTGTAGATTTCATCTCCATACCCAAAACTTCTGCCCAATGATCATGCCAAGTGTTATATACCAGTATAGTATTTTCTTACAAAATTATTTTGGCCAAAAAGTATTTTATAAATTTAGTTTTCCAAAAACCCCTGAATTGAGATTTGCACTGCAAGTACTTGATTTAGGGTGTGAAAATTATTTCAAAAGGTTTATTTGAGACCTAGTAGTCATAGGACTCCCAGAAACCACAAAGGTATAATTTTAAAAGTTATTTTCCTATTTTATTTAAAAGCTTTTTCTTAAGGCCAGAAATGGTCTTTAATAGGGAAAAATTATTTAACTATTTCAAAAATATTTACCAAAATTCAGAGAGACTCAGGGGACATATATTGTCCATATATAAGAGTTTCAACACTTGGTCATGTTCAAAATAATGGGCTAAACCCTCTAAAACCCTTTTTGGATATTTCAAGCTTTTGAAATATTTACAAAGGAATTTTTCTCCAAAAATTCCAGGGAAATCCTATCATGTCATATGTGACATATTTGATGATCTTGCCAAGTCCCATGCCTTGGGAAGCAAGAAAACATCCTCAAACCCCTTCATAACCATTCTGTCCATATTTGAGGTTTGAGCAACTTTACATTGCCAAACTTATCCAAATGCTCTCAAACTTGGTGCACATGCTAGAATGACCTAATAAGGCATCTAGACCAAATGGCACAAGATTTGGAATAGAGCAACTTGATCAGATCACCTCAAAACCCTTTCTGTTCAAATGCAAGTTTGAACAACTTTACATTACCAACTTTTTATCTGGAGCTTCAAACTTTGTGGGCATGATCAATACCCCAAATGATGATGCTACACCAAGTGGTGCATCAAGGGGAGATGATTAGCTTGACTCAATCAAGATGAAACTGTTTCTGTTGATTTCTAGGATTCACCAAAGTTACATTGGCTAGTTTCTTCAAATGAGCCCAAATTTGGTGAAGCACCCTATTTTCTCATGTCTTTCAACCCTGTCAAGTGCCATGTCAAGTGGAATTCATTTACTTGATCAAACACTGATCAAACACCTTCTGCAGAAATGCTAAAACCTCCAATTTGACCACTTTCACTTTTCTCCATGGCCTCAATTTCTTACCACAGGATCATTGAGTTACCAGCTACCTCCAGTAACTCCCCTAGCACCCCAGCTCCATGATTGAGGGCTGAAACCCTTGTTTTACCCTGCTGTACAGTCAGCTTCCACCATTTTACCAACACTCTCACTCTCTCTCTGCATCCCCAGGGCATCCAAGGCCTCAGGGCATTTCTTTACTCCTCCTACAACGCACTAGACACTGTTGGGCACGCTGGAACGGACCAAACCGGCGAGAGCGCGGAGGTGCCAGTCAAACGCACGCTCTAGAGCGCGCAAACAGTGCTCCCCGCACGCTGGCTCCAGCCAATCGCCGATCCCCGACAGCCTCGGGCCTCCCCCTCGCGCCAGTCGAGGCGCCTCGATGTCCGCGACCTCCCCGGCGCTGTCCCCCCTCCTCCTGCGCCCTCCAGTGAGCGTCGTCGCACGCGCACCGGCCGCCCGCTTCGGCCATTCTTCTGCCTCACACGCGCGCCCTCCTCTGACGCTCCCCCGCTCCTCCTCTCACCTCAGCTGGACGTGGAGCTAGTCCACGGACCTCCCCGGCGTGTTCCCAGGCTCCAGAACCCTCCACAGCCTCGCCTGCAACCTCCCCGGCGCACGGGTCCACGGTGAACCACGGGCGCGGCTATATAAGGCCCTCCCGAGCTTCCCCAACACCACCACAAGCCTCACACCACTCCACTGAGCCCCCCTGCACCTCCAGATCAACCCCAGGACGCCCCAGTGCTCGGGATCGACCGGAGCTCCGCCATGTCGGGCCGCCGGCGATCTCGAGGTACGGGCCTCCCCTGCCTCTCCTTCAACCCGTTTCGGAACCGCCGCACCTCACTGATCATTTCCCCCCGGTTTCCCCTCCCTGTGGCAGCCGGAAACAGCCGCAGCCACCACCCGCCGACGAGCTTCCGCCGTCCCACCTCGTCGCCGGCGAACCAGGGCTCCCCGCCGTGCCGCACCACCACCACTGCAACCGCCACTCAACACTGAGTCCGTCCCTGGCCTCCGTTGCCGTCGCCGTGGCCGGAATCCTCGCCGGTGAGCTCGCCATCGCCGTGGCCGAGGGGTTAGAGATGACAGGCGGGCCCCGCCTGTCATCCCCCCACCTCTCTCCCCCTCATCTGTGCCGCTGACCCACGGGCCCCGCCCTTCAGGTTTGAAAACCTGACGTGCACGCGCGCTGGCTCCGTGCGGCTGGGCCAGTCCGTCTGGGCCGTGCACTGTGGCCTCCTCTGGCCCAGTGCACAGGACCCCTTTTTCTTTTTCTTTTCTGTAAATGATTTAAACATTTATACAGAAAAGAATATTGATCCAAATTAAATAATTCCAACTCCTAAAATCTTGCAATATTCCAACCTATTTAATGGTACTTCTTTCATTCAAATCCATGAAACTTTCCTGTACTGTTCAAATTTAAATTCAAATTTGGGCAGTAATACTCCTGTTCAAAAATCAATATATCCTATTCTGTAACTCCAAAGCTCCAACTAAGATTTTTTCCCCATCTTAGAAATCTCTCTAGTATTTTACAAAAATGAGTTGACATTTTTCTGAGCACTTAGTTTTTTCTGTTTTATTTGTATTCTTATTTTCCCATGGTTATTATGCGACGTATAGATCCCGTATTTGACGAAGTTGCCGTGGAAGAAGAAGGAGAAGGATTTGAAGACTTTGAAGACCAAGCCAATCCAGGCAAGCATCCCTTTGACCATGATACACTTGTTCTCGGAACCCGTTTGTTTTCGATGCATGATGATAGGGTTACGATGGTAACCTAGATGAACCACCACATGATGCATGCCTTATTGTTGATCTTGCTGTGAGCTAGATGACATGCAAATAATTGGTCATGATGCTTATATGATGCATGTGTGATATGAACCCTCGTAGTTGAAATCTTTGCATGAACCCATCGGGTGCCCCTAATGCCTGAGGGTGATGAAGTGTTAGGTCATCACTTGAGAAAGAAGTGATGTGCCGGTAGATCATGTGCATGGTGGAATGATGGATTAGATTTATGTGTGACTACCGTCCCAACCAAACATGTGCAACCACACTACCCCTTATGGGACGGGGCTTTATTGATTACTTAGGTCGATACTAGCATGGTGCCCACATTACTAGTGACGGGAAGACTTGAGGTCTTTCCCGGGACGGGGTCGTGCTTGGATAGACGACCATGACTGTTTTCACAGGGCACCGGACACACCGTTGGTCCCTTCGGGTACGCGTGAACATTGAAATTAGGGCAAGTCCCGTGATCTATTGTTTGTACCCGAGGGCCATGTGCCAACGAGTGGACTCTATGTTAGTGTCGTCTAAGGAAAGGTAATGACCGGGTGCTTACCCCGGGTACTTGAGGTACCGCGGGTCGTGGATGACACGGAAGTTCCCCGGATCTTGTGGGTAAAGTGCGCAACCTCTGCAGAGTGTAAAACTATTCGAATAGCCGTGTCCACGGTCATGGACAGTTGGGTGGTGCTACTTAAACTATGTCTAGAATTTTACTTCATTGGTGATAAATTGTGTGTGACAAGTCAAGGATGGTGACTTGACTCGATGAGATGAATCATATTCATGTTGATATCGGTAACCTGTCTTCAAGGTTACGCGTGGTTATTGATGCATAAGCTAGATGATAGCATATTGTTCTAGCTTCCTGCTAGATTGTTCATTATTGTTCCATTGCATTGTTACCACATCATGGGTTGCTTGCGAGTACATTCAAATTACTCATTGGCTTGCCACTGGTTATTTAATTGGCCAGGCATGGAAGAGCAGGAATATGAGGAAGAGTTCTTTGGAGACGATCATGCGAACTAGGACGCTATCCCAGTTAGAATGCCTGTAGGGTTAAGGCAGATGGCATGGGTTCCACCCGTTTATCGAAGACTTCCGCTACTTGAGTTATTTGCTATTCAGCCCGTGAGGCTCTATCTATGTAAGACTTGGCCATAATGGCCTTAATTCGTGTAAGACTCTTTGTATGGATGTAAGACTCTTGTTATTTCAGCTTCTGTGTGTTCAGTGAGCATTGATCTCTGGGATCACTGTACACGTGCATTCGGTGATCTCGACTTCTAAGTCGGGGTCCCTACAGTCACAGCTTCGATTTTTGCAGGATCAACAAATAATCCTTCCTCGGTCAAGACACGACCTAAGAATCCAACTTTATGCAGCCAGAACTCACACTTGCTGAATTTGGCATACAGTTGGTGCTCACGAAGCTTGTCTAGGACCATCCTCAGATGCTGCTCGTGCTCTTCCTCCGACTTCGAGAACACAAGAATGTCATCAATGAAGACAACAACAAACTTGTCCAAATATTCCATGAAGACTTTATTCATGAGATACATGAAGTAAGCTGGGGCATTGGTTAACCCAAAAGACATGACCGTGCACTCGTACAGGCCATATCTGGTTACGAATGCCGTCTTCGGAATATCTTGGGGTCTGATCTTCAGCTGGTAATACCCAGATCTGAGGTCGATCTTGGAGAATACCTTGGCTCCGCTGAGCTGATCAAACAGATCTTCGATCTTGGGAAGTGGGTACTTGTTCTTGATTGTAACTTCATTGAGGGAACGATAGTCAATGCACAAGCGGATGGTACCGTCCCTCTTGGCCACAAACAGAACAGGAGATCCCCAAGGGGAGGCACTTGGGCAGATAAATCCCTTCCTTAGCTGCTCTTCTAGCTGTTTCTTCAACTCGGCTAATTCTTCCGTCCCCATTCTATAAGGCTTCCTATAGATGGGTCCCGCTCCGGGCAAGAGCTCGATGATGAACTCAATGTCACGGTCAGGGGGCATTCCCGGTAGTTCGTCCGGAAAGACATCAGGATACTCACATACCACCGGTACTTGATCTAGCCCAACTTCAGACAGACAGTTGACTTTAGCGGCTTGAGCGGAAGAGGAGTTGGGAGCAAACTTGACTTCGACTCCTTGGTCATTGGTCACAGTGACTGTCCGATTGGCACAGTCTAACAAGCCTTGGTGCTTGCTGAGCCAATTCATGCCTAGGATCACATCCAAGCCTTGCGATCTCAGGACGATAAGGTCTGCTAGGAAGTCTACACCGTTAATGGTAATACTGACTCCTTTACAGCCTATCTTGGCTCTCATCTCGGCTCCGGGGGTTTGTACCACCATAGGGTTATTCAGGGGTGTAGGGGTCATGCCACTTTTTAATGCAAATCTTTGAGTGAAAAATGAATGCGTTGCTCCAGAATCAAACAAGACAGTTGCAGGTGCTGAGTTGACAAGGAACGTACCCAGCACGACGTCCCAGTCTTCCTGGGCTTCTTCAGCAGTGACATGATTCACACGCCCCTTCCCATAGTTTGGTGGATTGCGAGGAGCTGGGTTCCTTGGTGGCATTCCACGGCCTTGTCCCTGGTTCTGCGCATTGGGGCGCGGGGCATCAGGCTTCTTGTTAGGGCACACCCTTGAGATGTGTCCGGGCTGACCACATCCAAAGCAAGTGACTTGGTTTGGAGCGTTGATCTTGTTGCCACCACTGGTATTGGGGTTGAAAGCTGGCCTGGGGTTGGCATACTGCTGAGGCTGAGGGTTGGCACGAGGTGCAGGAGCTCTTGGCTGCTGATAGGTTGGCTTGGTCGGGGATGACTGCCACGGACGAGGCTTCTGGTTGCTGGAACTTCCCTTACTGACCAACTTGCGCTTGCGAGTGTCTTCCAAAGCACGCCGCTTGTCTTCAAGCATGAGTGCCTTGTTCACCAGGTCAGGGAAAGACGGGCAGTCGCACACGACAAGCGAGTATTGCAGAGTCTGATTAAGGCCTTCCACGAAGCGCTCCCTTTTGGCAGCATCAGTGCTGACATCTTCAGGGGCATACCTTGACAGAATGCTGAACTTCTGCATGTACTCCTTGACAGTGCCACTTCCTTGCTTCAGGGCTCGGAACTCACGCTTTTTGATAGCCATGATTCCGGAAGGAATGTGGGCCTTACGGAATTCTGCCTTGAAGTTCACCCAAGTGATGTCTTGTTCAGCATGCATGACCTTGAATCCATCCCACTAAGCTCTAGCAGTTCCCCTGAGGCAGTGGGCTGCATAAGCCACCTTCTCGCGATCTTCGGTGCATCCGACTAGTTCCAGGATCTCCTTAATGGAACGGAACCAGTCGTCTGCATCCAGGGGTTCAGCAGTCTCGATGAAGGTTGGCGGTGCATGCTTCTTGAACTCTGCCAACGTGGAACGTCCATTGCCATTCCCCGCCGGCTGGCGGTTGTTTTTGACAGCTTGAGCAATCAACTGGAGAGCTGCAGTGTTGGCTTGGCGTTCCTCTCGGAAAGCTTGGAGAAGCTGAGCCATGTCCATGCTTGCAGGAGGTGGTGGTGGAGCTTGGTCATTGGTTTGGTCGTGGCCTGCCTCTGGCTGAGAGGATGCTCCGGCTTCGGGCTGCTGGGTAGAGGTACCAGTACGAGTTACAACAGGCATCCTGTTGGAGCAGTAAAAGGTCTCATGACTCGGAAGAGGTAAAGCAAGATAGATGGGTGCCTAGTAAGGGGGTGGGTGTGACACTAAATCAAATCATGCAAGGGCCGTAAGGCCAAAACACATTCATTAATATCCAAATGGGTGATGTAGTCGTTTACACATTCCTGAAGGAAGAATACGACTTACATCCAGACACAACAAAAGCAAACACTAGATGGTTTCATATGAACCATACAAGGACTTGACTGCGCATAGGGGTTACACGACCTAACCTACCGTAGAGGTTACAACTGGCATATCCGAGTAGCGAATAATGCCTAAGCGACGGAATGCTCGGTCGCGTATTCCGGCTCTTCTGGGTCTTCCTCCTTGTCTTCATCTGTTTGGGCTCCCTTGTCGCTTGAGGGTGTAGGGGAGTGGAGGAGTTGGATTCGACGGTGCTTCGTCGGTGGTGCAGGGAAAAGCTTGCGATATTCCCTTGCTGTCATCCGGCGTCGCCGAGGTGGTTCTTCACCCTTGGAAGATACATCCTCGGAGGGCCTTCTGCCTCGATATGCAATAGCGGATTGTCCTGAAGGTGCTCCTTCCTTCTTGATCCTATTTGCCTTCTCTTGAGCTCGACGAAGAAGTGCCTTGGTCTTGTGAAGTTCTTCTCGAAGCTTCATTGATTCCGAGGCCAAGTCTTGAGCCAAACTGTCGGCACATAGACTGAAGTAGGTCTGGAACCGAAGCGAGAGTCCTTCCTTCAGCGGAGGGGCTAGTGCGCTGCTTTCTTCCGTCACCTTCCTTTCGGTAAGGTAAGAAGCGAGTTGTCATCTTGGCTGCCATCTCCGGAAGAAGCTCGCGGAGACGGTTTAATGCCTTGAGTGAAGCAGCCTCGACAGCGAGTGGTAGTTTTGCCATCTGGGGTCCCTCGAAGAACCAACTTGTGGGAGGATCGTTTGCCTTCACAATCACTTCCACATGGTACTCCACCTCAGTATCGCTCACCAAATGTTCAAGGTAGGTGAGGATGGGTGCTCGGTGGAACTGACACTCCTGGAGGCTATCCTCGAGAAGTAAGGGAAACCCAGTGGTCAGATGCTCTTCGGGTACAGCGGCGATCTACAAAGGTGGATTAGGAGGGGTTAATAAGCTGATGAAATCTCAGGTTTAGAAAAGAAGAGAGGTTCAGAAGGTTTTTGAAAAGGGGTCTCAACTAACTAACGCCCATGCTAACTAAGGCTTCCTACAGTCAGGATGGCTCTGATACTAGCTCCGTGGGGACCCCGACTTAGAAGTCGAGATCACCGAATGCACGTGTACAGTGATCCCAGAGATCAATGCTCACTGAACACACATAAGCTGAAATAACAAGAGTCTTACATCCATACAAATAGTCTTACATGAATTAAGGCCATTACGGCCAAGTCTTACATAGGTAAAGCCTCACAGGCTAAATAGAAAATAACTCAAGTAGCGGAAGTCTTCGATAAACGGGTAGAACCCATGCCATCTGTCTTAACCCTACAGGCATTCTGACTGGGATAGCGTCCTAGTTCGCATGTTCGTCTCCAAAGAACTCTTCCTCATATTCCTGTTCTTCCATGCCTGGCCAATTAAATAACCAGTGGCAAGCCAATGAGTACTTTGAATGTACTCGCAAGCAACCCATGATGTGGTTCAAAAGTAATAATGCAATTGAATGACAACGAACAATCTAGCAAGGGCTAGAATAAACATTCTACTATCAAGTTTATGCATCAATAACCTCGCGTAACCTCGAAGACAGGTTACCGATATCAACATGAATATGATTCAATTCATCGAGTCAAGTCACCATCCTTGACTTGTCACACACATAACATCACCAATGAAGTAAAATTCTGGACATAGTTTAAGTAGCACCACCCAACTGTCCATGACCGTGGACACGGCTATTCGAATAGTTTTACACTCTGCAGAGGTTGCGCACTTTACCCACAAGATCCAGGGAACTTCCGTGTCATCCTCGACCCGCGGTACCTCAAGTACCTGGGGTAAGCACCCGGTTATTACCTTTCCTTAGACGACACTAACATAGAGTCCACTCGTTGGTACACAGCCCTCGGGTACAAACAATAGATCACGGGACTTGCCCTAATTTCAATGTCACGCGTACCCGAAGGGACCAACGGTGTGTCCGGTGCCCTGTGAAAACAGTCATGGTCGTCTATCCAAGCACGACCCCGTCCCGGGAAAGACCTCAAGTCTTCCCGTCACTAGTAATGCGGGCACCATGCTAGTATCGACCTAAGTAATCAATAAAGCCCCGTCCCATAAGGGGTAGTGTGGTTGCACATGTTTGGTTGGGACGGTAGTCACACATAAATCTAATCCATCATTCCACCATGCACATGATATTACCGGCACATCACTTCTTTCTCAAGTGATGACCTAACACATCATCTCCCTCGGGCATTAGGGGCACCCGATGGGTTCATGCAAAGATTTCAACTACGAGGGTTCAAATCACACATGCATCATATAAGCATCATGACCAACTATTTGCATGTCATCTAGAACATAGTGAGATCATCAATAAAGCATGCATCATGTGGTGGTTCATCTAGGTTACCATCGTAACCCTATCATCATGCATCAGAAACAAACGGGTTCCGAGAACAAGTGTATCATGGTCAAAGGGCTGCTTGCCTGGATTGGCTTGGTCTTCAAAGTCTTCAAATCCTTCTCCTTCTTCTTCCACAGCAACTTCGTCAAATACGGGATCTATACGTCGCATAATAACCACGGGAAAATAAGAATACAAACAAAACAGAAAAATCAAAGTGCTCAGAAAAATGTCAACTCATTTTTATAAAATACTAGAGGAATTTCTAAGGTGGGGAAAAATCTTAGTTGGAGTTTTGGAGTAACAGAATGGAGTTTATTGATTTTAGAACAGGAGTTATACTGCTCAAATTTGAATTTAAATTTGAACAGTACAGAAAAGTTTCATGGATTTGAGTGAAAGTAGTACCATTAAATAGGTTGGAATATTACAAGATTTTAGGAGTTGGAATTATTTAATTTGGATCATTATTATTTTCTGTAGAAATGTTTAAAACATTTACAGAAAAGAAAAAGAAAAATGTGCCCTGTGCACTGGGCCAGAGAAGGCCACAGTGCACGGCCCAGATGGACCGGCCCAGCCGCACGGGAGCCTGCGCGCGCACGTCAGGTTTTTAAACCTGACGGGCAGGGCCCGTGGGTCAGTGGCACAGAGGAGGGGGAGAGAGGTGAGGGGATGACAGGTGGGGCCCGCCTGTCATCTCTAACCCCACGGCCACGGCCACGGCGAGCTCATCGGCGAGGTTCCCGGCCACGGCGACGGCAACGGAGGGCAGGAACGTGACCAGCGTCGTGTCGCGGATGCAGGGGTGGTGGTGCGGCACGGCGGGGAGGTCCGGTTCACCGGCGGCGAGGTGGGACGGCGGAGGCTCGTCGGATGGTCGTGGTTCTGGTCGTTTCCTACTGCCACAGAGAGGGAAAACAGGGGGGAAAGGATCAGTGAGGCGAGGGGGTTCCGAATCGGGTGGAAGGAAGGGCAGGGGAGGCCCATACCACGAGATCGCCGGCGGCCCGACGCAGCGGAGCTCCGGTCGATCCCGAGCACCGGGACGTCCTGGGGAGGAGTGGATGATGCTGGGGGACTCAGTGGAGTGGAGTGAGGCTTGTGGTGCTGCTGAAGAGGCTCGGGAGGGGCTTATATAGCCGCGCCCATGGTCCACCTTGGACCCGTGCGCCGGCGAGGTTGCAGGCGAGGCTAGGAGGGGTTCTGGAGCCTGGGATCAAGCCGGGGAGGACTGTGGACTTGCTCCACGTCCAGCTGAGGGAGAAAGAGGAGCGGGGGAGCGTCAGGAGCGTGCGCGCGTGCGAGGCAGAGGAGTGGCCGCAGTGGGCGGCCAGCGCGCGTGCGACGACGGCCACTGGAGGGCGCAGGAGGAGGGGGGACAGCGCCGGGGAGGTCGCGGACGTCGAGGGGCCTCGACTGGCGTGAGGGGGAGGCCCGAGGCTGTCGGGGGAGGCCGATTGGCCGAAGCTACAGTGCTTGTCTGCACTGTTGCGTGCTCCAGAGCGCGCGTTTGGCTGGCATCGCCGCGCTCTCGCCGTCCTGGTCAAACCCAACGTGTCCAGCAGCGTCTAGAAGGTCAGGGGGGAAGTAAAGAATTGGCCTGAGGCCTTGGATGCCCTGGAGATGCTGAGAGAGAGTGAGAGTGCTGGTGAATTGGTGAAAGCTTGCTGTTCAGCAAGGTAAAACAAGGCTTTCACCCCGCAATCATGGAGCTGGGGTGCTGGGGAAGTTACTGGAGGTAGCTAGTAACTCAATGATCATGTGGTAAGAAGTTGAGGCAATGGAGAAAAGTAAAAGTGATCAAGTTGGAGGTTTTAGCAATTCTGCAGAAGGTGTTTGATCAGTGTTTGGTCAAGTAAATGACCTCCACTTGATATGGCACTTAACAGGGTTGAAAGACATGAGGAAATAGGGTGCTTCACCAAATTTGGGCTCATTTGAAGAAACTAGCCAATGTAACTTTGGTGAACCCTAGAAATCAACAGAAATAGTTTCATCTTGATTGAGTCAAGCTAATCATCTCCCCTTAATGCACCACTTGGTGTAGCATCATCATTTGGGGTATTGATCATGCCCACAAAGTTTGAAGCTCCAGATAAAAAGTTGGTAATGTAAAGTTGTTCAAATTTGCATTTGAACAGAAAGGGTTTTGAGGTGATCAGATCAAGTTGCTCTATTCAAATTCTTGTGCCACTTGGTCTAGATGCCTTATTAGGTCATTCTAGCATGTGCACCAAATTTGAGAGCATTTGGACAAGTTTGGCAATGTAAAGTTGCTCAAACTT
>LR738713.1:213688303-213699923 GCA_902687465.1 Secale cereale
GGCGGGCGCCGCTGATTGGAGCAGCGGGTCGGTCTTGTTTTCTTGTGCCTCCGGCGCTTGGACTGGTTGATCCACGCGGTCGCCCTTTCTATAAAGAAGGGAGTGACGTTGCTCCCCTCCTGTCCACCCATCCACTTCTAGTTCGATTCCTTCCCTTCCCAAGCGATGTCGAGAGGGCATGGCCGTGGCCCAACCCTTGCGGAGGCGACCAGGTGGTCCTCTCGTCAGAGGGCGGCGGTGGTCAAAGAAGAGCCGGATGCCCAAGAGGAGGGTCATGCTGGAGGTCAAGGCGCCGGCCGGGGTCGTGGCCGGCGAGGTGGTCGAGGCAGAGGCAGGCGAGGTTGGGGGACACCCGCGCCATCATCATCTCCGTCTCCATCTCCTTCGACGTCTCCTCCTGCCTCCACACATGGCCATGTCAGGGACACGGCGCTGGAGTTCATCTTGCAACTGCGCGAGCCGCAGCGTAGTCGCCTCCATCTTCCTGAAGCTTTCGCGAGGGTGTTGGAGGTCAACCAACCATCGAGGTTGAGGCTCCACATGGAGGGTTGTTGCCATGGCGCCATGTGGGTGAACACCAAGTTCCCCGCTCTTCATGTAATCCTCCTCCGCTGGGTGTCGAAGACCTTTGCGTGTGCCCACTGCTTGATGAAGGGGCACATCCTCTGCTTCAGGTTAGCGGAGAGCGATCTATTCTCTGTCAAGGTCTTCGGGCACTCGGGACACAGGCTAGGGTGCTATGCGGAGAGCTCGACCGACGACGAAAGCTCCTCCCGGAGCGAGAGTGATGGGGAGGACAGCGACAGCGACGGCGAGGGCAGCGGGCGGGAGGATGACGGGTCCGACTAGGTGGCGGACACGCCATCCCCGGGCGATGCAGGCACCACCATCATCTGCATCGCCAGCCCCTCGAACTTCTCGGGGTCGCCTCCTTGGGCGCCTGGCGTTGTGAGGCCGGAGAAGACGAAGAAGGTGGGCGGAGGCCGGCATGTCAGAGTACGCAGGCGTCAACTCGCACATTGTCGGCCCACTGCCCCATCTTTCGACTCTTCTTCCGATGCCATCATCGCCAGCCTTCTTAGGGATGGCCATCGGGATGTTCTCTTGGTGCTTTCTGCTGCTCGCCCTTCGCCTAGGCGCTCCCTTTGCCCTTTGCCATCTTGTTCCTTTTCCTGAGGAGAGGGACAAGAAAGGGATTACGGGCATCTTATCTCTTTTTAGTTTCTAAGCCTATGGACCATTGTAAGATTTAAATCTTGTAACCCCCTCGCTCATGTACGCATTCCGTATGAATTGTACTTGTTTACAACAAATTAACGAAGAGAAGGGTGTTTTCTGGGTGTCCTTTGTGCGCGGGCAGGAGCCACACCAAGGAACGGATCCTTGTTATCTTAAGATTAACATCGTGCCCCAGCAACAGGCCTTGCCGCCCCCCGCCCCCGCTCCATATCTTGACCATATTTACGCCTTCGGCGGAAGTAGGAGTAGAGTAGGATTAGGCCCTTCATCTGCTCCCTTCCCATCACACTACTACCGAGTTTTGATCCAAAACAAAGTTTGTTGGACACAGGGAAAAAAGGGAGCATGATGGCATAAGAGCGAACGAAGTCTCGTACGTTCAAGTTTCATATGGAAGTAAGGAGTGGGGGATGAAAGACTTATCTGGTCTTGTAGCTCCCGACAACCTTATCTTGCCATGGCCTGACCCTTGGATCTGCAGCCCCCGGCAACCTTGGTTTTGCCGAGGTTTGAGCGCCGGCTCGTCCTCTTTCTTCCAAACAGCCCAGCAGGAATGTCCAGGCATCCGGTGAACAAGAGGACGGAAAGGAAACAGAGAGATGCATACTCGACCTCTATGCTAGGGGTTAGCCGCCGCCAAGCACTATCAAACCTAACAGAGGAAGAGACTCAACCTAGCATGCATGCTAAAACTTAGGGCGCCAACGCTTCATTTATTTATCTCAGGGTCTGTGCCTAGCTTTGTATGAAGGGTTACATGCCTTGCCGGCAAGGCTTGAAAAAAGGGTGGCTTGCCTCGAAGCCCGGCAACCACGCCTTACGTGTAAAACTTGCGAAGATGTTCGATGTTCGAGGAGTTGTTCACTGGAATACCATCTTCGGTCTCCAGGTGGATTGCGTCAGGCCTGGTGACTCGTATTACCCGATAAGGGCCTTCCCACTTTGGCGTCAAATTGTTGGAATTCTTGGCCGATCGAACGTGCCGAAGAACAAGGTTGCCTTCCTCAAATATTCGGGAATGAACCTTGCGGCTATGGTAGAGGCGCAAGGCTTGCTGGAAGCGCGCTGCTCGCACAGCCGCCCGAAGACGATCTTCCTCGAGGAGTGTGGCGTCATCTTGCCACAGCTACTCTTGCTCAAGCTCATCATAAGCGAGCACTCGAGGTGACCCGTATGTGAGTTCCGTGGGGAGAACTGCTTCTGCCCCGTAAACGAGGGAGAAAAGTGTCTGGCCCGTGGCTCGATTTGGTGTCGTTCTGATTGACCAAAGAACCGCCAGTAATTCATCAATCCAGCGCCTTCCGCACTTGTGTAGTCTGTCAAAAGTTCTTGTCCGAAGGCCTCGCAGTACTTTAGCATTTGCCCTCTCCGCCTAGCCATTGCTTCGAGGATGCACACCAGAAACAAAATAGACCTTGCTGCCAAGGTCTTGAATATACTGCATGAAGGTGTGGCTTGTGAACTACGTGCCGTTGTTGACGATTCTATTTGGTATCCCAAATCGGCAGACTAGGCCCTTGAAGGACTTGTCGGCTAATTGTGCTGTCACCTTTCTCACTGCTTCCACCTCTGGCGACTTTGTGATCTTGTCGATTGCAACGTACAAGTACTCAAAGCCCCGACAGCACGGGGAAAGGGGCCCAGTATGTCGAGCCCCCAAACCAAGAATGGCCAGGAAAGAGGGATTGTTTGGAGAGCTTGAGCTGGTTGATGAAGCTTCTTTGAATGGAACTGACACACTTCACACTTGGTTACTAGTGCCATTGCATCCTGAAGGGTAGTGGGACAGAAGTAACCATGCCGGAATGCCTTGCTGGCAAGGGCCCTCGACCCTATGTGGGAGCCACATATGCCTCCGTGTATCTCTGCCAACAGCTCTAGTCCTTCCTCCCGGGGAATGCACTTTAATTTCACACCATTCGGCCTTTTTCTGTACCAGACGTCATCGACGAACAGGTACATGGCGGACCAACGGGCTATTTTCTCCGCTTCTTCATGCTCCTCAGGAAGCTCCCCGGTTTGGAGGAATTGGACGGTATGTTGTGCCCATGGCGGAGCCTGGAGCTCGACGGCAAGGACCAAAGGCAGCTCCTCTGCCACATGAGCGATTGTCTCCATGGTTAGGGCTTGACGCCCTGCGGGAGTCTGTTGCCCTATGGCAGGCTCAGCGCCCCTGGCAACAACTTTGCCGGCGACCCCTGTGGGCTCGGCGGGAAAGTACTTTCCGGGGCCTAATTTTCTTCGCTTGTTCTGCTCGGTCAATGATTCAACGGATGGCTAAGTTAATCGAAGCACAAAGGTACCTGGTTCCACATGCAGATTGATGGCGGCGCGTTTTGACAAGTAGTCGGCGATGTCGTTCTCCTCTCAGGGAATATGCTCTGCTTGTAGACCATCAAAATGCTCCTCCAGCTTCGTCACTTCATCTACGTAGGCCTCCATAAACGGGCTCTGGTAATATTTGTTAACTTGCTTGACGACAAGCTGTGAATCACCTCTAACAACGAGCTTCTTGATTCTGAGGTCTGCCGCGATCCTGAGAGCAGCAAGCAGTCCCTCGTATTTGACAGTGTTGTTCATCGACATCTCCCCGGGGAAGTGCATTTGGACCACATACTTAAGGTGCTCTCCGGTGGGCGCAACGAGCAGCACACCAGCACCTCCGCCTTGCAGCGAGAAAGCCCCGTCAAAGTACATAAACCAGTAGCGATTTGTTTCCTTGCCGGGGAGAGTAGTCTCCTGGATCTCTTCGTCGGGTGTTGAGATCCATTCTGCAACGAACTACGCCAAGGCTCTACATTGAATCGTCGAAGTGCTTTCAAACCTCAAACCAAAGCTCGACAGCTCCAAGGCCCATTCCATAATCCTCCCGGTCGCATCTGGGTTATGCAATATCCGTTGCAACGGGATGCTGGTGGCGATAGTAATTTCATGTGCTTGGATGTAACGACGCAGCTTCCTCGAGGCCATAAGGAGGCCGAAGAGCAATTTCTGGACATCGGAGTACCTCAACCTAGCCCCCTGCAAGACGGAGCTGACAAAGTAAACCGGATGCTGCATCATTTTCTTCTTCGGCACTACTTCATTTGGTTGCGTCGCTTCGGCCCCAGTGGCATCAGGCTCTATCGTTGCTATTGCTTCCATATTGACCTCCCTCTCGGCTACTAGCGCAGCACTGACCACTTGATTCAACGCCGCTAGATACAGCAGCAACGGCTCTTGTGCTTTGGTCGCGACCATTATCGGCATAGAGGAGAGGTATTTGTTCAAATCTTGCAGTGCTGCATCGGCTTCTGGGGTCCACTCCATTGGTCCTTCCTTTTTCAAGATCTTGAAAAAGGGAAGGGCGCGCTCGGCAGATTTGGAGATGAATCTGCCCATGGCGGCAACGCAGCCAGCAAGCTGACGCACATCCTTGATCCGCCTGGGTGCTTGAATCTGCTCGATGGCCTTGATCTTGTCTGGATTCGCCTCAATTCCATGTTGTGACACGAAGAAAACGAGAAGCTTGCTGGACGGAACACCGAAGACACACTTCTCAGGGTTCAGCTTAAGGTTGATCTTGAGCAGATTCACAAACGTCTCTTCCAAATCTTGTACGAGCATTGCTTTGTCCTTGGTTTTGACAACTATATCATCCATATAGGCTTCCATATTTCTATGTAGCTGAGGATCAAAACCAAATTGGACTGCTCTTGCGAATGTTGAGCCAGCACTCTTCAACCCGAAAGGCATCCGTATGAAATAATACGTACCACATGGGGTGATGAATGTTGTCTTCTCTTCAACTTCTCTTGTCATGAAGATTTGATGGTAACCTGAGTAAGCGTCAAGGAATGATAACAAGTCACACCCGGCCGTGGAGTCTACAATTTTGGTCAATGCACGACAACGGGAAAGGGTCCTTTGGACAAGCCTTATTGATGTCTGTGCAATCAATACACAGTCTCCACTTCCAATTTCCCTTGTGCACCACCACTGGATTGGTCAACCACGTTGGATGGAGTAACCCTCTCACTAATCCTACCGCCTCTAACTTCCTGGTTTCCTCTCTGATGAATTCTTGCCGCTCCAGAGCTTCCTTCCTGACCTTCTGCTTGATGGTCGCACATGAGGGCAGACAGCAAGATGGTGCTCAATCTCCTCCCTGGGAATGCTGGGGATGTCGGATGCTTGCCATGCAAACACGTCGACATTTGCTCGCAGGAAGGTGACTAGCGCGTCTTCCTATTTGCTGTCGAGGGCGAAGCTTATGGTGAAAGCCCCTCCCGTGTCATCCTCCTTAACGGACACCTTCTTGGTTTCTGGTGGTGCAGCTCTGGATTTCTTGCTCTTGCCGGTGGAGCTCTCTGGCACGTTCTCGACGGGAGCACTACACTCCAAAGAGGAGCGCTTACCAGAGTGGGTGCGATAGGTCCTACTGGTCTTCTTCCCTCTCAGGGCTTCAGCGACAGGAGCAAGTGTTTTGGCGGCAGTAGCTGCAACTGCCTCCCGGTAAAGCTGATCACTGCAGATCAGCGCATCCTTCTTGTCGGAGGGGACAGTGCTGATGGACATCGGCCCAGGCATCTTCAGTGTGTTGTAGGTGTAATGTGATGCTTCCATGAACTTGGCCAACGCTGGGCGACCGAGGATCCTGTTGTAAGGCAAGGGGATCTCGGCAACATAAAAAACAACTCTCTCCGTCCGGTAGTTCAGTTCGCCTCTGAATGTCACGGGCAGTGTGACTTTACCCTTGGGTTGACTCCTTCCTGGGTTGACCCCTTGAAACGTGCCCGTCGCCTCGAGGTCTCCATCAGGGATTTGCAGCCTTTTGATCACGATGGGCGAGATCAAGTTCAGACCGGCCCCGCCATCAACCAACATTTTCGTCACCTTGAGGTTGCGTATTGTTGGTGAAACCAACAAGGGCAAACACACGACCGCAGTTGTGCGATCAGGGTGGTCCTCGGTGTCAAAGATGATAGGAGTGCTGGACTACTTCAACGGCTTCTGGGCATCGAACGGTGGTTCCGCTACTGTGATCTCATGCGCCCACTGCTTGAGCTGGCGGTGAGAGGTGTGCAGGAAGGCACCACCATCGACGCACATGGCCTCTGTAGCCTTCTGGAACTCTTGCTCGCCGGACTCGTCATCCTCATCGCGATCATCATCTTCTTGCTTCTTGTCGCGGCCCCGGGCGGGCCTTTCTTGTTGGTTATCTTTGCCACCGCGGCCAGGCTGGCCGACACGTTTCTTGCCGGCTTCCTCGGCACCATCCTGGGCCTTCTCCTTGTCCTGTCTTTCATATACGGCTTTTTGCTTCTCTGCGAGCTGCTTGACTTGCCGGTAGTTCTGGAGGTCATGGCCTTTGGTGCGGTGGATCTTGTAGTATTACTTGTCAGAGCTTCCTGGCTTGTCGGCAGCCGCCAAGGCCCGGCAGGGGACACACCCGGAGATTTCCTTGCCGGGGTCGTCTGCCTTGATTTTCTTGGTAGCGCCGGCATCGTCGGGTCCCTCTACGACAAGCACGGCCTTGCACTTGAGTTTCCTGTTGCGGCGTCGGCCTTTTTCTCCTGGGCGACGACGTCTTCATATAAGGAATCGGTTTCCACACCGGTGTCTTCACCGGGGTACTTCCTTCCTTCTTCAGCCTGAGCACATCTGTCGGCCAGAACGTAGAGTTCGGCCACATCCTTGACTTTGTTCATCGCCAGCTCTTCACGCATCTCGCGGTTGTGCACATTCTGATGGAACGCGCTAATGGTGGCGGTGGGATGAACAACTGGGATGTTGTATTGCACTCGGCTGAACCTCTGGATGTACTTGCGCAGGCTTTCACCTTCTTTCTGGGGGATGACATGCAAATCGCTTGCTTGGCCATGAGCCTGGTGGCCTCCCGTAAAGGCGCCAATAAACTCATGGCACAAATCCGACCAACAAGAAATAGAATCTACTGGCGAGTGCATCAACCATGACATGACGTTGGGTTTAAGTGCCAATGGGAAGTAACTGGCAAGCACCTTGTCGTCACGTGCTCCGGTGGCCTGCATCACGATGTTGTAGATGCTGAGGAACTCTGACGGGTGAGTCTTGCCATTGTACTTCTCATTGACGTCAGGCTTGAAGGTGCGATGAGTGGGCCATTGGAACCGCCGCAACTCGCAGGTAAAGGCTGGACAGCCTACCTCGTAAGGTAAGCCTCCAGAGCCTCCCGGTGCTGGGTGGTCCATAGTGGGCCCTGCCCGCCTATCTGACTGGTGGCGCGCCTCACACCGGTGCTCGATGGTAGTTCGAGCGTCTTCTTGGACTCGCTCCCAAAGAACTTGGCGCTGATCGCGGTGGGTCCGTTGGTCGGACGACGCTATGGATATGTTATCACAAGCGTCGTCCCGACGGACCGGTGCTCATGGTAGCTGGCGAGGAGGAGGAGAATGCACCGTGGCTACGGCGCCTCCGATCCTTCCACCACCGTCGTGCGGTGGCACGATAGAGTGTCGGCCCGAGGGCCCTACTGGCCACGGATCATCTTTGCCGGCGACGGCGACGAGGCTTCGGATGGTAGCTCTCCACTCGTCGAGCTTCTCCGCAGCGGGAGAAAGTCGAGGAGCAACTGCGCGCACTAAGGCCTCCGCCGGTGTGGGTGGCGGTGAAAGCTGCGTGGACCGTGACGCGCTCCGACTTCTAACTATGTTAGAAGGACCTCTATCACGGTCCTACAGCTATACGCCGTTTTCGACAGCGCCTCGGCGAGCATGTTAATCCTCTATATCCCGTGACTGATGCGCATGGCTCTTCCCGTGGTTGCGCCCGGGGTCCTCAGCATGGCGAAGCTGCTCATCGCGCACGACCTGGGAGGAGCGCGTCGTGGGTGCCGCCGTGGGCGTCTTGGAAGTCACCGCGTCGCCCGTATGCGGTATGACGCTGCTCTTGGAGGGCCCCGCTCTGCCTGCGGGGGGCCCGGCTCTGCCCTTGTACTTGGTGGTGTGCAGCTCGTTGTCTCGTGCACAAACGATGCCGCTTGCTAGGCAACTGGAATGACGCGAGTGTTCGCGGGTCGCGCCTCGGCTTCCATCCGTGACCACCCAGTCGCCAGCCTGTGCCGGCACGAGCCGTTCGGCTCCAGACGAACCGATCGCTATGATCGTCTTTTTCTTGGGAGCCATAGCGATGAAGAACTGCTGAACTAATTGCTAGACTAGATTTTTACAACTACGCCCCTACCTGGCGCGCCAAAGATGTCGATGGAGAGCGACACCCATGGGATCACTGGAATCCCTTCTACGGTTGGCGGGCGCGAGGTTGTGCAAAGAGCAGGTCTAAGAGTTAGTACAAGGATCATTTACCCAGGTACGGACCGTGAGAATGTGTAATACCCTAGTCCTGCTTTGGTGTGTATTTGAGTGTTCTTGAGTTCTTGAACTAGCTACGTTGCATGTCTAGCTCAAAAGATCTGAATCCCTCTTCAGTATGACTCGAGCCTCCCTTTATAGTCAAAAAGGGGCGGCCACAGTGGCACACAGGAGGTGGAAAGGTGTACAGTGCACAAGCTTATCTCATGCCATTACAGGACAAGACGCATTAAATGCGCTACTTAGGTGTCCACTCGCTTTATCGAGGACCGAAATGATGCCCGTCCAGTCTATGGCTGCTCCGTCTGGTTGCAACGCACGTCCAGGCCAGTGGGGCAAGCAACTGAGATGGCGTGGTGGTAGGGTCTTCACGAAGATCTGCATGCCACCACGCAGGTGCTTGACTAGCTGGAACAAGAACCACGTATCGCCACGTGGGTACGTGCCTGGGCTAGTGGGTCGGCTGCCGAGCTGGGGCGACGATGGGGCGGCAAGAGCTTGCCGTGGTCCTGCATCTGTTCCCGGCAAGGGTCTTGCCGGGGCCTCTGTGAGAGTCCTCGACAAGAGGCTTGCCGGGGCTTCTGCGAGCATCCTCGGCAAGAGGCTTGCCGGGACCTCAGGGTGTTTTTGGCGAGGAGCCTTGTCGGGGCCTTGTGGGCGTCATTGGCAAGGAGCCTTGCGATTGCCTTGTCTTCTGGTTCTCATATTGGGAGTCATAGACCCTTGTCTGTACAAAGATCTGCATGCCATCACGTGGGTGCTCCCTGAGCCTTGGTTCCAACTCTGCTGATGATGCTGGAGCTCCTCGGCTCAAGGGTGGCTGCAACAGAGGCGTTTGGATGAGTTGCCCCGGCAAGGGTTCTTGCTGGGAGTGTGCAGGCCGCCCCAGCAAGAGACTTGTCGGGGGAAAGCCTGTCTTCTTGCTTGGCCTTCTTGTGCCACCTTCTTGGCGTTGCTCTGGTAACTTTGTGTCTCTGGCTTCCCTCCTCTACCTTGTTATGTGTGGTCGCATGCGTGGCTCTGACTGCTCGTGCACAATAAGGGGTATAAAGGAGCGCCCCTACTTTCGTACACAGACACCAAGCTTCTTGCAATTCGTCCTTAAGCGGCTTCATGTACACATTCATGTTTTTCCTTGAATAGTTGGGCCCTGAAATTATCAACGTCAGGAAAATGTTCTTTCTTTGCATAATCTGCCCGGGGGGAGATTCAGTGGAATGACAAACATGGGCCAACAACTATATTGGGCTGCCGTCTGACCAAACACACTGAACCCATCCGTGCTGACGGTGACTTGAGGATGCCTTGGAGCTGCTATTTTTTTCTTATGTAATGCATCGAAGCGCTTCCACGCTTCACCATCCGATGTGTTCACCATCATCACATTCCCATCTGCATCTAGTTCGATTCTTTTGCCCGTTTTGTGCCATGTCATCTGTCTGGCCGTCTCTTCGACCATGAAAATACGCTGAAGTCTTGGTACGATTGGCATATACCGAAGAACATTTAGAGGTATTTTGGTCTACGTCTTCTCACAAATACCGTTGTCTACCACAACATACCTGGAAGACTTGCAAATGGGACAATAGTTCAAGTCCTCATACTGGACCCTAAATAAGACACATCCTTTCTCACAGGCATGTATCTTCTCATAGGGCATCTTAAGAGCACGGAGGATGACTGGTACAGGTTTGCAGGTAGCACATGGCCTTTGTATAGAAATCTTCCGAATATTGTCATCATTGCATCATAGCATTTTGTGCCCAAGTTGAATTGAGCCTTCAAAGCCATTATTTGTGAGATGACATCCAGCTGACAAAGCTCAGTGTGCTCGTCGAGAGGGCGTTCTGAGGACTCCAACATTTTAGTGAAGACCTTTGCAGATTCCTCCATCTCCTCGTACGAGTCCCGAGCATCGTCAAAGTCTTGCACCATGTCTTCCATCCCGGTACCATGCTCGTCGGTGTGACGATGAACCACCTCGGCTCTGGCACGTTGGGCAGACTCACCGTGAAATGTCCAGACCATGTAACCAGGCGTAAAACCAAACTTCTACAGATCTTTACTCATTTCAAGCTCATCCCTCTTATTATAGTTGTCTCACCCGACACAGGGGCAGTAGCTTTTTTTCTGGCCTTTTGCTAATTCGGCTCTAACAAACCCCTTGGTTTTTGTTAACCATTCCTCGATCCAAACTTTCTTTCTAGTGTAACCGGTGTACATCCACGCACAATCACTCATATTGACTTCCTACTAGACATACAAGAAATATATACATAATTAGGCAAACCATATCCATCCGTTAATGGAGTTTGTCAGTTTTATTACGTCCATGCAACCAACACGCTAATAGGTAAAGATAGGTCCTAATCCCACCCGAGTATTTGTATATTCGGTTCGTTTTCCCATGCTCTGCTCCGGACCCGACACAAAATTTCGGAAGCACCTCCTAGCTGTTCTCCTGATACACCTCTCGGCAATAGGCAGAGAGGATGTGTACCCAGGAGGCACTGACGAAATTCTGCATCGGATCCGGAGCAGAGCATATGGGAAAATGAACCCAATCTACACACACTCGGACCATCCATGGATAACATTGGACAATTCGAAAGAATCAACAATTATAAATATACAAATGCATGCATATTTATATATGTAACCCTTTTGAATGGGAGAACATAGTGGTTACGCATACTGATGATTGACACCTATAGCTAGCAAGATTCATCGACACGAAGACAGGAACAGAGCAAATGAAGGGGGGCGGAGGAGATGTCATTTGTGCTCACCCACGAACGAAGGGGCGAAGCTCGTCGAATGCACGAGGAGGTCGTCGAACACCAGACTATCGTAGCGACGAAACATCTGCAAATTTCAAACCACCCGATCAACACAAATATGATGTTTTTTATAAAAAAATTGAAAAATATATGACCTATCTCATAATTCACAAATATATGACCCCGTTGGCCTCTGGAAGGCCGAAGAGTACCTTTTTCGGGAGGTGTCGGGGGTCGGGGTGTCGTGTCGGGGTCGGGGTGCTGCGTCGG
>LR738713.1:213705811-213719425 GCA_902687465.1 Secale cereale
GCAAGATCATCAAATATGTCATATATGACATGATAGAATTTCCCTGGAATTTTTGGAGAAAAATTCCTTTGTAAATATTTCAAAAGCTTGAAATATCCAGAAAGGGTTTTAGAGGGTTTAGCCCATTATTTTGAACATGACCAAGTGTTGAAACTCTTATATATGGACAATATATGTCCTATGAGTCTCTCTGAATTTTGGCAAATATTTTTGAAACAGTTAAATAATTTTCCCCTATTAAAGACCATTTCTGGCCTTAAGAAAAAGCTTTTAAATAAAATAGAAAAATAACTTTTAAAATTATACCTTTGTGGTTTCTGGGAGTCCTATGACTACTAGGTCTCAAATAAACCTTTTGAAATAATTTTCTCACCCTAAATCAAGTACTTGCAGTGCAAATCTCAATTCAGGGGTTTTTGGAAAACTAAATTTATAAAATACTTTTTGGCCAAATTAATTTTGTAAGAAAATACTATACTGCTATATAACACTTGGCATGATCATTTGGCAGAAGTTTTGGGTAAGGAGATGAAATCTACAAGAGATCATAGTTGACTTTAATGAGCACATGAAAGAGCAAATGAAGAAAACTCAATTCCAAATAAAAGCCAAATGATGCTAAAAAAATTTGCTGGTCCAAATTTTCATGCTTCAAAGTTACAAATAACATGTTACAAAATGCAGGGTGTGACAGACCTACCCCCCTTACAAGAATCTCGTCCCCGAGATTCCTAAACTAGGGCTTAAAAGAGGTCGGGAAACTCGGATCTAAGGTAGTCTTCTCGTTCCCAGGTTGCTTCTGCTTCGGTGTGGTTGCTCCACTGGACCTTGAAGTACTTGATGGTACGGCTCCGCGTACGTCGTTCTGCTTCGTCCAGAATACGAATGGGCTTCTCGCGGTAGGTCAAATCAGGCTGCAGATCAATGGCTTGGTGATCCACATCCTTGTAGAGATTGGGCTTGTCTGGAACTTGGAGAAATTTCCGGAGTTGTGACACATGGAATACATTGTGCACATCGGATAGCTCAGGTGGTAGTTCCAACTGATAAGCCACTTCTCCTCGTCGGTCTGTGATCTTGAATGGGCCAATGAACCTTGGCGCGAGCTTCCCCTTGACGTGGAAACGCTTGGTTCCCTTCAGAGGAGTTACCCGCAGGTACACATGATCTCCGACACGGAAACTCATGTCTCGGCCTCGAGTGTCAGCATAACTCTTCTGCCTTGACTTGGCTGCCTTTAATCGCTCTCTGACTAGTTGGACTTGCTCTTCTGCTGCGCGGAGAATATCGGGTCCAAAGACTAGTCCTTCTCCAGTCTCTGACCAATTGAGGGGTGTGCGACATTTGCGTCCATACAACACCTCAAATGGTGCCATTTGAAGGCTTGACGGGTCACTGTTGTTATAGGAGAACTCGACAAAAGGGAGACAGTCTTCCCACTTGGCTCCATATTCCAGGACACAGGCTCGGAGCATGTCTTCGAGAATCTGATTGACTCGCTCAGTCTGTCCTCCGGTCTGTGGGTGGAAAGCTGTGCTGAAAGACAACTTGGTTCCCAAGGCTTCTTGGAATCGCTTCTAGAACCTTGAAGTGAACTGGGTGCCTCGATCTGACACAATCTCCTTGGGAACACCGTGAAGACTTACGATTCGGTTGATATAGAGAGTTGCCAGCTGGTTGCCTGAGTAGGTAGTCTTGACAGGAATGAAATGGGCTACCTTGGTCAAATGATCGACTATGACCCAGATAGAGTCATGTCCTTTATTCGATCTTGGTAATCCAGTGATGAAGTCCATTCCGACTTTATCCCACTTCCACTCAGGAACCTTGAGTGGTTGAAGCAATCCAGCAGGTCACTGATATTCAGCCTTGACCCTTTGGCACACATCACACTTTGCAACATAGGTTGCAATCTCTCTCTTCATCCCGTGCCACCAGAATCGTGCCTTCAAATCTTGGTACATCTTGGTTCCTCCGGGGTGGATGGAATACGGGGTGTCATGGGCTTCTTGCAGAATCAGCGTCTTCAGCTCGGTGTTGTTTGGTACGCAGAGGCGACCTTTGTACCAAACAATCCCGTGCTCGTCTTCAGAGAATCCTGGGGCCTTGCCCAGCTTCATCTCCTCTTGATACCTTCGATGCTTGCGTGTCCATCTTGAGCCTTCTTGACGTCGTCCATCAGGGTCGGTCTGACTTCCAAATGATCCAAAAATCCGGGGGTGACCAATTCCAAACTGAATTGTTCGATCTCTTTAAACAAGGTTGGCTGCCTTTCTTGAATAACGACGTTCAAAGAGCAAGCCTTCCTGCTTAAGGCATCGGCCACCACGTTAGCCTTCCCAGGGTGATACTGAACACTGAGGTCATAATCTTTGATGAGTTCCAACCATCTTCGCTGCCTCATGTTCAATTCCTTTTGGGTGAAAATATACTTCAGACTTTTGTGGTCTGTGTAAATCTCACACCGTTTCCCTAGGAGGTAATGCCGCCATGTCTTCAAGGCATGAACTACTGCCGCTAGCTCAAGATCGTGAGTAGCGTAGTTCTCCTCATGGGGTCGTAGCTGCCTGGAGAGGTATGCTATGACGCGGCCTTCTTGCATCAGAACGCTACCCAATCCGGTTCGAGAGGCATCAAAATATATCACGAACTCCTTGTGAATATCAGGTGTTGCCAGAACTGGGGCGGTGGTCAATCTCTTCTTGAGCTCTTGGAAGCTCTCTTCACATTTTGGCGTCCACTCGAACTTCTTGTCCTTTTCGAGGAGCTGAGTCATTGGTCGTGCAATGCTAGAGAATCCTTCCACGAACTTGCGGTAATAGCCCGCTAATCCGAGGAAGCTTCTGACTTCCTTGACGGTCGTTGGAGATTGCCATTGGGTCACAACTTCGATTTTTGCAGGATCAATAGTTAATCCTTCCTCGGTCAAGACATGACCTAAGAATCCAACTTTATGCAGCCAGAACTCACACTTGCTGAATTTGGCATACAGTTGGTGCTCACGAAGCTTGTCTAGGACCATCCTCAGATGTTGCTCATGCTCTTCCTCCGACTTCGAGAACACAAGAATGTCATCAATGAAGACAACAACGAACTTGTCCAAATATTCCATGAAGACTTTATTCATGAGATACATGAAGTAAGCTGGGGCATTGGTTAACCCAAAAGACATGACCGTGCACTCGTACAGGCCATATCGGGTTACGAATGCCGTCTTCGGAATATCTTGGGGTCTGATCTTCAGCTGGTAATACCCAGATCTGAGGTCGATCTTGGAGAATACCTTGCCTCCGCTGAGTTGATCAAATAGATCTTCGATCTTGGGAAGTGGGTACTTGTTCTTGATTGTAACTTCATTGAGGGAACGATAGTCAATGCATAAGCGGATTGTACCATCCCTCTTTGCCACAAACAGAATAGGAGATCCCCAAGGGGAGGCACTCGGGCGGATAAATCCCTTCCTTAGCTGCTCTTCTAGCTGCTTCTTCAACTCGGCTAATTCTTCCGTCCCCATTCTATAAGGCTTCTTATAGATGGGTCCTGCTCCGGGCACGAGCTCGATGATGAACTCAATGTCACGGTCAGGGGGCATTCCCGGTAGTTCATCCGGAAAGACATCAGGATACCCACATACCACCGGTACTTGATCTAGCCCAACTTCAGACAGACAGTTGACTTTAGTGGTTTGAGCGGAAGAGGAGTTGGGGGCAAACTTGACTTCGACTCCTTGGTCATTGGTCACAGTGACTGTCCGATTGGCACAGTCTAACAAGCCTTGGTGCTTGCTGAGCCAATTCATACCTAGGATCACATCCAAGCCTTGCGATCTCAGGACGATAAGGTTTGCTAGGAAGTCTACACCGTTAATGGTAATACCGACTCCTTTACAGCCTATCTTGGCTCTCATCTCGGCTCCGGGGGTTTGTACCACCATAGGGTTATTCAGGGGTGTAGGGGTCATGCCACTTTTTAATGCAAATCTTTGAGTGACAAATGAATGTGTTGCTCCAGAATCAAACAAGACAGTTGCAGGTGCTGAGTTGACAAGGAACGTACCCAGCATGACGTCCGGGTCTTCCTGGGCTTCTTCAGCAGTGACGTGATTCACACGCCCCTTCCCATAGTTTGGTGGATTGCGAGGAGCTGGGTTCCTTGGAGGCATTCCACGGCTTTGTCCCTGGTTCTGCGCATTGGGGCGTGGGGCATTAGGCTTCTTGTTGGGGCACGCCCTGGAGATGTGTCCGGGCTGACCACACCCAAAGCAAGTGACTTGGTTTGGAGTGTTGATCTTGCCACCACTGGTATTGGGGTTGAAAGCTGGCCTGGGGTTGGCATACTGCTGAGGCTGAGGATTGGCACGAGGTGCAGGAGCTCTTGGCTGCTGATAGGTTGGCTTGGCCGGGGCTGACTGCCACGGACGAGGCTTCTGGTTGCTGGAACTTCCCTTACTGACCAACTTGCGCTTGCGAGTGTCTTCCAAAGCACGCCGCTTGTCTTCAAGCATAAGTGCCTTGTTCACCAGGTCAGGGAAAGACGGGCAGTCGCACACGACAAGCGAGTATTGCAGAGTCTGATTGAGGCCTTCCATGAAGCGCTCCCTTTTGGCAGCATCAGTGCTGACATCTTCAGGGGCATACCTTGACAGAACACTGAACTTCTGCATGTACTCCTTGACAGTGCCACTTCCTTGCTTCAGGGCTCGGAACTCGCGCTTTTTGATAGCCATGATTCCGGAAGGAATGTGGGCCTTGCGGAATTCTGCCTTGAAGTTAACCCAAGTGATGTCTTGTTCAGCATGCATGACCTTGAATCCATCCCACCAAGCTCTTGCGGTTCCCCCGAGGCAGTGGGCTGCATAAGCCACCTTCTCGCGATCTTCGGTGCATCCGACTAGTTCCAGGATTTCCTCAATGGAACGGACCCAGTCATCTGCATCCAGGGGTTCAGCAGTCTCGATGAAGGTTGGCGGTGCATGCTTCTTGAACTCTGCCAACGTGGAACGTCCATTGCCATTCCCGCCGGCTGGCGGTTGTTGGTGACAGCTTGAGCAATCAGCTGAAGAGCTGCAGTGTTGGCTTGGCGTTCCTCTCGGAAAGCTTGGAGAAGCTGAGCCATGTCCATGCTTGGAGGAGGTGGTGGTGGAGCTTGGTCGTTGGTTTGGTCGTGGCCTGCCTCTGGCTGAGAGGATGCTCCGGCTTCGGGCTGCTGGGTAGAGGTACCAGTACGAGTTACAACAGGCATCCTGTTGGAGCGGTAAAAGGCCTCATGACTCGGAAGAGGGAAAGCAAGATAGATGGGTGCCTAGTAAGGGGTGGGTGTGACACTAAATCAAATCATGCAAGGGCCGTAAGGCCAAAACACATCCATTAAAATCCAAATGGGTGATGTAGTCGTTTACACATTCCCGAAGGAAGATTACGACCTACATCCAGACACAACAAAAGCAAACGCTAGATGGTTTCATATGAACCATACAAGGACTCGACTGCGCATAGGGGTTACACGACCTATCCTACCGTAGGGGTTACAACTGGCATATCCGAGTAGCGAATAATGCTTAAGCGGCGGAATGCTCGGTCGCGTATTCCGGCTCTTCTGGGTCTTCCTCCTTGTCTTCATCTGTCTGGGCTCCCTTGTCACTTGAGGGAGTGGGGGAGTGGAGGAGTTGGATACGACGGTGCTTCGACGGTGGTGCAGGGAAAAGCTTGCGATATTCCCTTGCTGTCATCCGGCGTCGCCGAGGTGGTTCTTCACCCTTGGAAGATACATCCTCGGAGGGCCTTCCGCCTCGATATGCGATAGCAGATTGTCCAGAAGGTGCTCCTTCCTTCTTGGTCCTGTTTGCCTTCTCTTGAGTTCGACGAAGAAGTGCCTTGGTCTTGTAAAGTTCTTCTCGAAGCTTCATTGATTTCGAGGACAAGTCTTGTGCCAGGCTGTCGGCACATAGACTGAAGTAGGTTTGGAACCGAAGCGAGAGTCCTTCCTTCAGTGGAGGGGCTAGTGCGCTGCTTTCTTCGTCACCTTCCTTCCGGTAAGGTAAGAAGCGAGTTGCCATCTTGGCTGCCATCTCCGGAAGAAGCTCGCGGAGACGGGTCAGTGCCTTGAGTGCAGCAGCCTCGGCAACGAGTGGTAGTGTTGCCATCTGGGGTCCCTCGAAGAACCAACTTGTGGGAGGATCATTTGCCTTCACGATTACTTCCACATGGTACTCCACCTCAGTATCGCTCACCCAATGCTCAAGGTAGGTGAGAATGGGTGCTCGGTGGAACTGACACTCCTAGAGGCTATCCTCGAGAAGTAAGGGAAACCCAGTGGTCAGGTGCTCTTCGGGTACAGCGGTCATCTACAAAGGTGGAATAGGAGGGGTTAATAAGCTGATGAAATCTCAGGTTTAGAAAAGAAGAGAGGTTCAGAAGGTTTTTGAAAAAAGGTCTCATCTAACTAACGCCCATGCTAACTAAGGCTTCCTACAGTCAGGATGGCTCTGATACCAGCTCTGTGGGGACCCCAACTTAGAAGTCGAGATCACCGAATGCACGTGTACAGTGATCCCAGAGATCAATGCTCACTGAACACACAGAAGCTAAAATAACAAGAGTCTTACATCCATACAAATAGTCTTACACGACTTAAGGCCATTTTGGCCAAGTCTTACATAGATAGAGCCTCATGGGCTGAATAGCAAATAACTCGAGTAGCGGAAGTCTTCGATAAATGGGTAGAACCCATGCCATCTGCCTTAACCCTACATGCATTCTGACTGGGATAGCGTCCTAGTTCGCATGTTCGTCTCCAAAGAACTCTTCCTCATATTCCTGCTCTTCCATGCCTGGCCAATTAAATAACCAGTGGCAAGCCAATGAGTACTTTGAATGTACTCGCAAGCAACCCATGATGTGGTTCAAAGTAACAATGCAATTAAATAACAATGATCAATCTAGCAAGGCTAGAACAAATATTCTACCATCAAGTTTATGCATCAATAACCTCACGTAACCTCGAAGACAGGTTACCGACATCAACATGAATATTATTCATCTCATCGAGTCAAGTCACCACCTTGACTCACATACCCACGCATGGTTTCACAAACATTGGACGTAGCCCAAGAGCGGTTACCCAACTGTCCATGACCGTGGACACGGCTATTCGAATAGTTTGACACTCTGCAGAGGTTGTACACTTTACCCACAAGATCCGGGGAACTTCCGTGTCATCCACGACCCGCGGTACCTCAAGTACCCGGGGGAAGCACCCGGTCATTATCTTTCCTTAGACGACACTAACATAGAGTCCACTCGTTGGCAAACGGCCCTCGGGTACAAACAATAGATCACGAGACTTGCCCTAATTTCAATGTCACGCGTACCCGAAGGGACCAACGGTGTGTCCGGTGCCCTGTAAAAACAGTCATGGCCGTCTATCCAAGCACGACCCCGTCCCGGGAAAGACCTCAAGTCTTCCCGTCACTAGTAATGCGGGCACCACGCTAGTATCGACCTAAGTAATCAATAAAGCCCCGTCCCATAAGGGGTAGTGTGGTTGCACATGTATGGTTGGAATAACGGTCGCAACTCAAACCAATCCGTTTGAAAAACACACACACTTTCCTTGGCACACCACTTCGTCATCAAGTGGTCACCCAACTCATCATCATCATCTCCCTCGGGCATAAATGGCACCCGACGGGGTTTTATGCAAAGACTTCAACCATGAAGGTTCATGTCACACATGCATCACTTTCCATAACCACTAACCATATGCAAGTCATCTAGCACATAGCAAGATCAAGATCATGGCATGCATCATATGGTGGAATCAACTAGGTTACCATCGTAACCCTAATCATCATGCATCGGAAACAAACAGGTTCCGAAGAACAAGTGTATCATTGTCAAAGGGCTGCTTGCCTGGATTGGCTTGGTCTTCAAAGTCTTCAAATCCTTCTCCTCCTTCTTCCACAGCAACTTCGTCAAATACGGGATCTATATGTCGCATAATAACCACGGGAAAATAAGAATACAAATAAAACAGAAAAATCAAAGTGCTCAGAAAAATGTCAACTCATTTTTGTAAAATACTAGAGGGATTTCTAAGATGGGGAAAAATCTTAGTTGGAGTTTTGGAGTTACAGAATGGAATATATTGATTTTAGAACAGGAGTATTACTGCCCAAATTTGAATTTAAATTTGAACAGTACAGCAAAGTTTCATGGATTTGAATGAAAGTAGTACTATTAAATAGGTTGGAATATTACAAGATTTTAGGAGTTGGAAATATTTAATTTGGATCAATATTCTTTTCTGTAGAAATGTTTAAAACATTAACAGAAAAGAAAAAGGAAAAAGGGTCCTGTGCACTGGGCCAGAGAAGGCCACAGTGCACGGCCCAGACGGACTGGCCCAGCCGCACGGGAGCCAGCGCGCGCACGTCAGGTTTTCAAACCTGACGGGCGGGGCCCGTGGGTCAGCGGCACAGAGGAGGGAGAGAGAGGTGGGGGGATGAGAGGCGGGGCCCGCCTGTCGTCTCTAACCCCACGGCCACGGCGGCGGCGAGCTCACCGGCGAAGATTCCGGCCACGGCGACGGCAACGGAGGGCGGGAACGTGACCAGCGTCGAGTGGCGGTTGCAGTGGTGGTGGTGCGGCACGGTGGGGAGTCCTGGTTCACCGGCGGCGAGGTGGGACGGCGGAAGCTCGTCGGAGGGTCGTGGTCGAGGTCGTTTCCGACTGCCACAGAGAGGGGAAACGAGGGGGAAAGAGTCAGTGAGGTGCGGCGGTTCCGAAACAGGTGGAAGGAGAGGCAGGGGAGGCCCGTACCTCGAGATCGCCGGCGGCCCGACGCGGCGGAGCTCCGGTCGATCCCGAGCACTAGGGCGTCCTGAGGTTGAACTGGAGGTGCTGGGGGGATCAGTGGAGTGGTGTGAGGCTTGTGGTGGTGTTGGAGAAGCTCGGGAGGGCCTATTTATAGGGGCTCGACGGAGACCCATGGTCCAGTGCGCCGGCGAGCTCCGGCTCGAGGCTACAGCACACGGGAGGCCAGGGGAGTGAGTCCATGGAGTTCCTGGACGAGCTCCACGTCCAGTAGAGGTGAGAGGAGGAGCGGGGGAGCGTCAGAGGCGCGCGCGCGTGTGAAGCAGAAGAATGGCCGAAGCGGGCGGCCGGTGCGCGTGCGACGACGTTCACTGGAGGGCGCAGGAGGAGGGGGGACAGCGCCGGGGAGGTCGTGGACGTCGAGGCGCCTCGACTGGCGCGAGGGGGAGGCCCAAGGCTGTCGGGGATCGGCGATTGGCTGGAGCCACCGTGCGGGGGTGCACTGTAGCGTGACCCAGAGCGTGCGTATGGCTGGCATCATCGTGCCCTCGCCGCTCTGGTCAAAACTAGCGTGTCCAGCAGTGTCTAGAAGGTCAGGGGGGAAGTAAAGAAATGGCCTGAGGCCTTGGATGCCCTGGAGATGCTGAGAGAGAGTGAGAGTGTTGGTGAAATGGTAGAAACCTGCTGTACAGCAAGGTAAAACAGAGGTTTCACCCCTCAATCATGGAGCTGAGGTGCTGGGGGAGTTACTGGAGGTAGCTGGTAACTCAATGAGCCTGTGGTAAGAAGTTGAGGCCATGGAGAAAAGTGAAAGTGGTCAAGTTGGAGGTTTTAGAAATTCTGCAGAAGGTGTTTGACCTGTGTTTGGTCAAGTAAATGAAGTCCACTTGACATGGCACTTGACAGGGTTGAAAGACATGAGAAAATAGGGTGCTTCACCAAATTTGGGCTCATTTGGAGAAACTAGCCAATGTAACTTTGGTGAACCCTAGAATTCAACAGAAACAGTTTCATCTTGATTGAGTCAAGCTAATCATCCCCCCTTGATGCACCACTTGGTGTAGCATCATCATTTGGGGTGTTGATCATGCCCACAAAGTTTGAAGCTCCAGATAAAAAGTTGGTAATTTAAAGTTGTTCAAATTTGCATTTGAACAGAAAGGGTTTTGAGGTGATTTGATCAAGTTGCTCTATTCCAAATCTTGTGCCATTTGGTCTAGATTCCTTATTGTGTCATTCTAGCATGTGCACCAAGTTTGAGAGCATTTGGACAAGTTTGGCAATGTAGAGTTTCTCAAACTTCAAATATGGACAGAATGGTTATGAAGGGGTTTGAAGATGTTTTCTTCCTTCCCAAGGCATGGGACTTGGCAAGATCATCAAATATGTCATATATGACATGATAGAATTTCCCTGGAATTTTTGGAGAAAAATTCCTTTGTAAATATTTCAAAAGCTTGAAATTTCCAGAAAGGGTTTTAGAGGGTTTAGCCCATTATTTTGAACATGACCAAGTGTTGAAACTCTTATATATGGACAATATATGTCCTATGAGTCTCTCTGAATTTTGGCAAATATTTTTGAAACAGTTAAATAATTTTCCCCTATTAAAGACCATTTCTGGCCTTAAGAAAAAGCTTTTAAATAAAATAGAAAAATAACTTTTAAAATTATACCTTTGTGGTTTCTGGGAGTCTTATGACTACTAGGTCTCAAATAAACCTTTTGAAATAATTTTCTCACCCTAAATCAAGTACTTGCAGTGCAAATCTCAATTCAGGGGTTTTTGGAAAACTAAATTTATAAAATACTTTTTGGCCAAATTAATTTTGTAAGAAAATGCTATACTGCTATATAACACTTGGCATGATCGTTGGGCAGAAGTTTTGGGTAAGGAGATGAAATCTACAAGAGATCATAGTTGACTTTAATGAGCACATGAAAGAGCAAATGAAGAAAACTCAATTCCAAATAAAAGCCAAATGATGCTAAAAAAATTTGGTGGTCCAAATTTTCATGCTTCAAAGTTACAAATAACATGTTACAAAATGCAGGGTGTGACAAAACGCTGGGACGATTCGAACACACGACTGCAGTCGAATGTTTTCCGGAACATGACGAAGAAATCAACCATTGGTGGGCAGATTTCAATGAGAAGGTCACTTACTTGGATGCCGTGCGCAATGCCAAGAGCTTTGACAAGGTCGTCCTGCGATACGTGAAGCCGGTCACTGTTGATGGTTACCATCAGCACTTTGCCGGCAAGCTGGTCGTCAAGCGCCGCCATGCCCCTGTTGAGCGATATCACATAGTGCCCAAAGGCACGATGGACCTCGGGATCTCCAGCTTGGAGATCCGTGTTGACTGGCCACATGATAGTGTGGTTGAGTATAGGGAGTACAGGAGGGGGATTTGGGAGAACTGGAGTAGGAATCGAGATTCCAGAGGTGGGGAGGGGCAGGAGATCGGAGATGAAAAGGTAGCATGAATTTTGAACACGCGCCAATATGCTCTCGACGCGCTAGCACACGTAAACACAGGTGGCGCCCACATGTCAGCCTCAGAGTCCTTTTTCTTTCCTTTATGAGCGCCCGGCCTAAGAGTCATAATTGACATGTTTGGCATGGCGTTACTAGTCAGCCCATATCCGATGACACCTCACTAGCCCAAACAAGTGTACATCATCGAAAAGACACTGACCTCAAATTATTTAACTTTAAAACAGGTGAAGCCCTCAATTAGCCCACTAGTAGTTCGAGACAATAAGCAGTTGGAAACAATGATATGTACAACATTCAAACACTGACTAGTGACTACTACTGAGTACTGACATAAACGGCAAGCCATGATAGTTCATAAGAAGTCTTGCTAAACCACCAAAATGCACCCATTTGTGGTGCTCAGACTCTCATGATCCACACGAGAATGACATTATAAATAGAGGAAACTACTATTACATAGTAAGAGTGATATAGATGAGGATTACAAAATGACAAGGAGTATGCATAACAAAAGAGAGAACTACCAATTCAGAATAAGAAGCAAAGACAACAAGTCATTCGAAGAGGGATGATCCAACATCATCATAATTTGCAGCCCCGCTTCAGCCACCAATGATTTGGAGACACCAGAACTCCACCCTTTTGACGCAATAACCCAATTACCTATCAACTTGAAGTCTTGAACCACGTCACTGCCTATCGGACTTGAGAGATCTAAGGATCAAAGTTAATCCAGATGCCTTTGTCATTCTCTCCTTCTTTTGGCTGCACGCTGTATCGTTCGAAATCAAGGGAGTGTGCTCCTGAAGTTCTAGGACTTGCCGTGTAGACACAATTTTCCCTAGCAAATAGAGACTCTCTGCCAACGGTGATCTCCTGGTCAATCGGATAATTGAGTCCGAGAAATAGAGAGTGGGAACCAAGGCTATTTACCCGCCTCCAACTCAAAAATCCCGAAGGCCCCAACAAGTTGGTATCCTGCTCATAGACGTAACAACCATTGTCCATATACTCACATATTTCACTGTGCTTGTACGTAGTGTTTTTTTACAATATAAATCCTCCAGATCATGTGTGCGAATGGTCATCAGTCTTTTGTCGTCATCTGATCGAGCGAGGAACCAGTTGTGCTTCCCTATTTTTGGCAAAGGTGGTGTAATTACAAAGGGCAGTAACTGTAGGGACACTGCATCATATCAAAAAGGACATGCATTATTAATGTAAGTTCAATGTTGTTCAGAGTATTAGTAGGATAATGCCAGAAACAACATTGATCTCTCCCTGTTCGAACTGAGAGGTAAATACAAGGAAATGTATACGAAAAAATAGAAGTGCCATGCATGGTCATACTCATGTTATCTCACAATCCACTCTTCATAGGAAACTACCATGTCAGGCATGTTATGTAATCATGTTCTGTCCTCACAAACAATTTCTTCACGGAAACTAACAGACCTTGGATTGTTATATACTCATGTTCTTTGGCTAAAATTCTCGTGAGGATATTATTCTAGCAATTGATTGATGAATGGCGAATATAGGTATGTACACATGGTAAGCATTAGAGGATTTTACTACAATATAGAGTTATCCATATGCACATTTACTTCCCTAATGTATGGTTAGATGAAACCAACAGTTTGATGCATGTTTCTACATCATGAAAATAAGGAAACAAACATGGCTATTGATACACACTCATATTTAGTAGTATGTAGATTACTATAAAGTAAGGAGAATATCCATATCTTCCTAACCGTTTGATTATTCAAGGGTAGAAATCGGTTGTAATGACATGGTCACAATCGCATGAATTAACTCATTCCAAATATAGTTGATTTACGACGTCTCTAATACATTGCCATAGTTCTTCTCAAATTCTGCTCATAAAGGATATGCTAATCATAACAAAAAGTTCAAATTGTGCCATGGCGTTATCATTAAAATTAGACGAAAACAACTTACACGCGCCGCCCAACAATACGTGGGACCATCTGGTTTGTCGATCACGTTGGTGATGCCATTGTGTTCAATAGCATCACAGAAGTGTGTATCAGCTTTGATGATCCACTGTGAGGTGAGTCGTCTCTAGCTAAAGAAGGCACCGGTGGAAAGATAGGTGAGACCGCAGTCGAACAAGGCAATTAGCTTGAAGTCTGCGTAATCCGCATATCATGTGGGCACTTGGCAGATTACAATCTTCTGCAAAACAAGGTCCGTCCAACTGACGTGGTAATCTAGATGACTTTTACTGCTATGCTAAAACCCTACATACCGTCTCATGGGAGGTATGTAAGTTC
>LR738713.1:213719435-213820534 GCA_902687465.1 Secale cereale
CAAATTGTGCCATGGCGTTATCATTAAAATTAGACGAAAACAACTTACACGCGCCGCCCAACAATACGTGGGACCATCTGGTTTGTCGATCACGTTGGTGATGCCATTGTGTTCAATAGCATCACAGAAGTGTGTATCAGCTTTGATGATCCACTGTGAGGTGAGTCGTCTCTAGCTAAAGAAGGCACCGGCGGAAAGATAGGTGAGACCGCAGTCGAACAAGGCAATTAGCTTGAAGTCTGCGTAATCCGCATATCATGTGGGCACTTGGCAGATTACAATCTTCTGCAAAACAAGGTCCGTCCAACTGACGTGGTAATCTAGATGACTTTTACTGCTATGCTAAAACCCTACATACCGTCTCATGGGAGGTATGTAAGTTCACGAGCACCAACTTTTTTCCCGTCTTCTCTGACGGCTGCCATCTAGTGGGAGTTCATGCCGTCCCAGTACATACCTGCCAAGAAGTTTCAGGCGATGGTGATCGGATCGAAGTTGAGGGAAATGATGTACAGTGACCCAATACATAACTACAAAGAAGTTTCGGCTAATGGAGGTCGGCTTGAAGTCGAGGGGCATCATGTACGCCTCTGTATCATGGTGAGCAAATCTCGCTAGACCAGATAGCATCAAGTAGGGTGTCTTGAAAAGCTGAAGCCTCATTTCGACGATGGCCGCGTGCATGTTCCTCAAGCATGTAGCCAGCCGCACGGTGCTCAACATATCAATACACGAACAACAAAGGTCGAGGATGTCACTGGGGAAAATGCTCTAATCGCGGCTCATATGGATGTTGCGCGGTTTGCGTTCAGCCATGGTGGAGTTCGGAAGGTGGGGTATTCGGGGGCTTGATTTACGGGGGTGAAAGCTCTTGGTGCTAGAGTGGGCGAGCGGCTAGTGAGGGAATAGTGATACTGGGGGAGGAGAGCGAGGCGAGGGTACGTGGGGGCACAGTGAGATGATGAAGATTGACCTCGGGATCTCCGACGAGACGGAGATGGAGATGGAGTGGTCCTAGGCGAGAGGGAGACGAGGCGAGGCATGCTATACAGCGGCAGTGATAGTGACTGCACAATGGACAAGGTGAGGCTGAGTTTGTAACCCAAACACGCCGCCTGGACTAGTGTCACCTCGGGCGCAGGGTCTTGTGACTTCACTGTGAGGACCGGATGAATAATATTTTGACCATCAAGTGTACCACAGTTGTACTACTACCAGTAGTAACATGCTCCTACGAAGTAGTACTGTATGCCTCTGGGTTCACTTCATCCTCCAGGTAACATCCATATTGCGAGAAGAAGCAAATTCTCGTGCATGCGGAAGCGCGAAGAAGGTTGTTTTCTTATTTTTTTAGGATAACCGCACATTCCTTAACTAGAAAAGGTTGTGTCTCCCAAGCACGCACCAATATCAATCAAAACCAGCAACGACACATATTTTTGTGCAAAGAGATGAATATGTTTGTATATTTGTTCGTCCACCCATGTTGGTTTTGCATAGGTCCCACCTGCCAGGAGGGGTGGAGAAATAAAAAGGAATCATTAAATATTTCGCCACGATGATTCGAAAGAGTGACCTCAACTAACCAGTGGCACATGTAGCGATTGAAAAATGGGCACGTACACGTACACGGACACGGACCACTCCTTTGTACGCTACCAGCATAGCCTTTTCATTTTTGTAGGTTTGTCTACCTAGCCGTCTAATCAACTGCCTGCATGCAACTTCTCCCATTAACTTCTCCATCGGGAACCGAAGCCCCTTTAAATAATCATCTTCATTTGCATTCAAACCGCACTGGATTCACATCCTCCATGGGTAATTCCGGAGCCCCTTTAAATAATCATCTTCTTCAGTTAGGCTATACATCTTAATCCTAGTTCTCCAAACCATATCCCTCCGGTCCAGCGGTTCCAAATGGCCAAAGAGATCCCTATGCAAGTTTTTAGCGTCAAACATTTCTTTGTCGAAGGCTCGTTGAGCATAGTTGCCACTGTCACCGACCGCCAAAGGGTTGTTTAGGAGTGGATCAACAATGTATCCAACTCCGTCCAAAAGGTGGAGATGAAGGTCGTCGGTCTCAACGCAGAGTACACGAAGCGTGCCTCTGGGAAGATCCAACGCGCCGCCGTCCTTCAGCTGTGCCTCGAAGATGATGTTTTGGTGTATCACATCATACACACGCCCTCCATACCAGGTGAGCTCCACTAATTCTAGTCTAGGGAGGACACATACTTCTATGGGGCAGCCATGGAAGGGGGCAAAGAGAAGCTGGCGTCGTACAACCTTCACTTCAAAAACATCGCTGACCTACAAACCTGAATTCCTGTAGACAGGTGTGATATAGAAACACCATCCCTATTTGATGTAGCAAATTCTGTGCTCAGAACAATTCTTGAGAAGGGTGACGAGACGCGGGTATTAAGGTCGTCTGGATGGGAGAATTCTCCTTTGACCTACGAGCGGATAAAATATGCTGCCCTCGATGCCCCTGTGAGTTTCGAGATAGCTGCAAGGTCGAAAGAGCTTTTTGCGAAGGCGTATCCCACAAAAAATGAGTAGAAGAAGAAGGAGGAGGAGGAGGAGAAGAAAGAAGAAGAAGCTGCACCAGCAGCAGGGCATTATAGATGGATGAACTATTTCCTCTCTTGTAAAAATTATATTTCCTCTGTGTGTACATTCATATAGATGAACTATTTCCTCTCTTGTAAATATTATATTTCCTCTCTGTGTACATTGATATAGATGAACTATTTTGCTGATGTGCATGTCTTTGGAACAAGTGTACTCTTTTTACATTGAGATGGTCCGCTTGACTATAATGAACTAAGTGTTGTGGCACCCCGGCTAAGAGAAATCAGAACACCCCGTATTCTAGCCCAGAGATTGAGGAGAAGTCTTCTGGAATACGACACTACTTAGCATATAACAAATCAGTTCTTTATTATAGTCTATATGTGTACAAGGGGATTACATCAGCATGGCGACACTACACCTGCCACGGTTGCTATAGGCAAGCAGACAAACAACACGAAGCAGCGGAATAACTCTAGCAGCGGAACAACGACGACAGTGATGAACTCCACTCCGTAGGGACTCTGGATTGAACGCTTATCCTAGCTCGCACACAAGTGTTCCACGGCAAACAAGCAATCACGTTTGGCATGACCTGCAAACTGGAATGACACATTAGGTCAGTATATTGAATGTACTTGCAAGCTCACAATAACCAAAAGCAGTGAAGACAAACAATAGCATGGCATTAGCAGGTTAAATCAATCATGAACATGATACTAACAGAACACCATGGCATGCACCAACTGAACATGATACAACTAGAACAACTTAGGATGACATGAACATATGAACATTTTCATGCACCAACTTACTCTGCTCGGGTTACCTCGTAACCAATCTCATCAACATGGTGATGTTTCATGGATCACAACAGAATCCATTCACTGGTTTCATGAACACAGTAATCATTCACGGATCACAGCGAAAACTATTTTTGGGTTTCATCAACAATATCAGTATGATGATCATTCACGGATCACAATGAAAACCAACTCTTGGTTTGATTAACAATCTCATCGTTGCATTGGGGTTATTATTAAGCACATTATTATTATTGTTCTCTCATAGTGTGACCGACTATGAACTGGGCCCATATCTGCGGGCCCGGCTATCGATACATTTAACACACACTCTGCAGAGGTTAGTACACTGTAATCACATCATGGAACCCACGGCCTTGCACTCCCATAAGTGTGGACCAATGGCATTCCGGCAAAACCCATCTATTTCCATCAGAATTTCCCAACCACTACGACAAACTCCCCTCCTGGGCTATGTCATGGGTGGCCCCGATGTCAACCCATGACGTCCACGACCACCGTCGTGGCAAAACATAAACGGTCCCAAACGGGGATAAGAGCACATTACCGAACTCAACAACGGGCACACAAGGTTATGTCTGCTTACCAGGCCACGGTACCGCACGACCATAACCTTCCCTCGCTGGAGGCACCGGTGAGAGGCATGACAATAGACCCAGTTAGGACCTTCCCATAAATGTAAGTGTGGTTGTACTGGTCAGCTCGATTTGATGGCACCATGACTTAACCAACAATTGTTGAAGTTCATTATTATCTAGTTAAACTTGAATGCATAAGCTGAGACATAACAAAATAACATGATGCATCTAAAACTCATGAGCATGATATCAACCTAATCATGGGGTAGCAACATAATCAACGAGCATAACAACAACATTTAACCATTATCTAGATGAGCATGGCATACTGACGAGCATGAATATCACAAGTAGATCACTACTCATAACATATCCAGACCACTAGCATCAACAATAAACACCATGCAAGAATGTATTAATAATGCTACCATGCAAGCATTTAACCAACTTGATGCAAAGGCACATGCATAACAACGGTACTCGAAACAGATGATAGTCATGCACCTAAGACCATCGCAAACATCAATAGGTACTACTACCAAGCATGGAATGCAAAGCAATATTAACATGAATACATGATAACCAGGTGCATCCGAACATAGCATGAAGATAAACACAGATCCATCAGCATATCGAAACAACGATCACAGTTGCAAACAAACAAACACTTATTAAATGTTCAAGTAGAAAACCATGGCTACTGAATGACTATCATGCAAGTGGTTGTCGTGGCTTGCCTGGGGTGGATGGATTCATCGGGAAGAAGTGTGAGAAACTTGTGGAAAGAATTGCCAAAACACTTTCTCTCTCCGAGGAGGCTGAATAAGGGCAAGGGCAAAATAGTGATTTTCAGAATGATGTCGCATGGTGAAAATGATACCAACAGAAAAGGCACGACGATATGAAGAAGTGGTCTTTGGAATCACCTCATTTGGAGTTAGGATAAAAAAGATACGCTTGTTTTCCTACCAGGGACCTATCTATAATAAAAGTCATGACAAATAGGCCCTTAACAGGAAAAATAGAACGCGCCTTTTCTGAAAATACGTTTTCTAGATAGGAAAGTGCGTTCTGGCCCGAAGAAGAAGAGAAATGCGCTTTTGGTAAGGGAGAACGTACTCCCAAGAGTACGTGTTCACTTATCCAACGTGGCGGGGCAAGGCCGACGAGGTGTGAGGCTGACGGGTGGGGCCGTGAGGTCCACGTGCTGGTCAACCCTCTCCTGCTGCCTCCTTCTACTTCTCCTTGTCGCTTGACTGACAGAGCAGAGGGCTTGGCCGGCGTCGGCGGCTGTTCTGGCAGCTCTGGCCATCTAAGAAGGAGCTCGGACCACCGGAGGAATCAGGAGGAGGATCCGCATCCGACTGGGCATGATACGAACACCGGGGAACACCGAGACGTGGGCTTTGGCCGTGGCAGACAGCAGCTCGGGCCAGTGGTGGAGTAGCGGCCAGAGGCCACCGGATGAAGGGGCACACGATAGAGGGGCTCGCCGAAAACTGGGTGGAGCTCTAGTGGTGGTGGAAGGAGGGGATGGGCTCGGGCTTGAGCTAACTGAAGAGGTTGGCCACGGCAGCCATGGCGGCGATGGCCAGCTGGGAGGGGCTCCGCAGCTCGGGCAAGGGACTATGTGGGGCTCTAGGAGGTGGTGGAGGCCAATGACGAAAACAAATGGTGGCGAGGTGGCTTATATAGCAGAGGGGAGGGGTGTGCCGCACTGTCGTCGCCGTGGATGCATGGCTGGTGCCGCGGACGTGTATACACGCACGCGAGCTCGATGGTAGGCGGTGGGGTAGGAACAGGGGAGGCTCACTGATAGGTAGACGACGCCATAGTCATGAGGAGGAAACGGCGAGCACATTCAATGCCGTGTCTGCTATTATGCTCTCATGGGCGTTCGACGGTGAGAGTCGGTGAGGAAGCGGACGGAGGGGGAGAGGGGTCCGGGGAGGTGGCGACGACGAGAAGCCACTGGACATGCTCACATGCGCAAAGACGACGAGGCGAGGAGTTAAATGAGCTGGACAGATTGGACTCGTCCACATCGCACATAATGCGTGAATTGCATGCCTGCTGCATGGTCACCACGGGACAATGCACAGGGAGGTCACGAGAGGATTGCAAACTATGTCTCGGGGCTAGTCCTTTCAATATGGAGCATTAATGCAGCTATGGCTTGATCATAGGCACTATGGTTAAGTTGGAACTAAGCTTTGAAGTTTGTTGTAGCAAACTTGGCTGCACACTAGTGATCACCATGGTAGAGCTAAGGACCAAAATTGATGTCGGGGGTGATTAGCTTAGAAAGGACTATGACCCTGGAGGTTTTGAGGATAATTGGACCAGAAATGATTATAGTTGCTTTGTAAGTGCATATTTGGTCGAGAACAGGGATTTGGATGATGTACTCACATATAGAAGCAACTTGGCGTGAAATTTGACAATGCAACATGTTTTGGACATATGAAGATGCTGTAAAAATTTCATGCCATTTGGCCCAGCCTAAATGGAACTTCCTTTACACAACACCTCTCTGGACATAACATTGGGAAAAATCCTGAGGGAAAATGGCTGAAAGAAATGTGTCCAAAATTTGTGGAGATAGGTTATATGGGTAGGAGACGGTCCTAGAAAAATTTCAGCAATAATTAAGCAAGACAAATATACTTGGGTCACAAACTAAAAAACTAACCAGAAACAAAGAATTGAAGTTGAGCTCATATGGATGCAAGGAATGAGCGCAAATTTTGAGGAGAGTTGTGATTTGATTATATCAAGGTCATGCAAAAATTTAAACTCATTTTGACATGACTAGCTTGTACCTCCTTCACAAAGTTTCTTTCTGTATAGAAACTTTGGAAATTAGCAGAAAAATATTTACTAGGAAAATGAGTATGAAAATTTGGATGAGGCAATGATAAGGATAGGAAAAGGTGTCCAAAAAGTTTGGGGGCAAATGGGCAAAGATAAATAGCACTTGCTTCACAAAGTGCCATTTAGGTTAGAATAGGAAAATGAATATTGGTGAATTAATTTTGAACATGGCAAGGAAAAGTTTTGCCATACTTGATGAAGATATGACCCAAGCAATTTATGAGAATTATTTGGGATTTTTCGGAGTGACAGAGATATAGGTTGCTTCACAACCTAGGGAAGACATGGTTATTCCTTTAATAGAAAAAGGAATATTCCCTAGAGAAATAATATTGGGGTTGGTCCAGGATGGAAAAGACAAGGTCTAGGGAGGGATATGAGTATGACAAGCCACTCTAGAAAGAAACAAGAGGTCATCTTCTTCAGTTCTCACACCACGTAGCCACAGAAAAAGAAAACTCAAGTAAAATCCTTCGAAATAAAAAGAAAAAGAAAGGGCCAAAAATGAGGATGTGACAACTTGTCGACGTCCTGAAGGTTAGCTCGGATTTGGTCGAGTGCAAAGTAGGCCTCATCCAGAGCACCGGGCCTGATCATAGGGACACGGTCCATGAGCACTAGGGTCTCTAGAGTGGATGGCGCTGGCATGGCGGCAGGCGTTGTATCCAAAGGAGTGGCGGCAGGATCGGACTGGGGTGCCCGAGGCCCCAGTCCCTCCTGATGCATGATGAGGGCCAATGACTCTGTGGCCTACAGGACTACGGAGGCTTCCGGTGCACTTGGGATTGGGGTTGCGTGGAGCGCTCTCCTTCTTCTTATTCTTCTTCGACACGTCGTTGCCCCTGATCGACAAGAGGAAAGGTGCGGTGAGCACACAAGCAGTCATTATTTGGTCAACTGACAGGGTAGGACACTTACTCATCAGGCGCGGCCCACTTGCTCTTCCTCTCCTCCTCTTCTTCGGCGAACGTCAGAAAGCTCTTGACCTTCTCTGTTCCGGCCTTTGTCGTGCTTGGATGGCGAGTCGGTTGGCTCTCGGCCGGCCTAGCTGGGGCACCTCTCTAAGGAGCCGGGGGGTCGCCTTGGGGACCTAGGGCGGCTGTGGCCACAACCGTCCCAGGTGTGGTCTCATTGCCCTCCGACTGCGTCTCAGGAGGAGGAAAGGCTGGCGGATGCTTTCAGTTGGAGGGGCCGCCCAGAGGAGCTGTGCTCGCGTTCTACTTCGGGGACGCCCGGCTGGATGCCCGTGTGGTCCAGGGGACAAGCCCCAAGCGCCTCGGGGCCTTGGCCAAGCGGCGGGAGCTCATGACCAGAGAATTCATGGTGTCGTCTTCATCCTCAAAGTTGCAGAGAAGCTCACGCTATGATGGAGGAGATGCCATCGCCGCGTTGGCATCCTTAGTCACATCTGACCTTCCCTCGTCGCCGCTGTCACCAGAAGACAGCTCCATGAGGGAAGCAGGAGCGAAAGGAGGGTCCAGCCCCAGATCGTCAAAGGCAGGCATGGCGGCAACCAGGGCGTCCTGATTATCCCGGTTGTACAGTGGGGCATACGCCTCGGTTTTTTTTGCTGGGATGCCGCCCAACAAGAAGGTCGGGACCACCACGAGCTCTCCACCGGTCAGGTCGCCGAATCGTAGCCTCATGTCATCGCATGTGCCCTGGTACTCCCACAAAGGCTTCGTGTGAGCCGGAAGCGGCGCCAGGCGCTCGCTCAGGAACTCCTTCACCATCATCGCCCCGGTTAGCACCTAAGCCTTTATGTCCAAACCTATACGCTTCAGCAAGGTTTCGGCCCGGGGGGCGGATATTTTTGCGGAGCTCCACACCGGGGACATTTCGGGCAGCCCGGCCGGAAGCTTAATGAGTGGGTTGACGCCCTGGGTGTCCATGTAGACCCAACGGTGACGGAAGCCTTCCACCTTCTTCTCGACATTCAGGATAACATTCTGATTATGTGCCGCGAAGAACGAGACGCAAGCGGACCTCTGCTTGCAGTCGTTGAATCGCATGCTGAAGTAATGGCGGAAGAGAGCCACTAAGGGTTTCACGCCAATGATGGCCTCATAGTACAAGGTGAAGATGGAGAGAAGCAAGATGGAGATGGGTTGCTAGTGGAGCACCTGGATCTAGTAGAGTGGAAGAATGGCGGTGAAGGACCCTGAGAAGGGCGGGCCGAGCCCGGAGAAGGCGTTGTGGAGGAATAACGGATATACCTCCTTCGCCAGGGAGCTATGCTCCACCGAGTCGGACCCGCCTCATTGGTGTCGTCCGCGGTCAGCCGAAGCATCGGATTAAGGTCCGTCGCCTTAGCAATGGTGGATGCCGCGAGCGCCGGAGGAAGAGATGCTGAGGCCGCGGCCTACTCCTCACGCTTCGATTTCCCGACGGGAGCCATCCGGAGGATTCTCAGAGAGAAGTAGGAGCGGCACTGCGCTTGGATCTGGAGGAGCTTCCCATGAAGGAAAGGGTGTTAGAGCAGGAAGAGCAAGGCACAAGGAAGAAGGGCAATAAATGTATCGTGGCCGGCACCAGGCTTTTTGTCAGCCGTGCGGTTGCCAAGATAACAAGGAGAAGTGGAGTCGACAGCGACTTGGTGCGCGCCACGGGTTTGGCCCGACCTATAGGTGGTTGGGGCCCGCGGTGCTTCACCCTTGCCCCTTGGGTTCGCCTCGGAGCCAGCCCAAGCGCGGCTTTGGCCCGGGGGCTACTATCAGCATTTTGGGATCGGGGGTACTAAGACCTGCCTGCCTACAACTCGAGACACAGGCCCATCAACGGCCAAGTAGGACCCAGTTTCAAGACTGCTCAAGGAGAACCCTCGCGAGGGGCCCTTGCCCTCGCAAGGCGAGCTGCGCCAAGACATCTCGGGGAGTGCCCCTCTTCCTAAGGAAGGGGTGACGTAAGCCATGACGACCAAGGCCAGGAGGGCGCCAACGGGCGCAGAGGAGATAGTTTCCCTTTCGGTGCTAAGGAGGTAAGGACATACGCAGGTTCCCGTGGAATCTTCCAACGGTTTCCATTTCGATGCAACAAGACCAAGACCATGAGCGCGATAGGATGGATGTCATCGCCCATCCCACCATGGTGTCATGGCCAGAGACTTTGCAGGCGAAGACCACCTTTCGTCAGGATAAGATGCATCGCTTGTCCCCCTTCAAAATTTGCCGTTGTGGGATCCCTTCCAACCCAAATGATGCGGGAAGAGGACTAGGGCCACAATCTATGGGGACCTGCCCTTCGTAGGGGAGGATCGAATCGACATGCATCTCTTGATCCCCGCGTGGCAGCTCACGCACTGTACAAGTTTATACTCCACCATGCTCGTGAGGCCAATCCACCTAAGCAGGAGTAGGGTTTTACACCGAAAGATGGTCCGAACCTGGGTAAATCTCCATTTTCCTTTTCTCCCTTCGACCATCCCAAGCGGCGAACCTGAGCCTTGAGCATGGCTGGTGTAGTGCTTAGGTGGAGCGGAGATCTTCGTTCATTCCATCAGAGTTTGAATCTTCTTGGGTCTACGGAGCCCTGAATCCGACAGCTGTAGCATGACCCTCTTTTGTTTGATATTATTTAATGTAGTTAGTTTTATGGATAGATACCTTCTGTGATCAAGTCCAATGCTATGCGTGGAACGTCCGTGATAGAGGCAAAGGTGTCGGATCTAACACAATCCTGGCCTCGGAGTCGACGAAGCTCCGAAAGGAACTCCATGAGACTAGGGCACTTCTTCATCAAGCGCACGACAAGACGGATAGGATCAAGAAAGAAGATGCTCCTCCTAGGCAACCCGCTGCCTATCGAGGCGGAAGACCCCTAGGAGATATATCAGGCAATGATGGTGTCGGGGATATACCCCGCAGTATGACCCGGCCGGAAATATGACCCGGACAGACTTGGCGACTCACCAGAGAATCGGCTGGAGCATTGGCGACTCAATAGCGATCCGCTCGGACCTGGCGGTTTACAAGCAACCGGCCTGGACATTGTGACTCATTGGTGACCCGGCAGGTGGATCAGATGGACAACAAGGCCCAAAGCCTAGCAGGCAGGCTCATGTTATGGTGGGCCGTCTTAAGAGGAAAGGCATGATGAATATTTCCCTTACGAGGAAGCAAGACCCGTACTTGTATCCTGTTTGTAATAGAAGATAAGTTAGTCCTAATCCTACTAGGAGTCCATATGTAACCCGGCCCTTCAACATATTGTCGGATCTAGGGTTCCAGCAAAACCCTTAAGGTTCGAACTCTGGGGTGTGCACGAAGGTCTCTCCTTCCACTCTAGCTTGTCTACTCAACAACCCTAGGCCTAGCTCGTCAGATCCAAAGAACAAGGGACACAAGGTTTATACTGGTTCGGTCCGTCGTTGTGGTGTAATACCCTAATCCAGTGTGTGTGGTGAATTGCCTTGATGGCTGATGAAGAGCTAGTACATGAATGAACTGCCTCCTGAGGGAGAAGTTCTTGTGCTCGAGTGAGCTGGTGGTATGTGGCCTTCTATATGATCAACTCTAGATGAGATCAACTCCCTCTCCCCTTCGATGATCCCAATGGTGGTGGCTAGTCTTATTTATAGTGGCTTGGGTCCTCTTCCCAAATATTGAGCGGGAAGGAATCCCACAACGGCCGAATTTGAAGGGGGAAATCTAGTACAAGCTATCCTAACAAAAGGTGATCTTCTCCTGCCAAAGGTTCTGGTGGTGACGCCGCCGTGGGTGTCGGCGTAGTTGGAACCAAGGTACCCAGACTTGCCTGTCTGCAGGCCGCGAAGAGCTCCTACAAGCGGCCTGGTATGGCCCAGCTGATCGACCAGCTGCTCAAGACCCTTGTGAGGGGCCAGGCCTCGCGAGGAGAACAATGCTAAGACCCCCTCGGGAGCGGCCTCGGTGAGGCGTTCCGGAGGAGCGGAGAATCCAAGGCCAAGCTTGCCTCAGGAGGAGGCAGTGATGTCAGCAGTGATGCACCGCGCCAGTGGGTGCCCGCGTCCGCTGGCGGTGCAGTTACCATTTCGGTGCAAGAGGGCAGCGCAGCCGCAAGTTCCTGAGGAGCGGGGCAAAGATTTCCTCATTGGTGAAACGAGACCAAAGACCGCAAGGACGAAAAGGAGGATTTCATCGTCGAGCCCACCACCGCGTCATCGCCTGATCCTTTTGCAGGCAAAGACTGCTTTTGTCAGGGTAGGAACGTCCTTGTGTTCCTGCTCAAAAATAGCCGTTGTGGAATCCCTTCCCGCCTAAACATTTCGGGGGAAGAGGACCGTGGCCGCCTATATATGTAGCTAGGATTCCCACTGAGAAAGGGAGAGACTCACACACTTGACTACCACACAAGGAGCAAGAACACTAGCCTCCTGATCCTCTTGAGCTCGCCTCCTGAGCTCAGGAACCCTTGTATCAATTCATACTCTAGCTCACCCAGAGCCAATCCACCAAAGCAGGAAGTAGGGTCTTACACCTCTCGGTGGCCAGAACCTGGATAACCTCTTGTGTGTTTGCTCGCTATTTGCTTGAATCCTTCTACAGAAACGAGAGCGAGGCGCTAGGTAGACGTGAGTGGGAGAGATCTTCGTTCACGCCCCTGTGTTCGAACTTAACGGGTTTTGCGGAGCCCTGAATCTGACATTTGGCGCGCCAGGTAGGGGGCGTGTCGAAATCTCGCCTCTCCGACGACCTCGCTTCCCCTCTCCAATGCGGTGCCTCTACGATGGCTGCGGCCAGCCATAGCCGTGCGGGGGCTGGCTCCTCCCCCGCCAACCCGGTAGCATCAGCGGATCGTGCCACCAATGCGCGCCCCTCCTCCTTCTTCCCCGACGCTTCTACCGGCCAGGCCACTAGAGGATGGTGCACCACCACTCCCGCTTCCCGTGGCCTCTCCAGTCACGCTCTTGGTGGTGCGGCGGCGGGGCTAGTACCGGTCACCCGCCGAGACCCGCACCACGCGGACGTCCCGCATCCGTGAGCTGTGGGGCGTCAGCTGCGAGAGGCGGCCTTGCCGCGGAGTCGCGTGCATCCTCGGTGGGTGCCAAGCACCGGCGTCTGCTCGACATGCCAAGTCACACTTTCGGTAGGTTGGAGCTGCTGCCCAGCCGCGAGAGGCCTTGCGGGCGCAGGACGGGCCGGGGCTCGCCATCACCTTTGGCCCCGGCGACCTCGCCCCGAGGCGGCCGACGCTAGCGCTCTCCCCACGGTATGCACACCTATCATCTGCGGGGTGGCCGTGACAAGAACCCTCATCAACGGCGGCGCCGGGCTCAACATCCTCTCTCCCGAAGCATTCGGTCACCTACCTCTGTCCTACAGACAGCTCCTTCCCACCAAGCCCTTCTCAGGGGCCGCGGCCTCAGCCGTCCCGCTCGGCCAGATCCGACTCCCGGTCACCTTCGGTACACCAGCTAACTACCGGACTGAGCTCATCAATTTTGACGTTGCACCCATCCGCCTTCCGTACAAAGCTGTCCTCAGTTTCCCTGCCCTGGCAAAGTTCATGGCGGCAACTCACTCGGGCTACAACGCCGTCAAGATGCCCGGGAGCAGCGGCGTCATCACCGTCAAAGGGGACCCTAAGGACGCCCTTCATGTCCTCGGGCGCGCGTACAAGGCCGCCGCTGCCGCAGCTCACCCAACGGCGGAGGGGGCTCTTTTCTCAGGACCCCGCTGAGACGAAGCAAGTGCCCGCCGACGAAGAAGGCTCAGGAGCCACCTTCACCATCGGCACGGGCATGGATCTAGAACAGGAGGCGGCGCTGGTGGGCTTCCTCAGAGCCAACAAGGACGTGTTCGCCTGGAAGGCCGTAGATTTGGTCGGGGTGCCAAGGCGTGTCATCGAGCATCACCTCACAGTGTGCCCCAATGCGCGCCCCATCAAGCAGAAGGCACGTAGACAAGCCCTGGAGAAGCAGGCCTTCATCGTCCAGGAGGTTAGGAAGCTGGAGGAGGCTAGTGTCATACGGGAGGTACGACATCCGGAGTGGCTGGCCAACCCCGTCATCGCCCCGAAGAAAGGAGGCAAGGAGCGCATGTGCGTTGACTTCATGAGCCTCAACATGTTCTGCCCTCAGGACCCCTTCCCTCTTCCGCGCATCGACCAAATCGTAGATTCAACGGCCGAGTGCGACCTGTTCTGCTTCCTTGACGCGCTCTTAGGCTACCACCAAATCAAGATGGCAGTGGAAGATGTGGAGAAGACGGCGTTCCTGACCCCATGCGGTGTCTACTGCTACACCTGCATGCCTTTCAGGCTGAGGAACGCGGGCGCTACCTTCCAGTGCCTGATGCACATCACTCTCGGCCCTTAGCTCGGGAGGAATGCGGAGGCCTACGTCGACGACATAGTGGTGAAGACCAAAGAGGCCACTACCCTCATCCAGGACTTAGAGGAAACATTCACCAACCTACGCAAGGTGAAGCTGTGCCTCAACCCGGAGAAGTGCGTGTTCGGCGTACCCTTCGGCAAGTTGCTAGGGTTCCTGGTTTCGCACCGAGGCATTGAGGCCAACCCGGAGAAGATCAAGGACATCGAGAAGATGAGGCCGCCCACAAACCTGAAGGAAATGCAGAAGCTCGCCGGGTGTGTGACATCCCTGGGGCGCTTCATCTCTAAGCTCGGGGAACGCGCCCTCCCGTTCTTCAAGCTCATGAAGAAGAAGGGGCCCTTTGAGTGGACTCCGGGAGCCGACGCCGCTTTTCAGGACATCAAGAAGTACCTCACCAGCTCGCCGATCATGGTAGCACCATGACCCCTGGAGCCCATGACGCTCAACCTTGCCGCAACGCCTCATTCTGCCAGCGCAACACTAGTCATGGAGCGCGAGGAAAAGCTCCGGACCCCAAGGCCACCAGGCGGCTCGGCTCCCTCGGGGCCCGCGCCGCCCCCTGACACGGCCTCTGGGGCGGACTTGGCCACGGGTACCGATGGCCCCACCGCTCAGCAAGAAGCTCCTGAGGCTCCAGAGGCGCCAGCGGACCTTGCTGCGCCGACCCTCGTGGAGCACCCGGTATACTTCATCAGCACAGTATTGCGCTACGCGCGTTCGCGCTACCCAATGACCCAGAAGCTGCTTCTGGCGCTCCTCGTCACCTCCAGGAAGCTGCGCCACTACTTCCAAGGTCACCCCATCAAGGTCGTCTCATCGTACCCTCTCGAGAAGGTGCTGCGGGGCCCGAATGTCGTCGGGAGGGTTGCCGAGTGGAACATCGAGCTTCAAGCGTTCCAGCTAGAATTCAACACCACGCGGGTGATCAACGGAGCAGCTCTGGCAGACTTCGTGGTGGAATGGACTGATGCGCTCGAGAGGGGGGCCAACGAAGACCATTCGCTGGCCCCCGATGATGAAGCCCCAGACGGATGGGTGGTGTACTTTGACGGCGCCTTCTCACGTCTCGGCATGGGGGCTGGCGCCGTGCTGGTATCCCCCACTCAGGATAAGTTGTACTACGCTGTGCAGCTCTGCTTCCAGTAGGGCGAGAAGATCTCCAACAACATTGACGAGTACGAGGGCCTGATGGCCGGGCTCAAGGCCACCGCTGCGCTAGGGGTTAAGCATCTCACCATTAGGGGCGATTCGCAGCTCCTCGTTGATTTCTCCAACAAGAAGTACAAGCCCAAGGATGAGCACATGGGGGCATACCTAGAGGAAGTGCGCAGGATGGAGAAGTGATTCCAAGGGCTGGAAGTGCAGCACATGCCGCGAGGCACCAACAAAGAAGAGGACGACATCGTCAAGCGAGCCTCCACACGGGAGCCCCAAAGGCCAGGTGTCTTCGAGGAGCGACTACTCAAGCCGTTAGCAACACCATTGTCGGCGTCCTGGGAACCGGGGTACCCAGACTTGTCTGTCTGTGGGCCGTGACACGCTCCTACAAGCGGCCTGGTACGGCCCAGCTGATCGACTAGCTGCTCAAGACCCTCGCGAGGGGCCAGGCCTCGCGAGGAGAATGACGCCAAGACCCCCTCGGGAGCGGCCTCGGCAAGGCGTTCCGGAGGGGCAGAGAATCCAAGGCCAAGCCTGCCTCAGGAAGAGGCAGTGAGGTCAACAGTGACGCATCGCACCAGCGAGTGCCAGCGTCCGCCAGCGGCACAGTTGCCATTTTGGTGCAAAGGAGACAGCGCAGCCATTGGTTCCCAAGGAGCGGGGCAAAGGTTTCCTCTTTGGTGCAACAAGACCAAAGACCGCAAGGACGATAAGGAGGATGTCACCGTCGAGCCCACCGCCATGTCACCGCATGGTCCTTTTGCAGGCGAAGACTGCTTTTGTCAGGGTAGGGACGTCCTTGTGTTCCCGCTCAAAAATGGCCGTTGTGGAATCCCTTCCCGCCTAAACATTTCGGGGGAAGAGGACCGTGGTCGCCTATATAAGTAGCTAGGACCTCCACTACAAGGGGATCGACTCACACTATCACATCCCTAGATCAACCCCTGTGGTCTTTGCCTGATCATCACGTCATCATGTTTAAATTTTTGCTAAACTTGAATTGGGGAATGATCAAACCCTAGCACCAAAAGAATTCAACTAGGTTCAACCTAAAAATATTTTCATTGACCCAAAATGCCTTTGAAAATGTTCATGATTTTTGAATTGGTCTAGAACCTCTGCCAAAAATGGTGCACACTTTTATAGGGCCATTATTGATTTTTGAATTAAATCTTAAGTATTTGCATTTGGGCATTTAAATGCTATATACTATTTTAAATGTCCAAATATTCATGAACTAAAATGTTTACTGTTGGAAATAATCCAAACAGTAGCCTCAAGCAGTTTCATGAATTTTGAGCTTGTTCTACTATTTTAGATAAAGCCAATATAGTTACAGAAAAATAGAAAACAGTAATTAAAATAGAAAACAGAGAGAGAGTTTTACCTGCACTTACCTGGGCCACTCACCTGCTGCCTGTACAGCCCAGCGCAGCCCAGGAGCTGGCCCAGCCCACGGCAGCCACCACCGCTGCCAGTCATCTCCCTCCTCTCGCCAGGAGGACGAGGGACGCGTGCTCGGCGCCTGCAGCCACACGCCGCACCAACTCCTGCCTGCCTCCTCCTCCCCCTGGATGCCTCTGGACGATGCCACGGAGACGCCAGAACCCCCTGCACCTCTCCCTCTCTCCCCCGAACGCTCTCCCCTCCTTTGTTCCCCCACTGAACACGGCCATCGCCGTCGTTCGCCGATGCCGCGGCCACCAGCATCCCCACGCCCGGCCAGTTAGCCCATGAGCTCCGCATCGGATCCGTCAAGCTCTAAGACAACGCACGCGACGCCAGGTGCCCCGAATGCCACGCCATCATTGCCGTCTTCATCACCACGGCCGGCGATCGCCGCTGCTCGATTCGCAGCAACAAGGACGCCCTTGAGCTCGTGGACCACCTCCTCGTCCTCGCTGTGAGCTCCACTGCATTTCCCCTCTGTCCTTTTCGCTTGCCCCCTTGCCGTAGCGTCATTTCCACCGTGACCGGAGCTCCTCGTCGCCGAACATGATGCCGCCGTGGAGAGAGCTAGCAAAGCTCGCATCCGAGCCTTCCGTCGTGCTCAGCATGCTCCTAGGAGTCCGTAGAGCCCCTTAGCTCACCTCCCCGTGCCCAGAAGCACCTAACCCGTCGGTGCCCGAACTCCGGCGCCGCCGCGAGCTCGTTTCCGACGAGCTCCGGCCACCCTAGCTCCTCCCACTTGCGTGGATGGATGCGGGCGAGCAAGGGCTACGCCCTGGTACCCTCAGCAAGCCAAAACACCGCCCGTAGTGTGTTCCCGAGCCGCGCCGCCGCAGATTTGGTCACCACCGGCGAGGTTCCGGTGACGCTGACTCAGCCTAATTAGTTCAGGCACTAATGACCCCCCCTGGGTCAATGACAGGTGGACCTAGGCCCCTAACTAATTAAGGTTTAGACTTAGTTTAGTGTTATTTATTTCTGTTAGTTAGATTGGACACTGACATGCGGGCCGTGGGCCCACTGACAATTTAGATAGTATTAACTTAAGGCTAACTAACCCCGTTAGCTAGTTGTGGCACTGACACGTGGGGCCCAGACTTTGTTAATCTTCAGTTTAGTTTTAAAAACTTTTAGTTAGCCCTGAGAGACTGACCAGTGGGACCCACTGGTTAGGTTTGACCCGAACAACCCCTGTTGACTTGCTGACGTCAGCATGTGGTCATGCTGACGCGGTAAAGTATTTCTGGATTTTAAAATAAATCTTAAATGATTTATTTATTTTAGAAAATAGCCAACACTTGTAAAAATCACAGAAAATAATCTATAACTAAGATGAAAATAATTTATATATGAAAAATGATCAGAAAAATATGAAGAATTTGTTTATGTCATTATCATGCATGTTAGAACAACTTTTGTCTACTGTTTAGGACAAATCAAATGAATGGCATTTAAATAACCACATGTGGAGTTTGAATTTGAACCTTGGGTTCAAACCAACTTCATTTAATTGTGTTGCTAGTTGCATTAGCTCAATCCACAGCATATTGCCATGTCATGATCATGCATCATATTGTTGCATTGCATTGATTGTGTTCCTTCTCTGTTGCCGGTATTTGTCCCCTCTTAGTAGACGACGTTCCGACGATGAGTTCGATGACACCGATGAAGAACTATTACTATCTTCAGAAGTGCCAGGCAAGCAAACCCCCATTGAGCATTCCGATACAATCCCACTCTCTCGCTCCTGCTCTCCTTTACTGCATTAGGACAACAACGATTGAACTGCTTTTTGCTGCGGTAGCTGAACCCCTTTCCTCTGCATGACCTGTCATTGCCACAGTAAATAGTTGAAACCCACTAGCATGAGTAGGAGTTGTTTGAGCCCTGTTGTGCCTACTCATTCATGCTTTCTAGTTATGCCTGCTATTGCTTAGAGTTGTGTCAGGTCTGATTCATCGGGGATGAATTGGAATGTGGTGAACATGTCCAACTGTGTGTGAGCTAAGTGTGTGAACACGATTTGGTAAAGGTAGCGGTGAGAGGCCAAGTAGGAGTGCATGGTGGGTTGTCTCACTGGAACCGTCCTTAAGAACTGAGTTCTGTGTAAGGTGTCCAATGACTAGCTACTACCACACATTGGAATGCTTAAGTGCCCCTTTCGACTTATTAATCAGCTCGATCTCTATCCAGGAGTTGCAACTAGTTTCTGGTGTTTGTAGGTAGTTTTAGTAGTCTACCAAGTGGCACCTGGTACAGGTGGGCTTGGGACAGACTAGGCACCGTGGCACGGTGTACCAATCGTAGATCCATCCGTCGAGGTGGGCTTGGGAACCCTACGCACATCATTTGGTGCCGTGAGCGACACACCGGCCGGATCTCCTTACGGATGGAACCCGAATAGGCGATAAACCTAGACTAAAGTCTTGTGTGGTTAGTCAGGTCGTGGCCGACACCCTCGCTAGGCTTCCGATTGAAGATTGCCGAGATACACGACATGTACATGGCGGTAAGTGGGGAGAGAATGTGTGAAGAAGTACACCCCTGCAGGGTTATCATGATCTATTCGAATAGTCGGGTCCGCGGTTATGGACTTCTTGGATGCTTACTTGGTACATAGACAAGTGAAAGTGGATACTCTGAAATGCTCAAGACAAGTGTGAGTGCTATGGATGGCCCTCTCGTAGGGAGACGAGAGCGGATCCATAGTGGTGTATTGTTTAGTGAATATGTGGACTCATGTGCGCCACCTCAAAAGAGTTACTTGCAGTTGTAGTTCAGGATAGCCACCAAGTCAAAGCTGGCTTGCTGCAGTCAAACTCCACCACCCCTTTGTTGATACTGATGCATATGTAGCTAGTTCTGATGTAAGTCTTGCTGAGTACCTTTGAACTCACGTTTGCTTAATTTATGTTTTTGCAGAGAGACTTCAGTCTCGCTAGTGCTTCCGTGTGGACTTCGACATTTAGCTTGTTACCTCAGCTACGGTCTTCTACCCTTGGGAGGGTCTTGTAGATAGTCAGGCTTCTCAGCCTTTTTCATTTGTAGTTGTCTATACTCAAACATGTTATGCTTCTGTTGCCTGTATGCTCTGTATGTTGGGTCATGTGACCTCTGTTTGTAATAAATGCTATGATGGCTCTTCTGGGCCTTATCTACATGAGTTGTTGAGTTCTGTTGTGATGCCTTGTTGTACATCACATACTTGCATGTTATGCGTACGTGTAATGTGTATTGCTATGTGTGGGATACGACACCTAGTTGTTTACCCTTGGTAGCCTATCTTACAGGGAAATGTCTCCTAGTGCTTCCACTTAGCCTTGGTAGCTTGCTACTGCTCCGGAACACTTAGGCTGGCTGACATGTGTCCTTCTTCGTTCCTGTGTCTGTCCCTTAGGGGAAATGTCACGCGTTGTTCCTTTAAGTCCTTGTAGCTTGCTACGACTTGGGTTCATACGTTGATGATCGACACGTTCACTGCTGGGTCATGTATGCCTGTCTCTTTAATTTAGTGCCACTTTTGGTTTATAACTGGTCATGTCGGCCCGGGTTCTCTGTCATATGGATGCTAGCGACACTATCATATACGGGAGCCAAAATACGCAAACGGTCCCGCGCCAAGTAAGGTGGCACCCGTGGGGATACCTGATACGTCCAAAACGTATCTATAATTTCTGCTTGCTCCATGCCACTTTTGGGTGATATTGCTATGATATTCATACACTTCCACACACTTTTGATCATATTTGGACTAACTTACTAATCCAGTGCACCCCAGTGCCAGTTTCTGTTTTCGGTTGTTTTTGTATTTCAGGTTTTCACGTTTCGAGAACTGCCCAGAAAAATCCAGAAAAATTATATAAAATATCAGCGAACCGGAAACAACACTGCGTACGAAGGGCAGCCTGGGGGGCCACAGGGGCTCCAGGCGCCCTGTGGGCGCGCCCCCCCTGGGCCGCGCTGGGGGGGGGGCGCCTGGGCCCCCCGAGGCTCCCCCGGTGCCCTACTTTGGCATATATTTAAAGGGTCCTCCGTAACCCTCAGAACAGGACTTCTTTTCGCGATCCCATCTCTGTTCCGCCGCCGCCGCCGCTTCCAAGATCGGGAGCACCAGGAGAACTCTTCCCGGCACCCTGCCGGAGGGGAGGATCACCACCGGGAGCTTCTCCACCACCATGGACGCCTCCCGGATGACTCGTGAGTAGTCTCCCTTGGACCATGAGTCCATGACCAGTAGCTATGTGATGTTCTCCTCCCGTTCTTGTGCTTCACTAATTAGTCCTCGTGAGCTGCCCTACATGATCGAGGCACCTATGTAATCCTTATGCTGTTGCTATGTTGAGTTTGCTGGGATCCGATGGATTATGAGATTATGTTCAGATTGATCTTGAGTAATATATTTGATTCACCTCTTTTATATTTTAGTTCATAAGTAATTCTTGCATGTTCTCCGTTGTTATTTATTGCTTTGGCCGAGTAATAGGTAGTGACTCCAAGAGGGAACGTTATGCTCGATTGTGGGTTCATGCCCCTCGATGACTAGCTTGAGTGACAGAAACATGAGTCTAGGGGATGTGCTGTTGCCGCAAGGGGGAAAACAACGGTGCTTGTGCTCGCGGGTGCAAGGATTGTTTACTTTACGCAAAGTTCTTTTAATGCAGTTGTCTGTTGCATTGAGTTTACACTATGGGTGAATACCAGCGAGATGTTCTGGATAGATATCTCAAGGTGGATGATTAGTAGTAGATATTGATGGATTTCGGTCTACTTACTTTGGCGTACCGCCCATGCTTTGAACCTCAACCTTTCTTGCAATGTAATCTGCATTGGTTTGCGTTCGTGGTCCTGTCAATTGCCCAGCTGTAATTTGTTTACCTCACATAGCTGTTTTATCGTCTTTTGGGAGAGAGACATCACTAGTGAACATCATTAGACTCCGGTCCATATTACCATCATTGATCACATCCACTATTTACTTTTCGTTATCTATTTACTATTGCAAAACACTATCTATCACTACTATCATATTGCTTTTAACCCTTTGTGAACTACAAGGCCGGAGAGATTGACAACCTCTCTGTACTCGTTGGGAGCAAAGTTATTTGTATCTGTGTGCAGGTCCACGTTGGTTGCTACTAATCTGGCGCCGTAGCAATTGACACCTACTTGTTGAACCTAGGAGTCTATGGGGAATCGATCATTGGCATCTTTGCTAGGGGAAAACACTTCTACTTACTGCATCTTACACCTTCCACTTGGGGTAACCAACGAGGGGTTCGAGGCCCATCAAGGAGTATTTTCTGCCGCCGTTGCCGGGGACTCCACTCTTCAGGATAGGGGAGTTGCATGCTATCTTTTACCTTTTCTTTTTAGTCTTCTTAGTTTACCTTATATTTTTGCTTTAGTTCCTTTTATCGAAAATCATAAAAATAGTTATCTTGCTTGCTTGCTACTATGGGTTCCACCGAGAACACCAAGTTGTGTGGCTTCACTAGTCACAACAACGATGACTTTATCAGCACACCTATCACTACACCTGCCACTTCAGCACCTTCATATGAAATTAAACCTGCTTTACTGAACTTAGTCATGAGAGAATAACTCTTCGGTGCTGGAGATGATGCTGCTTTACACTTGAACAACTTTGTAGAACTTTGTGATATGCAAAAGTACCAAGAAATAGATGGTAATGTTGTTAAGCTTAAGCTTTCTCCTTTCTCTTTGAGAGGAGGAGCTAAAATTTGGTTTCAGTCTTTGCCTAGAAATAGCATAGATTCATGGGACAAGTGCAAAGATGCTTTTATCGGAAAATACTATCCACCTGCTAAAATTATACAACTTAGAAGTAACATCATGAATTTTAAACAATTGGATAATGAACACATTGCCCAAGCTTGGGAACGTATGAAATCTCTTATCAAAAACTGCCCTACTCACGGTTTGACTACTTGGATGGTTATCCAAACTTTTTATGCAGGCTTGAACTTTACCTCGCGGAACTTGTTAGATTCGGTCGCGGGAGGAACTTTTATGTCACCTACACTTGGTGCTGCCACAAAGCTTCTCGATGAGATGATGACCAACTATTCCCAATGGCACACCGAACGCGCTCCAACAGGTAGGAAGGTAAACTCTGTCGAGGAGATTTCCTCCCTCAATTAAAAAACTGACTTGATCATGTCTCTACTTTCGAAGCAATCTTCTGTTGATCCTCGTTATGATCCTTTGGATTCTTTGATTGCCGATGCTTATAGGAGTAACTTTGGTAGTAATTCTAGAACGTTCCCCTCCAATTCCTATGGGAACAACAATGCTTATCCTAACATCAAGAATTCCTTCCAAAAAGATAGAGACTTGTATGGCTATGAGAAACTGGTAGAAATAGAGGAGGCCACTAAGAACTACATGCACACCCAATATGAACAAAACAAAACCTTCTCGAGGCAATTAAATGAGCATACTGCTATCTTGCAAGACATTAGTAGACGATTAGAGAACATAAATATTGAGATTTCTAACCTCCAGACTAGACTCACTATCACTGAGACCCAAGTTTCCAATATGTCCCATACACATGCCACTTTGATAAACCAAATGGCAGCTAAACCCGAAGTGGTTGCATCCCTAAGGGAGGAAGATGAAAGAATTAAGAGCCTTCCTACCGACCACACTGTTGCTACTATCCAAGTTATCGAGGATGTTCACACTCTTAGCACCCAATGTACTCCTGGTCCCAATGGACCTATTAATGGTGATGCTATGACTATAGAAGCTACCAAACAGGTGAACCTTAAGGACACCACTACCACTTTACTTGATGCTCGTGACCTTGATTTTGATAATTGCACTCTTACCGAAGTTATTGATTTCCTTCACAAGATGTCTAGAGATCCCCGCACTAGCACGTTTAACCTTGCCTTCACAGAGCATATCACTAATGCTCTTATCAAAGCTAGGGAGGAGAAACTTAGAGTAGAAGCCTCCATACCTAGAAATCTAGAAGATGGTTGGGATCCTATGATAAAAATTTATTTGAATGACTTCTCTTGTTATGCATTATGTGATGTTGGTGCTAGTACCTCTGTTATGCCCAAAAGGATATATGATATGCTTAAATTGAAACCTTATGATTCTTGTTCTTTTGGTGTTCGTCTCGTTGATTCTTCCATAAAGAAACCTTTGGGGAGGATCAACGATGTTCTTATTGTTGTCAATGATAATTACGTGCCCGTTGACTTCACTATTATGGATATTGAATTTGATCCTTCATGTCCAATTATTTTGGGACGTCCCTTTTTGCGCACCGTTGGTGCTATAATTGACATGAAAGAGGGTAATATAAAATTTCAGTTTCCTCTCAAGAAAGCGATGGAACACTTCCCTCGTAAGAAGGTCAAGTTACCTTTTGAGTCCGTTGTACGGGCTAGTTATTCTTTTACTCTTGATAAAACTTGATCTATGCATTATGCCTAGCTTAAAGGCATAAAAGAAAGCGCTTTTGGGAGGCAGCCCACATGAATAAATTTTTTGTTTTTGTTGTGTCTTGATGTTGTTTACTGATGTAGCATCATCATTGTATCTTTGCTTTTCATATTTGTGCCAAGTATAGCCTCTGATTCCTAGAAAGTTCAAAAGTTGTGAGGTGCTGTCCAGGAAACAGATTCTGTCCTTGGATAGAAAAATTCGTATAAAATCACCAGATCATCTCTTTGGTCTGAATTTATTCTACAGCGTTCTCTATGTAATTTTCTTTCGTGCGTCAGTTCTGAGTTTTTTTATTTGAGTTGCAGAAGTATCCCGAACAGGTCAATTACTGCCTGCTGTTCTGTTTTTCACAGATTCTGTCCTGTTTTGCCTTACCTTCACTTTGCAAATTAAAAACTTGCTTTTTCTTTGCAAAAACCTTTTGGCAATCTTGAGAAACAGTAGAACTTCAAGAATATCCTTATTTCCAGCAAGGTATAGTTATTTTATTAAGGGTACTAACCTCGCTAATCAGATTATGATGAGTTAAGTATGAAGGGAGTTTTCAAGTGTGCGAGGGAAGATGATAAAAAGATTCAGGAGTGTCAAGCGCTCAAGCTTGGGGATGCCCCCGTGCATCCCCAAGAAATATTCAAGGAGACTCAAGCGTCTAAGCTTGGGGATGCCCCCGTGCATCCCCTTATCCATCAACACTATCAGTTCGTCTTTCGTTTTGCTATATTTTTATCACTTCATGTGTTATGTGCTATGCTTGGAGCGTCTTGCTTTTAGTTTTCTTTTTAGTTTTTCATAACGAGTCGGAACCCAGCATTCCTTTATGTGGGAGAGAAACACGCTCCACCTCTACCTAGAACATTACATAGAATTTTCATGTCTATCTATGCTGTGTGTGTTCTTTGTCTTTTAATAGCTACTATCATACTCTGCTCTTAGTATTCATGCTTATCTTTTCAAGAGCTTTTATTTAGTTGGTTGCTTGAACTCTCTTTAATTACCATGCTCACCTTATTAAGAGAGTTTGCTTCCATTGCATGGGTTAATGTGTCTATAATAAAGATGCTACTTTCATGATGGTGCTTAGTAGTTCAGGTTTTCTTATGGTTAATCTCAAATAGCTGGGGGGTTCCCAATGTGTTATTGGAGTACCAACTTGGTTTGTTTGCCTATGATATGGTATGGTTTAGTAATATCTTCCTTCGAGAATTTATTTTGATTGACTTGGCGTATGCTCACGCATATTCAAGACTGTAAAGAAAGTCTGTCAAGCCTTGATGATCTTTTGTTTCTAAGTAGCGATATAACTACCATGCCTGATTCAATATTGCTTTGTCGCTCTGCATGATTATGACCGTCATTTCTCTCTTAGTTGGTCGCTCCCAGTCTTTTGCTAACCTCCACCTGTACTAAGCAAACTAACCATGCAATACATAGCTCATGGGAAAGTAGCCTAAAAACTATTGTGGTAAAGAATATGTTGCTTATGTATCTTATTTCTTATAAGTTGCTTGCTGAGCGGTAACCATGTTTCTGGGGACGCCATCAACTGTCACACTTTTGTTGAATATCATGTGAGTTGCTATGCATGTTCGTCTTGCCTGAAGTAAGGGTGATTTACCGTGGGTTGAATTAATATGCATATTGTTAGAGAAGAACATTGGGCCGCCAACCAAAGCCATGCATCATGGTGGAAGTTTTAGCTTGGACCTTAATCCTCAATCTCTCATGAGAATATGCTTATGCATTAAAGAGGAGTCCATCATCTATTTTCTATGTTGTACCGGTATGGATGTCCTCAAGTTGAGATCTATCAAAAACGAGAAATCAAATGCGATTTATCTCCTTGGACCTTTGTACAGGTGGCATAGAGGTACCCCTTTGTGACACTTGGTTAAAACATATGCAATGCAATGATAACCCATGGGGATCCGAACTAATTAGGACAAGGAGCGAGCACTATTGGTATTCGATGCATGAGGCTTGCAACTTATAGGATGTTTTATACATGACACATATGAAGTACTACTACCGTTGACACAATTGCTTCCATGTTTTCAAAATAAAAAGCTCTAGCACTTAACCTTTCTTTTACCTTTATGTTGAAGCACCAACTACTGAGAGCATGATTGTCATTCTGAGTGTAATGTGCATTGTCCCAAAGTAGCATTGTCTTTTGCATGATTGTGATATCGTTTATTCCGAAATGATTGTATCTAGTCATCACTCAAACCTTGAAGGTGCCCTTGCATTTATGTTTTGCATCACTAAAGGGGGCAAGCTAGATATCACTTTATCATATTTGCACATCATGTTCATTGCAAATCTTTTTGATGTTTCAGTTTCATATTGTTAAACTTTCAGTCATTTGTGATTTTCTCTTGAGACAACTTAATTACTTTAGAATCATTGTCTCAGTAAGCTTTTGTCATATGACTATGAAAAGTCCTATATGGTTAATAGCATGTCACCACATAAATTATTCTTGTTATCATTTACCTACTCGAGGACGAGCAGGAATTAAGCTTGGGGATGTTGATACGTCCAAAACGTATCTATAATTTCTGCTTGCTCCATGCCAATTTTGGGTGATATTGCTATGATATTCATACACTTCCACACACTTTTGATCATATTCACGTTTCGAGAACTGCCCAGAAAAATCCAGAAAAATTATATAAAAAATCAGCGAACCGGAAACAACACTGTGTCCGAAGGGCAGCCTGGGGGGGCACAGGGGCTCCAGGCGCCCTGTGGGCGCCCCCCCTGGGCTGCGTCGGGGGGCGCCTGGGCCCCCCGAGGCTCCCCCGGTGCCCTACTTTGGCATATATTTAAAGGGTCCTCCGTAACCCTCAGAACAGGACTTCTTTTCGTGATCCCATCTCTGTTCCACCGCCGCCGCCGCTTCCAAGATCGGGAGCACCAGGAGAACTCTTCCCGGCACCCTGCCGGAGGGGAGGATCACCACCGGGAGCTTCTCCACCACCATGGACGCCTCCCGGATGACTCGTGAGTAGTCTCCCTTGGACCATGAGTCTATGACCAGTAGCTATGTGATGTTCTCCTCCCGTTCTTGTGCTTCACTAATTAGTCCTCGTGACCTGCCCTACATGATCGAGGCACCTATGTAATCCTTATGCTGTTGCTATGTTGAGTTTGCTGGGATCCGATGGATTATGAGATTATGTTCAGATTGATCTTGAGTAATATATTTGATTCACCTCTTTTATATTTTAGTTCATAAGTAATTCTTGCATGTTCTCCGTTGTTATTTATTGCTTTGGCCGAGTAATAGGTAGTGACTCCAAGAGGGAACGTTATGCTCGATTGTGGGTTCATGCCCCTCGATGACTAGCTTGAGTGACAGAAACATGAGTCTAGGGGATGTGCTGTTGCCGCAAGGGGGAAAACAACGGTGCTTGTGCTCGCGGGTGCAAGGATTGTTTACTTTACGCAAAGTTCTTTTAATGCAGTTGTCTGTTGCATTGAGTTTACACTATGGGCGGGACTCGCAACTTAATACCAGCGAGATGTTCTGGATAGATATCTCAAGGTGGATGATTAGTAGTAGATATTGATGGATTTCGGTCTACTTACTTTGGCGTACCTCCCATGCTTTGAACCTCAACCTCTCTTGCAATGTAATCACCATTGGTTTGCGTTCGTGGTCCTGTCAATTGCCCAGCTGTAATTTGTTTACCTCACATAGCTGTTTTATCGTCTTTTGGGAGAGAGACATCACTAGTGAACATCATGAGACTCCGGTCCATATTACCATCATTGATCACATCCACTATTTACTTTTCGTTATCTATTTACTATTGCAAAACACTATCTATCACTACTATCATATTGCTTTTAACCCTTTGTGAACTACAAGGCCGGAGAGATTGACAACCTCTCTGTACTCGTTGGGAGCAAAGTTATTTGTATCTGTGTGCAGGTCCACGTTGGTTGCTACTAATCTGGCGCCGTAGAAATTGACACCTACTTGTTGAACCTAGGAGTCTCTCGGGAATCGATCCTTGGCATCTTTGCTAGGGGAAAACACTTCTACTTACTGCATCTTACACCTTCCACTTGGGGTAACCAACGAGGGGTTCGAGGCCCATCAATACCGTGCGTGAGGCCGCAAAGTGATATGAAGTGTTACATGCTTGATCGGTGTGACTTAGGATCGGGGTCCCAACAGCTTTGGTATAAGAGCCTGACTGCCTGTAGGATTACCAAGCCAAACTGGTCGAAGTCGTGTCTAGAAACTCTTTAGTTGTATTAAGGGAATTGATTGTGGAAGGGAACGTAAGGATCTTTTTACTCCTTTACCTTATGAACTTATGATTTGAGTCACCTTCTTCTCTTCTACGGGGTTAAGGAACTAGGCTTTTTCTTCTATCTGTCAGGATCACATTAATTGTGGATTCAACCCTCAGTTCAGTTCCTGCTACTTCTGTGTGTTGAACTGTTGATCTCAGAACCTTGGCATTATGATGTTGAGTGGTTATGCTATCTTTGTGCATGAGTCTCAAAAGTATTTTCAAGCATTTACAGCCGTTATGCTGTCCGAGTCGTCCCTGGTCTCTAAACAATCTGATGCATTTGCAAATCATTCCTACCTGTTCTTAATGTCCTTTTAGGCCAGATTAACCACACTAGTCGGTGTGTGTAGGTACTCCATTACCTCGACACATATGTTGGAGTTATTATTATGACCCTAGGTGTCTTAGAAGATCACCCAGTAATCTAGTAATGCTTTATATTCCCAGTGTGATGATTCTGGCCATCATTCTCGAAAGCATCCCGTGATGCTATTTAGTTAGTAGGTATTCCATTCCTGGGTTCTTGAACCCAAGACTCACTCCACTTACCTCCTGTTGGTAGTATTTACTCGTTCCTTTAGTATATTAGTAACCTTGCAATAGTCCTCGAGGTCCATGGTTGTCGTTCTTCCAATACCATGAACCATTATGGCAGAAGTTCTTCTGAACCAAAAGATCACAACCAGAGTGCTCTTGAGTAGTACTCCATTCATATTGTGACTCTGCCAGTCCTACCTTTCTGCATGGGTTATCCGGAAGAAATATGTTGAACTAGTTCGACACGCTAATCCATGCATCCACAACTCAGAAAGTTATATGTTCCTTTGAGTTGTCCCTCTTTAGATGTATTAAGACCCCCATCTGTCAGTTGATAGTCATGAGTAGTTGTGCATTCGTGTTCATCAATGCCTTTTACTCTTGTGGTCTGTCAAGTCATTCTATTCTGGAATGACTAGGAGAAACAAACTCTAGTACCTCATCCATTCCTAGGATTGGGTCAAAGAAGTTGTACTCCGCACATGAAGAATGTTAATCCATCTTCTAATCTGTTCTATCTTGGAGTATTACCATCTTTATATCAAGAATGTCATGGAATTGCACAACCTCCTACAAACCCTTGATACAGTGATACTTCTCACCATCGTCGTTTATTCCTCGGTCTCCGTGTTGTTGTAACCAGAATACCGACAAGTGAAATACGATGTGTGAAGTCAATACTCCTAGCAACCCCATTGCTTGGTAGTTAATGGACAATAAACTCATTCTTAGCATGTTGGTTACTGAATCACCATTCTAAGATTGATCGTGCTACCTAGTCCATTTTCTGGTGCACTCTTCGATCAATGAGTTAGGATTGTGTCAATCTCTCGCTCTTTTGATCTTATCGTCTTGCCCTGAAAAGCAAGATTGTTCTCGAGCTTAGTAACATATTGGTGGTTCATGATTTTCCGAATATCTTCACGGAAGTATCACCAGGTTGTCACCTAACCGCTATGTTGAGCTCGTGATTAAGTTGGTATTCTTGTAAACCATCCTTTCTCCAAGAATCTGTGTCGGATACCCTGAGCAAGTTGGTTAGGCTAAACAACAACTTGGAGAGTTGGAAGATAAAAGCTTAATCCACATAGCTCACTCCAAAGGGATATCTTGTGTGTGTATTGAAGATAGATGATATTTTTCTTCAAATGATCTCCGTGATCATTTGTGGATCTATTGTCTTGTCCAGATTTTGATTTGAGTATGGGCTATTGTCAAGTCAAATCAGAACCAATGATATTCTTAATGTTGTCTTACTCATGGTTGTTTCCTCGAGCATACACCATTATATCTTTTGGGTCTGACCAATGCTATCGCTTTGTTCACATAGTTGTAGAATTCCATCTTCATGGAAGTCTGGATGACTGCTGTTGAGCCCATCGGCAATATTTTCATCTTATCCATGATTTATGTTGGACATCCAGTTAGTATTGGAAACTTATATAAGCATTATCTTCATGAGCCGTTCGTGAAGCATATGTTCGGAAGAAAGAAGTAACTTCCTCCAATTCATGTGCATTTGGTGCAAGTTGCTGGCGTGAGTTCGAGAAAGATTGTTTTGCTTCTTTGGAATCATCCCAAGTCAGTTACACATGCGCGAATGTATACTATGGCCTGGAGATTAATTACCTCCAGTCCATATGTATTCCCTAGCACACCAAGCCACTGATTGATTTGTTCAAGGGAAAAGGAGTTGTTGTGCGAATACTAGTTCATGCACAAGACTTCAATATCCTCGCTGATGGTTCCCCACCTGAACTCGGTAGTGTTTTATTATAAGACTACTACGTGGTCATGCTTGTCTGTGACAGCATGTTCACATGTGTGTAGCAGAACCAGCTCATGTTTTGGAGCTTACTACCGTAGTCCATTTCCTGAGAATCTCGCAACGTCGTCTCGTCGATTTGGGTTGCAAACTTTCATTTTTCTTTCTAGACTCGATGAGTCTGGAATATCCTGACACCAACCAGAAGTGAATCTCAGGCAGATATGATGGTTGGAGCATTTTCCAAGAACTATAATATTGGTCTCTTGATAACCAGTAAAGTGGATGCCGTGGCCAACACACCCAGCCGGAAGACCTATTGTTGTAGTATCTTGATTGAGGAAGTTGGCCACCTCCCCATAAGGATTTTGTAGGATTTACTCCAACAACTGTTCCTTATGGATTTTTGTGCTCCTAAAGTCCGACCTTTACTTGATGTTCAAGATACCAAACATATCTATAGATGGATTACGCTAACACATCAAGGAAAACATTAGAAGCGGAGTGCTAAATGTCTCTCGGTCGATCATCCAGATTTTGCCCCTTGACTCCGCTAAAGTGAAATCTGAGAAAGTGTTATCTTCATTTGCATCTGCATCGTCCATCATTATTCATCATGGTAGTATGTGGTGTTGCCAGGATCCTTGACACGGATATTGGTAAAACCTTGATGAATATGGGAATGCTCAAGTTCTTAAGAGCACGCACAAGCACTTGGTGTTATCACTAGCACTAACCGGGATTGCTCCCAGTGTTCTTGGCTATGCTATAACATCTCAAAGAGTAGATTCACTCTCTACTGTTGGGTTTCTTCCCAGTTACCGCAATCATTCCCAGCATTTGCATTTTGTTCCCAGCTTGCACCGCCCACGTGCCATTTCACCATGGGTTCCATCCATTTACGATGATAAGAAAAATCATCCCTTGTGTTGTCTTTAACAAGGTAGTACACATCATCCATTCTGGCCCGAGTATGTCGTTCTCTCGAACTCCTTCAAACTATCTATTTTGATTGCCTCAGGCTGGTATTGGGAATTTCAATGATCTCTATATCAAAAGTAATTCTTTTTGACACTTAAGGGAATAATTCTACGAGTCACCTTCTCTAAGGTGCACAGTCTGGTGGCATCGATCACCATCTTCCTTAGGTGTGGAATTGGTTGCCTATCAAGTGAACCTTCATCATTTGTTTCACTCCATCCCCTTGGATGAGTGTTCCGTGTCTCAGATCAAGAGATGTTTCAATGTCTCACTCCTTGAGTTGATCTTGAGTTCCTCGATCTTCGGGAAGATCGATTCCTATAGAGTTTGTCTCCGTTATCATCTGGTTGGATGAAGATCTCAAAGCAAGGATGACAAGATCAATATGATGCAATAAATCAACATCTCCGAGAAGGAAAACTGGATCGTGAAGATTTGGTTAGCTAGTGTCCCTCTGTCTTCTTACCTCACGACTTGAATCTCGGGACGAGATTCTTGTTTAGTAGGGGTGAGTTATCACATCCCTAGATCAACCCCTGTGGTCTTTGCCTGATCATCATGTCATCATGTTTAAATTTTTGCTAAACTTGAATTGGGGAATGATCAAACCCTAGCACCAAAAGAATTCAACTAGGTTCAACCTAAAAATATTTTCATTTACCCAGAATGCCTTTGAAAATGTTCATGATTTTTGAATTGGTCTAGAACCTCTGCCAAAAATGGTGCACACTTTTATAGGGCCATTCTAGATTTTTGAATTAAATCTTAAGTATTGGCATTTGGGCATTTAAATGCTATATACTATTTTAAATGTCCAAATATTCATGAACTAAAATGTTTACTGTTGGAAATAATCCAAACAGTAGCCTCAAGCAGTTTCATGAATTTTGAGCTTGTTCTAGTATTTTAGATAAAGCCAAAATAGCTACAAAAAAATAGAAATCAGTAATTAAAATAGAAAACAGAGAGAGAGTTTTACCTGCACTTACCTGGGCCACTCACCTGCTGCCTGTCCAGCCCAACGCGGCCCAGGAGCTGGCCCAGCCCACGGTAGCCACCACCGCTGCCAGTCATCTCCCTCCTCTCGCCAGGAGGACGAGGGACGCGTGCTCGGCGCCTGCGGCCACACGCCGCGCCAGCTCCTGACTGCCTGCCTCCTCCTCCCCCTGGATGCCTCTGGACGACGCCACGGAGACGCCAGAACCCCCTGCACCTCTCCCTCTCTCCCCCGAACGCTCTCCCCCTCCTTTGTTCCCCCACCGAACACGGTCGTCGCCGCCGTTCGCCGATGCCGCAGCCACCAGCATCCCCACGCCCGGCCAGTTAGCCCATGAGCTCCGCATCGGATCCGTGAAGCTCTAAGACAACGCACGCGACGCCAGGTGCCCCGAATGCCACGCCATCATCGCCGTCTTCATCGCCATGGCCGGCGATCGCCGCTGCTCGATTCGCAGCATCAAGGACGCCCCCGAGCTCGTGGACCACCTCCTCGTCCTCGCTGTGAGCTCCACTACGTTTCCCCTCTCTCCTTTTCGCTTGCCCCATTGCCGTAGTGCCGTTTCCACCGTGACCGGAGCTCCTTGCCACCGAACATGACGCCGCCGTGGATAGAGCTAGCAAAGCTAGCGTCTGAGCCTTCCGTCGTGCTCAGCATGCTCCTAGGAGTCCGTAGAGCCCCTTAGCTCACCTCCCCGTGCCCCGTAGCACCTAACCCGTCGGTGCCCGAAGTCCGGCGCCGCCGCGAGCTCGTTTCCGACGAGCTCCGGCCACCCCAGCTCCTCCCACTTGCGTGGATAGATGCGGGCGAGCTAGGGCTACGCCCTGGTACCCTCAGCAAGCCAAAACGCCGCCCGTAGCATGTTACCGAGCCACGCCGCTGTAGATTTGGTCACCGCCGGCGAGGTTCCGGTGACACTGATGTGGCCTAATTAGTTCAGGCACTAATGACCCCCCTAGGTCAATGACAGGTGGACCCAGGCCCCTAACTAATTAAGGTTTAGACCTAGTTTAGTGTTATTTATTTCTGTTAGTTAGATTGGACACTGACATGCGGGCCCTGGGCCCACTAACAGTTTAGATAGTATTAACTTAAGGCTAACTAACCCTGTTAGCTAGTTGTGTCACTGACACGTGGGGCCCAGACTCTGTTAACCTTTAGTTTAGTTTTAAAAACTTTTAGTTAGCCCTGAGAGACTGACCAGTGGGACCCACAGGTCAGGTTTGACCCGAACAACCCCTGTTGACTTGCTGACGTCAGCATGTGGTCATGCTGACGCAGTAAAGTATTTCTAGAATTTAAAATAAATCTTAAATGATTTATTTATTTTAGAAAATAGCCAAAACTTATAAAAATCACAGAAAATAATCTATAACTCAGATGAAAATAATTTATATATGAAAAATGATCAGAAAAATATAAAGTATCTGTTTATGGCATTATCATGCATGTTAGAACAACTTTTGTCTACTGTTTAGGACAAATCAAATGAATGGAATTTAAATAACCACATGTGGAGTTTGAATTTGAACCTTGGGTTCAAACCAACTTCATTTAATTGTGTTGCTAGTTGCATTAGCTCAATCCACAGCATATTGCCATGTCATGATAATGCATCATATTGTTGCATTGCATTGATTGTGTTCCTTCTCTGTTGCCGGTATATGCCCCCTATCAGTAGACGACGTTCCGACAATGAGTTCGATGACACCGATGAAGAACTATTACTATCTTCAGAAGTGCCAGGCAAGCAAACCCCCATTGAACATTCCGATACAATCCCACTCTCTCGCTCCTGCTCTCCTTTACTGCATTAGGACAACAACGATTGAATTGCTTTTTGCTGCGGTAGCTGAACCCCTTTCCTCTGCATGACCTGTCATTGCCACAGTAAATAGTTGAAACCCACTAGCATGAGTAGGAGTTGTTTGAGCCCTGTTGTGCCTACCCATTCAGGCTTTCTGGTTATGCCTGCTTTTGCTTAGAGTAGTGTCAGGTCTGATTCATCGGGGATGAATTGGAATGTGGTGAACATGTCCAACTGTGTGTGAGCTAAGTGTGTGAACACGATTTGGTAAAGGTAGTGGTGAGAGGCCATGTAGTAGTACATGGTGGGTTGTCTCACTGGAACCGTCCTTAAGAACCGAGTTCTATGTAAGTTGTCCAATGACTAGCTACTACCACGCATTGGAATGCTTAAGTGCCTCGCTCGACTTATTAATCAACTCGATCTCTGTCCAGGAGTTGCAACTAGTTTCTGGTGTTTCTAGGTAGTGTTAGTAGTCTACCAAGTGGCACCCGGTACAGGTGGGCTTGGGACAGACTAGGCACCATGGCACGGTGTACCAAGCGTAGATCCATCCGTCGAGGTGGTCTTGGGAACCCTGCGCACATCATTTGGGGCCGTGAGCGACACCCCGGCCGGATCTCCTTACGGATGGAACCCGAATAGGCGATAAACCTGGACTAGAGTCTTGTGTGGTTAGTCAGGTCGTGGCCGACACCCTCGCCAGGCTTCCGCTTGAAGGTTGCCGAGATAAACGACGTGTACATAGCGGTAAGTGGCGAGAGCGTGTGTGAAGAAGTACACCCCTGCAGGGTTATCATGATCTATTCGAATAGCCGGGTCCGCGATTATGGACTTCTTGGATGCTTACTTGGTACATAGACAAGTGAAAGTGGATACTCTAAAATGCTCAAGACAAGTGTGAGTGCTATGGATGGCCTTCTCGTAGGGAGACGAGAGCGGATCCATAGTGGTGTATTGTTTGGTGAATATGTGGACACATGTGCACCACCTCAAAAGAGTTACTTGCAGTTGTAGTTGAGGATAGCCACCAAGTCAAAGCTGGCTTGCTGCAGTCAAACTCCACCACCCCTTTGTTGATACTGATGCATATGTAGCTAGTTCTGATGTAAGTCTTGCTGAGTACCTTTGTACTCACGTTTGCTTAATTTATGTTTTTGCAGAGAGACTTCAGTCTCGCTAGTGGTTTCATGTGGACTTCGACGTTTAGCTTGTTACCTCAGCTATGGACTTGTACCCTTGGGAGGGTCTTGTAGATAGTCAGGCTTCTCAGCCTTTTTCATTTGTAGTTGTCTATACTCAGACATGTTATGCTTCCGTTGCCTGTATGCTCTGTATGTTGGGTCATGTGACCTCTGTTTGTAATAAATGCTATGATGGCTCTTCTAGGCCTTATCTATATGAGTTGTTGATTTATGTTGTGATGCCTTGTTGTACAACACATACTTGCATGTTATGCGTACGTGTAATGTGTATTGCTATGTGTGGGATCCGACACCTAGTTGTTTACCCTTGGTAGCCTATCTTACAGGGAAATGTCTCCTAGTGCTTCCACTGAGCCTTGGTTGCTTGCTAGTGCTCCGGAACACTTAGGCTGGACGGCATGTGTCCTTCTTCGTTCCTGTGTCTATCCCTTATGGGAAATGTCACACATTGTTCCTTTAAGTACTTGTAGATTGCTACGACTTTGGTTCATACGTTGACGATCGACACGTTCGTTGCTGGGTCATGTATGCCTGTCTCTGTAATTTACTGCCACTTTTGGTTTATAACTGGTCATGTCGGCCCGGGTTCTCTGTCATATGGATGCTAGCGACACTATCATATACGTGAGCCAAAATACGCAAATGGTCCCGGGCCAGGTAAGGTGGCACCCGTGGGGATACCGTGCGTGAGGCTGCAAAGGGATATGAAGTGTTACATGCTAGGTCGATGTGACTTAGGATCGGGGTCCCGACATAGACACAGTTGACCACTGTACAAGGAGCAAGAACACTACCCTCCTCACCCTCCTAAGCTCACCTCCCGAGCTCAAGAACCTTGTACCAGTTCATACTCTAGCTCACCCGGAGCCAATCCACCAAAGCAGGAAGTAGGGTCTTACACCTCGCGGTGGCCCGAACCTGGATAAACTCTTGTGTGTTTGTTCGTTGTTTGCTTGAATCCTTCCACCGAGACGAGAGGGAGGCGCTAGGTAGACGTGAGTGGGAGAGATCTTCGTTCACGCCCCTGTGTTCGAACTTAACGGGTTTTGCGGAGCCCTGAATCCGACATTTGGTGCGCCAGGTAGGGGGCGTGACGAAATCTCGCCTCTCCGACGACCTCGTCGTATTCTCGTCACCGACCCTGCTCCACAACCACGGTGGACACACGCCGAGCTCGCGCCGCCCGCCGTGCTGCGAACGTTGCTCAGACGGCGCCCGCGGGCAACAGTGCACCGCTCCGCCCCAACTCGCCGGTCGACAACGCCACCACCGACCCAGCTGTCCACGAGCAGCAGGACTCCTCGATGCCGCTGTCCGTGCGGCGGGATGGCCGCACGACAACGCCTTCACCCTCGCCGGTTGCAGAGTCGTCCTCGCTGGTCCGCCGCGGGCCGGTCTACCAGCAGCCTGCTCTACTGATGGCGCTGGAGCTCTTGCGCTACCGCCCGGCAGATGATTTCTACGACGAGTGGCTCCACCGCATCACCGAGCTCGTCAACGCAGCTGGGGAAGCGCCTGCACCAACACACTCTTCGCGTCCTCCATCGCCCCCGGCGGCGAACAAGGGCCGTGGGGTCCCGGCTCCGCCTCACCTTCGCCCCACCGGCTAGGAGGGCCGGCGCGAGGCCCCTCGACGTGAACAACCCCGCATAGCCCACGCCCGTGACAAGGAGAGTTGCCAGGTGATCCCGCACCCACATGCAGGGGCTCACGGCCCCCCTGGCCCACAACGCCCAGACCACTCGCCACAGGAGGTGGTGGCGCCAGCACCTCCAGAACCAGCGTCACAGGTGCAGGGGGCGCCTGTGATCTTGAGCGTACGCGGGTGTGGCGCCCTAGCTCCCGAGCTACGGCGCCTCGTCTGGCCCGACAAGTTCAAGCCGGACCTGCCTCCACGCTACGAAGGCACCACCGACCCCACGGAGTTCCTCCAACTCTACGAGCTGAGCATCGAGGAGGCCAATGGCACTGAGCAGGTCATGGCGAACTGGTTCCCCATGGCTCTGAAGGACGGAGCGCGCTCCAGTCTCCTGAACCTCCCGGTGGGATCCATCTCCTCCTGGGGAGAGCTTCGCGAGCGCTTCGTCGCCAACTTCCAAGGCACCCGCGACTGAGCCCCGACAGCTGCTGACCTGCGTTGCATGAAGCAGTAGCCGGGAGAAACCCTGCAAAATTACATCCAACGCTTCAACACCATGCGCCTCCGTATCCCCAGGGTCTCAGACGAGGGCATCAACTCTGCATTCTCCGACGGCGTCCGCGACGTCAGGATGAGGGAGGAGCTCGCCATCCACGAAGACCTGTGCACAGCCCTCGAGATTTTCAAGCTCGCGGCAAAGTGCGCCAGGGCGGAGGAAGGCCGCCTCTCCCTTCAGGAGCCGCCTAAGGTGGAGGCAGACGACAAGAAGACCAAGGCCAAGGAGTCGAAGCGCAAGGGACCCGCCATGCTGGCTGCTGAGCCAGAAGTGAAGCGTGGCTGCGGCTACGATGACCTCCCTAGAGACAACCGACCGTATTGCGTCTTCCACAACGTCCACAGCCACAACACCAACGATTGCCAGGAGCTCTGGGCGATGCGCGGCGGGCGCGTCGGGCAGCGCCCTGAGCGCGACAACCGTGGCTAGGCCGTGGAGGAGGCCGAGGAGGAGGACATTGGGATGGCAGGAACTCGCGCCAAGGGTGGCGTGAGCAGCCTCGTGAAGACCACTGACAGGAGCAGCCTCGTGACGCCCCCTGGCGCGACCAGCCTCGTGAGGGTCGCCCTCAGGGCCACGGAGGCCTGCCTCCGCTGCCACCGCCACCAAGGAGGAACGACGACGATCGCCAGGTAGACGGGGCAGGGGGCTTCCAGGAACCGCGTGCGGTCGCGTGCATTCTGGTAGGAGCTCATGCACCGACTTCTCACTGCAGCTTCAAGCAGTTCGCCCGTGAGGTGAAAGCGGCGCTTCCCAGGCCTGATGCTGCGTGCAACCTCAGGTGGACCAAGCAAGTCATCGCTTTCAACCCCAAAGACCAGCTCAAGTGTACTGCGGCTCCAGGCGCACTCCCGATGCTCTGCACCCCGACCATCAGCAACGGCGAGACATCACTTTCGACCCCAAAGACCAGCTCAAGTGTACTGCAGCTCCAGGCGCACTCCTGATGCTCTGCACCCCGACCATCAACAACGGCGGGGTGGGGCTCAACATCCTCTCCGTCCAGACCTTCGAGACACTCCAGGTTCCCTATGATCAGCTCCACCCCACCAAGCCATTCTACGGAGTCACAGATGGCTCCACGCTCCCGATGGGGCAAGTCTGCCTCCCCGTCACCTTTGGAGACCGCGACAACTACCACACCGAGCTCATCGACTTCGACGTCGCCAACATCCACCTCCCGTACAATGCCATCCTAGGGTATCCTGCCCTTGCAAAGTTCATGGCAGCGACCCATCACGGCTACAACGTCCACAAGATGCCCGGAAGTGGCGGAGTCATCATGATCGCCTCCGGCGAGAAGGAAGTAGTGCGCTCCCTGGAGCGTGCCTACCAGACCGCGGCGATTGAATAACCCGGTGAGGATGAAGCCGTCCTCGCCCTTCAGACCGCCCGCAAGAAGAAGAAGAACCTACTCGTCAACGGACCTCAGGACGTGGGGGCTCCCGACGACCTGGCCTCAGGACTCGCGTCTGCTGACGAGGCGCCTTCCACCCCCGCATAGGGAGGTGCACTCGATGCCCTCTCATGACAGGCTCGGGGGCTCTCCTCTAGAGTGTCCCTGAGCTAACCTGTGCCCCGAGGGAGGTGTTCGAGCACCACCTGCAAGCGTATCTTGATGCGCGTTTTTGTGAGCCCAGCGCGGGTTCAGCGCTAGGGGCTCAGGACTTCATCGACCAAGTTACAGAGGAACTTTAGTACGCACGACTCATCCGCGGTGGGCGTAACCGCACAACCCCAAGTTCACCTGCTCGCAGCCCGAGCGACTGCTTCCGCGTGTGCGTCGACATCGCGGGTCTCAACCGAGCTGCTTCTCAGGAGCCCTTCTGGCCGACGGCGGTCGGCCGGAGGAGGGCCCTCCCCTGCAGCTACATCTGCACGCTCTTCGGCTTCTGCAACACAGCTGCCACATTCCAGCATCTCGCGCAACATGCCATGGGGGCTCGGGAGGCTCAGTGGCAGGCGGTCCGGACGGAGCGGGAGCCGGACCCGCGCGACCACTGAGAGCCTCAGGAGCCCCTGGGCCTCAGGAGCCCGACGATCCTCGGGAGTGACCCGCACAGCTCACGTCTTCAGCTACCCCAACTCTCCTTCGGCAAGTATCAGGTGACACTTCAGGTATCTAAACAAGGGCGCCTCTCGGGCTCCATCATCTTCGGGCTGCTGGGGGCTGTTCCCCCGCGGCTGTCTCCCATTTTGCATGATCATGGCCAGATATTTCTTTCCATTTGCATTATCTATATGCTTGGCGTCCTCACCGCCACTAAGGTCATGAGCCCTTGTGAGCCCACTCGCGACCGCCCCATGGTTAAGGACTGGCATGACGTCTGTGCTCGGGTCCGTCCCTGCAGCATTGATAAACCCAAGGACTGAGCTCTGCCTAGCGAGCAATTTCCGTGACGGCATCTCCCATGGTCCTTGGTGCCTTGTTATCACATGGGCTAATCGTGGATGGATAAGTAGGGGCCCGTGGCAGGTGCCTCGCTCACGCAGGAACCGTGCGCCGGCTGTTTTTCTTTTGGATCGTGGCATGAGAAGACTGGGCACAGCGTATGTGCTCGGGTCCGTCCCTGCAACATCGATAAATCTAGTGGCGGAGCTCTGTCTTACGGGCCGGTCCCGGTAACGTCACCTCCTGGGGTCGCTGGTGCTGCGGCCTTCTCATGCAATATCCCCTGGAGGTGCACTCGGCGCAGGTTGAGACAACACCTCTCTTTTCACATTTTGCAGAAGAAAACTCAGGCACAACCCGCCTCAGGGTAGGGTCTCGTGAGTGATGCGTAAGCTCACGAGAACTTCCTCAGAGTCGTTCAGCTCGTCTTGAGGAGGGCCCATATACACCTTGGCTATCCTACCGTGCTAGCCATGCATCAGGACGGGGCTGTGCACGCCCTGGAGTCTCTCCCGGTGGGAGGCTCCCACCCACGGTCCAGTGGGAGTACCAAGCTCCGCGCTGGCAGATCCAATCGAGGAGCGGTTATGCCCACGAACCATTGGAAGCACCAAGCTCCGTGCTGGCCAATACGACCGAGGCGCGGTTATGCCCACACTCCGCGCAAGTGTGGTAGCTCTATGCTCCGCGGTAGTTATAAACAACTGAGGGTGGCCCCAAGTGGTCGCACCAACCTCAGGGAGCTTTTCAGCTCACGACGCTCACAGCTTCTCCTTGGATGGGTGTCGCGAGGGGGGCTAGGCACGGGGGCTATGCTCAGGTCACGCCTGGCAGACGTCACCCTACCAGGTGCCCAGACACCTGGCCTTCTTGTGCCCCCATCCCAAGCGAAGGCTCATGGGCAAGGTATGGTGCTTGTTCTTCTTCATGAAGAGCCGTTCGTACGTCAAGGAGGACCTCTGGGCATCACGACCCAGGGGCCTAACTGGACACATAGCCCCTCATCCCTTGAGCCTAGTTATGACGATAACCCCGGTCCTCCAGAGGGCTCAATGGCGATCAAGGTATGCGCGGGGTTGGGCCATGCCGACGCTGAACGAAAACGGGATCGCTTGAACGTCAAGGGGGGACCCTTTGGGCATCGCTACCCAAGGGCCTCACTAACCACGTAGCCCCTCACCCCTTCAGTCTAGTTACTACGGTAACCCTAGCGTCCGGAGGGCTCAACAACGAGTCTAGTTACTACCGTAACCCCGGTCACCCAGAGGGCTCAGCGGCGGTCGAGGTATGCGCGGGGTTCGGCCCTGCCGACGCAGAGCACCCAAAGCAAACATGAAAGGAAGCAAGCATGGAATCATCTAGCTATTACAATAACGTCTTTTTTTTCAAATTCAACCAAGTTCTTATGCCTCCCCGAGGCACTTATCTCACTGAACAGGATGAATCAAGCATCGCCGGGCGCAGCAGTACCGGTCGTCTCCCCTTCGGCCGCGGTAACGGTAGACTGGAGGAACGCATCCACCAGTGACGTGACCTTCGCCCTCAGGGCCTCGGCAGCCGAGTTCTCAATGACTGCGGTTGCGGGCTCGGACAACAAGGCCAGGTCAAGGGTGGGGTCGCGAAGGCTTAGGTGGCCGCACACCTGCGCCAGGACCAAGGTAAGCAGCGTACGGCCTTCAACATCGGCTAACTGGCCAATCGCGGCCATAACACCACGCAGGGACTCCACGAGCACAGCAAGGAGCTCGGCGGGGCCTCCGTCAGGGGCGCCCAGCGGCTCCTTGAACCTTTCCTCGTAGGCCGCATGCAGCGCCTTGTGGGCCTCAAGATCAAAGGTGGCAAGGTCCTCATGACTCACCGTCGCCAAGGCCGCGAGAGCTTCCTCCTGGGCACGAGCGGCTTGGGCCGCCCTGGCCTGCTCAACTTCAACCTTCAGCTTCTCTAGGGCGGCGCGGTCAACAAGCTGCTCCTGCTGCAGCTAGGATGTCACGGCCTTCTCCGCCTCGAGCTCATTCTCCAACCCCTTGAGCTCCAGGGCGCGCTTAATGTCTTCCTCACGGAGGGCCCCCAACGCGCTCTCTACCTTGAGGCAGCGCTTCTCGAAGGACGCGGCATCAGCTCGCACGGCGTCGCGAGTCAGCGTGGCCGCCGCAGCTTCCTCACGCCCCTTGGCAGCACCCGCCAAGGCCTGATCCCAGGAGGTCCGCGCAGACTCGTCTGCCAGGAGCCACCCGTGGATCAGCCCCAGGCACCCCTCTGTCAAGTGGCCATTATTGTTTTGTAGATCAGCGCGAAGGCGACCCAGCGCAGCGAAGGCAGCATCCAAAGCCTCGAGACCAGGCTGCGCTGGCTGGTGCACGGGCGCCGACAAGACTGGCTGCTCGGCCAGGGGCTCGGGGGCTCCGGCCCCCCTCGCCAGAGTAGCCGGAGTAGAAGCCAACTCCGCAACCTCGCCGGAGACAGGGGCGTCTTTGGGTGGCACCGTCACCACAGTCGAGGTGGCCCGGCCAACCGAGGCGCCCAGCGCCGCGGCGTCCTTCCCCGAGGTTGCACCAGCAGCCGAAGGAGCAGGGCACCGCGGCAGGACCTCCCCCTTCACCTTCTTCATCACGCCTCCCAGGCTGCAACATCAAAGGAGAGCGCATCAGGGGCACGACAAATAAAAATGAGTGAGAAATTGCACACTTACTCGTCGGAGGCGAGGCGCGCCCTTCTCTTCACCAGTGAGTCAACAGCAGCCCCTGGCGCACTAGGCATGCCGACAGCCCGGGCCTAGGCAAGACGCGAGGCCACGGTCCTGGGCAAGGCCGCGGTCGCCAGGTTCGCCGGTGTGGGGCCGTTCGACGCGGTCGCCACCTTGCTTCCCCCAGACGCGGTGTGTCCGGACCGTCGCGGAGTGGTCGCCTGGGACCACCCGACGGCACCTGCACCTGTGAACACTTTGAAGGAGTCCCCATCGTCGTCCAGGGTATCCTCCGAGCCCCCGTCGTCGCCCTTGCCTTGACCAGAAGACACATTGAACGTGGGCGGGGCACCCATGGGCGCACCAAGGTCCGGCATGGCCTTCAGCAGCTCAGCCTTGTCAGAGCGGCTGTACAATGACAGGAAGGCCCCAGCGAGATCCTCCGGAACCATCCCCAGGAGGGCCCTCGAGGAGAAGTCCAGATCTTCTTCGGCCAGCATCCCTGGTTGCACCCGGAGCCCGTCGTCATCACCCATCAGCTTCCACATGGGGCGTGAGTGAGCCTGCAGCGGAGCCAGATGCTACCTCAGGAACTCCTTCACGATCTGGCCTCCTTCTAGCCTCGAGCTCAATCTTCGCCAAGACCGTCCCAGCGAGAGGGCCGGTGAGCTTCGAGTGGCGCCAGCTATCAAGTTTCTCCGGATGGGCAGTAGGCAGCGCCAATAGAGGATGGGTGCGCTGGGCATCCAGATAGACCCACCTCTTCCTGTGGGACTCTACCTTCTTCCCGGCCATCATCAAGCGACAGCCCTAGCGCTGGAATACAAAGGAAACGCAGCCCGAGCACGGGCCCTCGTCATATTGATGCATGGAGAAGAAGTGGCGGAAGAGGGCGACTGTCGGCCTCACCCCCACGAACGCCTCACAGTAGAAGGCGACGAGCGACAAGACGAAGATGGAGAGGGGTTGGATATGGAGAGCGTGCACCTGGTAATGTTCCAGGATGGTGTAGAAGAACTCAGAGAAAGGGGGCACGAGCCCCATAGAGATGCTGTGGAGGAAGAAGGGGTAGCACGACTTTGGCAAGGTCCATGCCACGGTGGATCCAGCCCAGATCTGCATCCCGCCGTGCTCATTTTGGGAGCTCGACAGGAACGGCTGAACCTCTGAGTAGTCCTCCTCCCTAATGATGGAGGAGTCCTCGAGCGCCACATCAAGAGAAGAAGCAGATCCAGGCGCCGACATGGTGCCCTTGTTCTTCTTCGCCATGATCAAAGGAGGGCTGAAGGATGCAGAGAGGCAAGAGGCGCAAAGGGAAGAAATCCAAGCATGAAGGAAGGAGGGCGATAACTCCCCCAGCGGAGAAGGCCCCTATTGTCAAGACACACGGTTACCGAGATGGCGTGGGGAGCGGAGTCGCTCGCGTCCCATCCAACAGTCACGCGCCAGCCTGGCCCGCAGCCTTTTTGGGGCCCGCGGCGCTTCGTCCTCGACTAAGGCTTCGCCCCGAAGCCAACTCCGCGCGCGCCTTGGGCCCAGGAGCTACTGTCGGTGTACTGGGAACCGGGGTACCCAGACTTGCCTGTCCACGGGCCACGACGCGCTCCTACAAGCGGCCTGGTACGGCCCAGCTGATCGACCTACTGCTCAAGACCCTCATGAGGGGCCAGGCCTTGCGAGGAGAACGACGCCAAGACCCCCTCGGGAGCGGCCTCGGCAAGGCGTTCCGGAGGGGCGGAGAATCCAAGGCCAAGCCTGCCTCAGGAAGAGGTAGTGAGGTCAGCAGTGACGTATCGCGCCGGTGAGTGCCAGCGTCCGCCAGCGGCACAGTTGCCATTTCGGTGCAAAGGAGATAGCGCAGCCATTGGTTCCCAAGGAGCGGGGCAAAGGTTTCCTCTTTGGTGCAATAAGACCGAAGACCGCAAGGACGATAAGGAGGATGTCACCGTCGAGCCCACCACCATGTCACCGCCTGATCCTTTTGCAGGCGAAGACTGCTTTTGTCAGTGTAGGAATGTCCTTATGTTCCCGCTCAAAAATGGCCGTTGTGGAATCCCTTTCCGCCTAAACATTTCAGGGGAAGAGGACCGTGGCCGCCTATATAAGTAGCTAGGACCTCCACTACACGGGGATCGACTCACATACACTTGACCACCGTACAAGGAGCAAGAACACTACCCTTCTGACCCTCCTGAGCTCGCCTCCCGAGCGCAGGAACCCTTGTACCAGTTCATACTCTAGCTCACCCGGAGCCAATCCACCAATGCAGGAAGTAGGGTCTTACACCTCGCGGTGGCCTGAACCTGGATAAACTCTTGTGTGTTTGTTCGTTGTTTGCTTGAATCCTTCCACTGAGACGAGAGCGAGCCGCTAGGTAGACGTGAGTGGGAGAGATCTTCGTTCACGCCCCTGTGTTTGAACTTAACGGGTTTTGCGGAGCCCTGAATCCGACAACCATCAGTACCTGAGCCGGCCTCCCCTCGGCAGGGGCTACCAACAGCGCCTCCGGACGGTGCCCCACCCTGCGGGCCATCGTCCGGAGCCCGCCTGTTGCTCGCCGCGGAGCCCGAGGAGGGGTGCTGCACCCAAGAACTCAAGATGTACCTACAGCACGATGCCTTACCAGACAAGGAGGAAGATGCAGAACGCGAGGTCCGACAGGCCACTGCCTACTGCATCCAAAACGGCGAATTCTACAGGAGGCGCCCCAACGATGTCTCACTAAGGTGCATCTCGAGGAAGCAAGGGCGCGAGCTGCTGGCTGATATCCACGGTGGGGACTGTGGTCCCCACTCATCGTCACGCACTGTGGGGACCCCGACTTAGAAGTCGAGATCACCGAATGCACGTGTACAGTGATCCCAGAGATCAATGCTCACTGAACACACAGAAGCTGAATAACAAGAGTCTTACATCCATACATATCGTTTTACACAAATTATTGCCATTATGGCCAAGTCTTACATAGATAAAGCCTCAAGGGCTGAATAGCAAATAACTCAAATAGCGGAAGTCTTCGATAATAGGTAGAACCCATGCCATCTGCTTTAACCCTACAGGCATTCTGACTGGGATAGCATCCTTGTTCGCATGTTCGTCTCCAAAGAACTCTTCATCATATTCCTGTTCCTCCATGCCTGGCCAATTAAATAACCAGTGGCAAGCCAATGAGTACTTTGAATGTACTCGCAAGCAACCCATGATGTGGTTCAAAGTAATAGTGCAATTGAACAATAATGAACAATCTAGCAAAGGGCTAGAATAAATATTCTACCATCAAGCTTAAGCATTAATAAACTCGCGTAACCTCGAAGGCAGGTTACCGATATCAACACGAATATGATTCAACTCATCGAGTCAAGTCACCACCTTGACTCATCACACACATACTTTCACCGATGAAGTAAAATTTCTGGACATAGTTTAAGTAGCACCACCCAACTGTCCATGACCGTGGACACGGCTATTCGAATAGTTTTACACTCTGCAGAGGTTGCGCACTTTACCCACAAGATCCGGGGAACTTTCGTGTCATCCACGATCCCGCAGTACCTCAAGTACCCGGGGTAAGCACCCGGTCATTATCTTTCCTTAGACGACACTAACATAGAGTCCACTCGTTGGTACACGGCCCTCGAGTACAAACAATAGATTACGGGACTTGCCCTAATTTCACTGTCACGCGTACCCGAAGGGACCAACGGTGTGTCCGGTGCTCCGTAAAAACAACATGGCCGTCTATCCAAGCACGACCCCGTCCCGGGAAAGACATCAAGTCTTCCCGTCACTAGTAATGCGGGCACCATGCTAGTATCGACCTAAGTAATCAATAAAGCCCCGTCCCATAAGGGGTAGTGTGGTTGCACATGTTTGGTTGGGACGGTAGTCACACATAAATCTAATCCATTATTTCACCCATGCACAAGATTTACTGGCACATCACTTCTTCCTCAAGTGATGACCTAACTCAACATCACCCTCGGGCATTAGTGGCACCCTATGGGTTCATGCAAAGATTTCAACCACGAAGGTTCATGTCACACATGCATCACTAAACATCACTACTAACTGTTTGCATGTTATCTAGCACATAGCAAGATCAAGATCATGGCATGCATCATGTGGTGGTTCAACTAAGTCACCATTGTAATGCTATCATCATGCATCGGAAACAAACGGGTCCCAAAGAACAAGTGTATCATGGTCAAAGGGCTGCTTGCCTGGATTAGCTTGGTCTTCAAAGTCTTCAAATCCTTCTCCTTCTCCTTCTTCAGCAACTTCGTCAAATACGTTATCTATATGTCGCATAATAACAGCGGAAAAATAAGACCACAACTAAAACAGAAAAATCAAAGTGCTCAGAAAAATGTCAATTTATTTTTGTTAAATACTAGAGGGATTTCTAAGATGGGGAAAATTCTTAGTTGGAGTTTTGGAGTTACAGAATGAAATCTGATGATTTTTGAACACGAGTTTTATTGCTCAAATTTGAATTTAAATTTGAACAGAACAGAAAAGTTTCATGGATGTGTGTGAAAGTGACACCATTAAATAGGTTGGAATATTACAAGAATTTAGGAGTTGGAATTATTTCATTTGGACCAATATTCTTTTCTGTAAAAATGTTTGAAGTAATTATAGAAAAGAAAAAGGAGAAAATGCCCTGTGCAACTGGGCCAGAGGGGCCACAGTGCACGGCCCAGGGCATCCAGCCCAACCGCTCGGGCGCCAGCGCGCGCATGTCAGGTTTTCAAACCTGACAGGCGGGGCCCGGCGGTCAGTGGCTGTGAGGAGGGGGAGAGAGGGGTGAGGATGACAGGTGGGGCCCGCCTGTCATCTCCAACCTCACGGCCACGGCGACGGCGAGCTCACCGGTGTTGATTCCAGCCACGGCGACGGCAACGGAGGGCAGGAACGGACTCAGCGTCGTGTTGCAGAGGTAGGGGTGGTGGTGCGGCACGCCGGGGAGGTCGGGTTCGCCGGCGGCGAGGTGGGACGGCGGAGGGTCGTCGGGAGGTCGTCGCTCCGGCCGTTTCCAACTACTACAGAGAGGGGAAAACGAGGGGAAAGCATCTGTGACGCATGGTGATTCTAGATCGAGCCAAAGGAGGGGCAGAAGAGGCCTGTACTGCGAGATCACCGGCGGCCCGACGCGGCGGAGCTCCGGTCGATCCCGAGCACTGGAGCCTTTTGGGGACGAGCGAGTGGTGCTGGCGTGTTGCTGTGAGTGTGTGGAGGCTGCTGGTGCCGTTGGAGAGGCTCGGGGGGGGGGCTTTTATAGCCGCGCCCACGGTCCACCGTAGACTCGTGCGCCGGCGAGGTTGCAGGCGAGGCTAGAAGGGGCTCTGGTGCCTGTGATCAAACCGGGGAGGATCGTGGACGTGTTCCACGTCCAGTTGAGGGGAGAGGAGGAGCGGGGAAGCTTCCAGGCCGTGCGCGCGTGCGAGCCCGAGGAGTGGGCGTCGCGGGCGGCCGGTGCGCGTGTGGCGACGGTCACTGGAGGGCGCAGGAGGAGGGGGAACAGCGCCGGGGTGGTCGCGGACGTCGAGGCGCGTTGAAAGGCGCGAGGGGGGAGCCCGAGGTTGTCGGGGGCCGACGATTGGCCGAGGCTACAGTGCGTGGGCGCACTGTAGCACGCTCTGGAGCGCCCTTATCGCATGCCACGGCATGCCATTGGGCCTCCGGACGCGTCCACCGTGTCTGGGGAGTCCAGGGTGATGCAAGCACTATGGCTAAAGCTTTGGATGCTCTGGTGAGTCAAGGAAAGAGAGAGGAAGCTGGTGACTTGGTAGAAAGTGGATGTCCAGCAGGGTGAACTAGGGTTTTTACCCCTCAATCATGGAGCTGGGGTCCTGGGGAAGTTACTGGAGGTAGCTAGTAACTAGATGAACGTGTGGTAGAAAGTTGAGGCCAAGGTAAAAGGTAAAAGTGATCAAGAAGAGGGTTTTAGTAATTCTGCAGAAGGTGTTTGATCAGTGTTTGGTCAAGCAAATGATCTCCACTTGCCATGACACTTAACATGATTGAATGACATATGAAAATAGGGTGTTTCACTAAATTTGGGCTCATTTGAAGAAACTAGCCAATGTAACTTTGGTGAACCCTAGAAATCAACAGAAATGGCTTCATCTTGTTTGAGTCAAGCTAATCATGTCCCCTTGATGCACCACTTGGTGTAGTTTCCTCATTTGGGGTATTGATCATGCCCACAAAGTTTGAAGCTCCAGGTAAAAAGTTGGTAATGTAAAGTTGTTCAAATTTGCATTTGAACAGAAAGGGTTTTGGGGTGATCTGATCAAGTTGCTCTACTCCAAATATTGTGCCATTTGGTCTAGATGCCTTATTAGGCATTTCTAGCATGTGCACCAAGTTTGAGAGGATTTGGACAAGTTTGGCAATGTAAAGTTGCTCAAACTTCAAATATGGACAGAATGGTTATGGAGGGTTTTGAGGATGTTTTCTTGCTTCCCAAGGCATGGGACTTGGCAAGATCATCATATATGTCATATGTGACATGGTAGAATTTCCCTGGAATTTTTGGAGAATATTTCCTTTGTAAATATTTCAAAAGCTTGAAATATCCAGAAAGGGTTTTAGAGGGATTAGCCCATTATTTTGAACATGACCAAGTGTTGAAACTCTTATATATGGACAATATATGTCCTCTGAGTCTCCCTGAATTTTGGCAAATATTTTTGAAATAGTTAAATAATTTTTCCCTATCAAAGACCATTTCTGGCTTTAAGAAAAAGCTTTTAAATAAAATAGGAAAATAACTTTTAAAATTATTCTTTTGTGGTTTCTGGGAGTCCTATGACTACTAGGTCTCAAATATACCTTTTGAAATAATTTTCCCACCCTAAATCAAGTACTTGCAGTGCAAATCTCAATTCAGCGGTTTTTGGAAAACTAATTTTATAAAATACATTTTGGCCAAAATAATTTTGTAAGAAAATACTATACTGTTATATAACACTTGTCATGATCATTGGGCAGAAGTTTTGGGTATGGAGATGAATTCTGCAAGAGGTAATTGTTGACTTTAATGAGCACATGAAAAGCATATGAAGAAAAACTCAATTCAAATAAAAGCCAAATGATGCTAAAAAATTTTGCTGGTCCAAATTTTCATGCTCCATTGATGCAAATAACATGTTACAAAGTGCAGGGTGTGACACGCACCCTCGTGGGCAAGGCCTTCCGCAGCGGCTTCTATTGGCCCACCGTGCTCAACGACACCACGGAGCTCGTGCGAGCCTATGAGGCGTGCCAGTTTCTCGCCAAACAGATCCACCTGCCGGCGCAAGGCCTCCAGACGATACCGCTCTCCCGGCACTTCGCAGTCTGGGGGTTGGACATCCTAGGTCCTTCCCCTCGGGCCGCAGGGGGCTACTGCTTCCTGTACGTCGCCATCGACAAATTCACCAAGTGGGCGGAAGTGGAGCCTATTCGCGCAATCCCAGCCGGGTCAGCTGTCAAGTTGAACCAAGGCCTCGTGAGGCGATTCGGTGTCCCCAACTGCATCATCACAGATAATGGTTCACAGTTCACAAGCAATCTCTTCAGGTCATATTGTGCTAACCTTGGAACACAGATCTGCTACGCTTCAGTGGCCCACCCCAGGAGAAACGGCTAGGTTGAGCGTGCCAACGCGGAAGTCTTGCGTGGCCTCAAGACGCGCACCTTCAAGAAGAAGCTCGAGGCTTGCACCAGGGGCTGGATCGACGAACTCCAGTCCGTGATGTGGTCAATCCGAACCACTGCCACCAAACCTATGGGCGAGACTCCCTTCTTTCTCGTCTATGGGGCGGAGGCGGTCCTCCCTCACGAGGTCAAGCATCGCTCCCCACGGGTCTTGGCCTTCGATGAGGAATGCCAGGACGCCGCCTGGCGGATGGACCTCATGCTCGGCAAGGAGGGCCGCCGCCGGGCTGCCCTCAGGGCGGCGTGTTACCAGCAGGCGCTGCGGCAGTACCACTGCCACAACGTCCGCACGAGAACACTTGAAGTTGGTGACTTGGTCCTGAGACGGGTCCTCTCCCGTGAAGGGTTGCACAAGCTCTCGCCCATGTGGGAGGGCCCGTTCAAAATCACCCGTATCTCTAGGCCTGGTGTTGTGTGCCTGGAGACGCAGGATGGGATACCTATCCAGAATTCCTGGAACATCGAGCACCTCGGGAGGTTCTATCCATAATCAAGGCTCCGTGCCCGTGAAGGTTTCCGCCCGTGACACTCTCACGTAATAATGAGTTGGGGCTGTACACGCCTCGGAGTCTCCTGTGCGTTGCCTACGGGCCCTCAAACGGGGCTCCCACCCACGCCCCAGTGGCAGTCCTAAGCTCCGCGCTGGGAAGAAGACGTAGTGTAGGGGTCGGACACGACCTTTTTCCTTTTTGCTTGGTGTTTGGTTGTCAGCCTTTTCTACTTCCTTGGCTATCAGCCCTTACTCTACCCCATGCTATGAAGTTCTCGTGTTTCTCACACTTCTTGCATTTCGTTGAGAGTTTCGTGTTTGGATCTTTCTCACCGGCTTTAAGTTCAGCTATGCCACTCGCTCTCCTTCACGCGCCTCGCGAGTGGGGGCTGGGGCACGGTCGGTCACCGGACCTCGTCCGTCGTGGCCCCATGACCTCGCCTACCCAAGCCTGCTCAGGCTCTGGCACAGGGCTGCTCAGCCCGTGCAACCTACCGAGCCGCTCAGGCTTTCGTGCTCTAACCCGCGCTCAACACTCTCAGCAGATTTCAGTGATTGACCCCCGCTCGGGGGCTGTACGAGTAGGAGCCGACCACCTCCTCACGACCTAAAGGGGGCTCGTGACGCCAGAGTCGGGAGGACTCCGCCTCAGGACGACAGGACGCATAAAAGCTAAGTGACTTCATTCAAGCAACAAAAGCATGACGACGAGTTCTCGCTTCTTACATACATCACAACCCATTACACGCATGTCACAACCCTAGTTCTGGTATGCACTAGGCTAGTCTTGATGTTTGCATCATGTTTAAATTTCAAATGAAATTGAATTGAGGACTTCTGAAACCCTCAGAAAACCCTTTTGAAAAATGACCCAAATAAAAATGCTCCGAAAAGGTCCAAGAAAATGTTCATGTTGCTCTCTGAAAATATTGGTTAGAGATAAAAATCAAACCAATATTATTAGGAGCTCATAAGTATTTATTTTGGGCATTTGGAATTAATGCAATAAATATTTGCTTTGGATATATATATTTATTATATATTCTATATATGTCCAATAATTGTGGATTTTGTGAGGGGCTTGGGTTAAATCCTTAGGACCCTGCAAAATTGTCAGAATGATTTAAATGATTTTCTTTAAAATCAAACAATTGTCAGAAAAATAGAAAAGAAAAATAAGAAAAGGGTTAGAGTTACCTGGGCCACTTACTGGCCTGGCACTGGGCCGGCCCAGCTGCCAGTCATCATCCTCCTGGCGATGACAGGAGGCAGGGGCACGCGCCCGCCGCTCTCGCACATGGCCGCCACGCCTCCTGCCTGCCTGCGCCTCCCTCTCGCCGCCTGGAAGACGCCACGCGACGCCACGCACCTCCCCAAACCTCTCTGGCCCTCTCTCGTCGCCTCTCCCCTCCTCTGTCTGCCTCCCTCGCACGGACCGGACCGCCGCCGTCGCCGCCGGTCGCCGCTGCCGTGGCCACAGGCCACCCCACGCCCAGCCTAAGTGCCCGAGAGCTCCGCCACCTCGTCCCCGTCCTCTACATCGAGCCACGCGTCGCCGGACTCCCTGAGGAGCTGCCACCGCCATCTTCTTCATCGCCGGCCGCCGGAGATCCCCTCTGCTGCCCTGCTCGCTCCGGCCCTCCTCCGAGCTCTCCGCCTGCACCGCTGCGATCGCCGTGAGCCTCTTCCTCGAACCCCGCCCTCCGTTTCGCCATTGTCACGCCGTAGCCACGCCACCCACCGGACCCGAGCGGTTGTGCCACCGTGTTTCCTCTCCACCGTGGCCAGAGCCACCGTGGCTTGCAACTTGGCGAGTCACCGCGTTGGCCACACTGCCAGGAGCCCGTAGCACCCCTCCCCTGGCCTCCCCGTGCCCCGTAGCCCCGTTTCCGACGAGGCCCGAACTCCGGCGCCGCCGCGAGCTTCGTTCCGGCCAGCTCCGGCGCCCCCACAACCTCCCGTTGGCGTGGATGGATGCGGGCGAGCCTCCGCTGCCTGCAGTTGGCCTCGGCCGTCCATTTGGACGCCGGGGGCCCAATCCCGACGACCTCCGCCGCGTTTGCTGCCGCCGGCGGCTAAACGCCGGCATGTTAGCCGGGGGTTGACCAGGATTTGACCCCTGGGTCAATGATAGGTGGGCCCCCACCCCTCCAGTTAGTTGACCGTTTAGTTTTAATTAAGTAATTTTGTTAATTAGATTAGCCACTAACATGTGGGCCCAGCCTTGCTGACTTTTTGTTAGGATTAGTATTAGTGGTAATTAACCCAGTTAATTAACTGAGTCACTAACCAGTGGACCCCACTGTCAGGTTTGACTCTAGTCAGCCTGGTTGACCTGCTGACGTCATGCTTGGGTCATTCTGACGCAGTATTCCAGTTCTGGAATTTAAATAAATCTTAAATGATTTATTTATTTCAGAAATTGGTTTAAACTTGAAAAAAACACAGAAATTCAACCGTAGCTCAGAATGAAATAATTTATATATGAAAAATTATCAGAAAAATTCAATCTATCCATCTGTACCATTTTCATGCATGACAAATGAAGTTATACCTACTGTTTATATGAAAACACATAAATGGCATTCACAAATGCTTATTTTAGAGTTGCATTTGAACCCTTGGTTCAAATGGAATTCAACCAATTAAAATGCTAGTTGCATTAGCTCAAACAACATCATATCTTCATGCCATATTCATGCATCATATTGTTGCATATGTTAGTGCTTGATTGTCGGCACCGTTCTTCTCGATAGGTCCAGCTCCGGAGACCGTTCCAGAGTACCTGTCAGAGGAGCAGTGCTCTGCACGTTGTTTTACCAGGCAAGCAAACCCCTTTGTTCATTCCGATACAATCCTACTCTCTCGCTCCTGCTCCCTGTTATTGCATTAGGACAACAACGATTCAACTGCTACTTTATGCTGCGGTAGTTGAACCCTTTCCTCTGCATGACCTGTCATTGCCACAGTAAATAGTTGAAACCCACTAGTATGTGTAGGAGTTGATTGAAGCCATGTTGTGATCTTACCATGCCTTTCCTGCTATTGCTTAGAGTTGTGTCATGTCTGATTCATCGGGAATGAATTGGAGTGCAATGATATGTCCTACTGCGTGTGAGCTAAGTGTGTGAACACGATTGGTAAAGGTAGCGGTGAGAGGCCATGTAGGAGTACAGGGTGTGTTGTCTCACTGGAACCGTCCCTAAGAACTGAGTTCTGTGTATGATGTCCAATGAACATCTACTACCACGCATTGGAATGCTTAAGTGCCCCTCTCGACTTATTAACCGACTTGGTCTATGTCCAGGAGTTGCAACTAGTTTCTGGTGTTTGTAGGTAGTGTTAGTAGTCTACCAAGTTGCACTTGGCCAGGTGGGCTCGGGACATACTAGGCAACGTGGCACGGTGTACCAAGCGTAGATCCACTCGGCGAGGTGGGCTTGGGAACCCTGCGCACATCATTTGGGGCCGTGAGCGACACCCCGGCCGGATCTCCTTACGGATGGAACCCGAATAGGCGATAAACCTGGACTAGAGTCTTGTGTGGTTAGTCAGGACGTCGCCGACACCCTCGCCAGGCTTCCTCTTGAAGGTTGCCGAGATACACGAGATGTACATGGCGGTAAGTGGCGAGAGCGTGTGTGAAGAAGTACACCCCTGCAGGGTTAACATGATCTATTCGAATAGCCGGGTCCACGGTTATGGACTTCTTGGATGCTTACGTGGTACATAGACAACTTGAAGTGGATACTCTAAAATACTCAAGACAAGTGTGAGTGCTATGGATGGCCTTCTCGTAGGGAGACGGGGATGAATCCATAGTGGTGTATTGTGTGGTGCTTAGTTGACTCGTGTGTGCCACCTCAAAGGAGTTACCAACAGTCGTAAAACAGATTAGCCACTGGGTCAAAGCTGGCTTGCTGCAACTAAACCCCACTTGCCTTCTTGATACAAGTGCATGTATGATAGGATCTGATGTAAGTCTTGCTGAGTACCTTTGTACTCATGTTTGCTTAATTTATGTTTTGCAGATGAGATTGATGTCTCACTAGTAGTCCCGCTTGGGCTTCGACAAGTAGCTTGATACCTCAGCTACGATCTTGGACGAGTGTTGTAGATAGTCAGGCTCTTCAGCCTTTTTCATTTGTAGATGTCTGTACTCAGACATGTTGTGCTTCCGCTTGTTGCTTGTATGCTCTGAATGTTGGGTCATGAGACCCATGTTTGTAATATTTGGCTCCTCGGAGCCTAATGAATAAATACTTTGTTTATTAGAGTCTTGTTGTGATGCCATGTTGTATTTGCACATATTGAGCATATTGTGTGTATGTTATTGAAATGCTTGGTATGTGTGCGATCCGACACCTAGTTGTTTACCCTTGGTAGCCTATCTTACAGGGAAATGTCTCCTAGTGCTTCCACTGAGCCTTGGTAGCTTGCTACTGCTCCGGAACACTTAGGTTGACCGGCATGTGTCCTTCTTCGTTCCTGTGTCTGTCCCTTAGGGGAAATGTCACGCGTTGTTCCTTTAATTCCTTGTAGCTTGCTACGACTTGGGTTCATACGTTGATGACCGACACGTTCGTTGCTGGGTCATGTATGCATGTCTCTGTAATTTAGTGCCACTTTTGGTTTATAACTGGTCATGTCGGCCCGGGTTCTCTGTCATATGGATGCTAGCGACACTATCATATACGTGAGCCAAAATGCGCAAACGGTCCCAGGCCAGGTAAGGTGGCACCCGTGGGGATACCGTGCGTGAGGCCGCAAAGTGATATGGTGTGTTACATGCTAGACCGGTGAGACTTAGGATCGGGGTCCCGACAGCTTTGGTATTAGAGCCTGACTGCCTGTAGGATTACCAAGCCAAACTGGTCGAAGTTGAGTCTAGACATTCTTTAGTTATATAAGGGAATTGATTGTGGAATGGAACGTACGGCTCTTTTTACTCCTTATACCTCATGTCTTCTGATCTGAGTCATCCTACCTTTCCTACGGGGTTAAGGAACTAGGCTATCTCTTCCGTCCATCAGGATCAGGAGTTACTACTCCGTAGTCCCTTAGGATTGGTTGATCAGAGTCCTACTCTTGTTTCAAGTTTTTTCGGCGAAGTTGTTTTAGTACCATCACAGAACCTTGAGTGATGATGTTCAGTTGTTATACTACCCTTTTTGTTAGCAGGATGTCTCATTCTGAGCATTTTACTGCCGTTATGCTGCCGGAATTATCCTAGTAGTTCGAGAGATACTAATTTTTTGTTCTACCTTTTGCATCCTATAATTGTTGATGTTTCCGTCCTCGGTTTCGCTTCTCAGGATGTCTTGAGTTAAGCGAAGCTCAGCTGCTCGTAGACTGAACCATGGAGGTGGTAGGAATGAGGAGGATCCTCCCGACCAGCCTTCGTTGGCAGAGTTAATGTTAGAGATGGAGAAAAACAAGTGTGAGTCTAACCGCTTGTTGGCATGTATTGAGGAGAACACCGCACATCAGTGCAAGGAGTCATCAACCATCCATGACTTCATTCGTCTGAAATCACCCACCTTCCATCATCCCATTGAGCCACTCGATGCAGATGACTGGCTCCGTAGTATCACTCACAAGCTGCGTTCTGCGAACGTAGCTGAAGGAGATAAGGTCATCTATGCCACTTTTCACCTGGAAGGTCCTGCTAGTCTTTGGTGGCAGAACTATGAGGCCATGATTCCAGCTGGCCAGATTCCTACCTGGAGAGATTTCACAGAGGCTTTTCATGAGCATCATATCCCTCAAGCCCTTATTGATCATAAGAGAGAAGAGTTATGTAGTCTTACCCAGGCTAATATGGCTGTTGATGCTTATAGTAGAGAGTTTGAGAATCTCGCCCGCTATGCTACAGAAGAAGTGTCCACGGACGCCAAGAAGCAGGCTAGGTTTCGGAAAGGACACAACCACAAACTGCGTCGTGATCTCCACTTGCATCATTGCAACACATTCCAGGCTCTTGTGAACAAGGCCATCAATGCAGAGACAGCTCAGCTCACTTACGAGGAGTCTCGTAAGCACATCCTTGATTTGGGATCTTCCTCCGGTTCTAGTTCTCAGAAGCGCTGGATTTCGGTTCCGAACTCTGTTCTTCCACCCAGTTGTACACCGAGGCCATCTTATGTGGTACCTCTTCCAGTTCAGTAGTATGCTCCACCCAGGTCTATTGGTGGACCGTTTGCCAATGCGGGTCCACGTCCTACCTCCAGGATTTGTTACAAGTGCGGAGAGCCGGGCCACATTGCCCGTATTTGCACTCAGACCCGTGTTGCTCCACCCCAGTCCAAGAAATCTGTTGGCCGTGATAAACCATCACGCAAGATGATCAGTGTTAAGTCAGCTCCCACTGAACATGGACGTGTGCATAACGTCTCAGCCAAAAACGCTCATGATGATCCAGATGTCGTTCTTGGTACACTCCTTGTCAATTGTCATCCGGCATCAGTTCTATTCAATACTGGAGCATCTCATTCTTTCGTTTCCGAAAGTTATGCCCGCTTATACGACATGTCATTTTGTGATATGCCCTCCCCACTACTCATTCAAACTCCTGGATCAAAATGGCAAACTTCTAGTGTAAGCCATGGAAATGAAATCCTTGTCGACAGACTTGTGTTCCTTGCATCACTTATAGCCCTCAAGTCTTCGGATATTAACATCATCTTGGGTATGGACTGGATGACAACTCATCATGCCAAGATTGATTGTTACACTAGGTCTGTTCAGCTTACACATCCATCTGGCAACATAGTCACTGTCTCCACTAGAGTTGCAAAGCGTCAAATCTATTCTCTTAATGCCAGCCCCCTTCTAGACCTTGAAGATATCCCGGTAGTCCGTGAGTTTCCGGATGTCTTTCCAGAGGAACTGCCAGGTGTTCCACCTGACCGAGATGTAGAGTTTGTTATAGAGCTTATCCCAGGAACCGCTCCAATCTCTAGGAGACCTTACAAGATGGCACCCTTAGAACTAGCTGAGCTTAAGAAACAACTTGATGAGTCCTTGCAAAAGGGTTTCATCTGTCCTACTTCTTCTCCTTGGGCTTGTCCCGTCCTCTTCGTCAAGAAGAAGGATGGCACGGAACGGATGGTTGTAGATTATCGTCCCGTTAATTTGGTCACGATAAAGAACAAGTATCCACTCCCCAGGATCAACGACCCGTATGATCAGCTCGCTGGATCCTCAGTCTTCTCCAAGATGGATTTGAGGTTGCGATACCATCAAATCAAGATTAGAAAAGGGGACATCCCTAAGACGGCTTTTGTCACTCGTTATGGTCAGTACGAGTACACCGTCATGTCCTTCAGTCTAACCAATGCTCCAACCACTTTCTCCCGCTTGATGAACTCGATCTTCATGGAGTACTTAGATAAGTTCGTCGTGGTTTACCTCGATGATATTCTTATTTACTCGAAGAACGAGGAAGAACATGCCGAACATCTTAGACTTGTTCTAGAAAAACTCAGAGAGCACCGCCTTTATGCCAAGTTCTCCAATTGTGAATTTTGGTTGCCAGAAGTGACCTATCTCAGCCATGTAATCTCTGGTAAGGGCATTGCTGTCAACCCCGAGAGAGTTCAGGTCGTCCTTCATTGGACTCCACCTGAAATAGTTAAAAAAGTTAGGAGCTTCCTTGGTCTAGCCAGTTATTGTCGCCGCTTTGTTGAGAACTTCTCTAAAGTGGCCAAACCTCTCACGGAACTTCTCAAGAAAGATAAAAAGTTTGAGTGGTCCCCATAGTGTGAGCATAGTTTTCAGGAACTGAAAAGACGCCTGACTTCTGCTCCCATACTTGTGCCACCGGATTTCACTAAGGACTTTGTTATCTACTATGATGCCTCACGATAGGGACTAGGTTGCATTCTTATGCAGGATCGTCATGTGATTGCCTATGCATCTCGACAGTTGCATCCACATGAGGAAAATTATCCTACACATGATCTAGAGCTTGCAGTCGTAGTCTACGCACTTAAGACCTGGCGACATTACCTTCTTGGTAACCGTTGCGAGATCTACACCGATCACCAGAGTCTCAAGTATATCTTCACCCAACCAGATTTGAACCTTAGGCAAAGACGTTGGTTGGAGTTGATCTCAGATTACGACTTAGGGATTACCTACACCCCAGGCAAGAGAAATGTCATGGCTGATGCGCTAAGTCGTAAGTCCTATTGCAACAATCTCATGTTGCAGCAGGGCCAACCACTTCTCCATGAGGAATTATGCAAGCTTAACCTTCACATTGCTCCTCACGGATTCCTTTCTACCTTGGTGGCGAAACCTAACCTTGAGGATCAGATCATTACTGACCAGAAGTTTGATAAGGGTGTTATCCGCATCAAGAGAAACAGTAAGAAGGGAGTTGGTGGATGTTTCTCTATGGATGATCGAGGTGTTGTTTTATTTGAGAATCGCCTGGTGGTTCCCAAGAATCAACATCTGTGACAATTGATACTCAAAGAGGCTCATGAATCTCCTCTCACGATTTATCCCGGTAGTACTAAGATGTATCAGGACCTACGCCAGAGGTTCTGGTGGACTAGGATGAAGAGAGAAATTGCTGAGTTCATTGCTAAATGTGACGTTTGTCGTCGCGTTAAGGCAGAGCATCAAAGACCTGCTGGCACCCTTCAACCTCTAGCTATTCCTGAGTGGAAATGGGTTAAAGTTGGTATGGACTTCATCACCGGCTTTCCCAGGACCAAGAGAGGGAATAATGCTATCTTCGTAGTCATTGATCGTCTGTCCAAAGTGGCTCACTTTCTACCTGTTCGAGAGAGTATCACTGCTAGTCAGCTTGCTGACTTGTATATTTCTCGAATAGTGTCACTTCATGGTGTTCACTAGAGATCACTTCAGACCGTGGTAGTCTTTTCACTTCTCATTTCTGGGAGAGTTTCCAGACTGCCATGGGCACCCATCTTTCCTTCAGCACCGCTTTCCACCCTCAATCAAGTGGTCAGGTGGAACGGGTCAACCAAATTCTCGAAGACATGCTTAGAGCTTGCGTTATCTCATTCGGTATGGATTGGGAGAAATGTCTTCCTTTCGCCGAGTTTGCTTATAACAATAGCTATCAATCCAGTCTCAAGAAAGCTCCTTTTGAGATACTCTATGGACGAAGATGTCGAACACCTTTGAACTGGCCAGAAACCGGTGAAAGACAATTATTTGGACCGGACATGATCCAGGAAGCAGAAGAGCAAGTTCGCATCATTCGTGAGAATTTGAAAACAGCTCAATCTCGTCAAAAGGGCCAGTATGATCGTCGTCATAAGGAAGTGGCTTATGAAGTTGGCGACAAAGCTTATCTTCGGGTTACCCCTTTGAAGGGTACCCATCGTTTTGGTATCAAGGGCAAGTTGGCTCCTCGTTACATTGGTCCTTTTCGCATTCTCGCTAAACGAGGAGAGATTGCCTACCAGTTGGAACTACCCCCACATCTTTCTCGAGTTCATGATGTCTTCCACGTCTCTCAACTCAGACATTGCTTCTCAGATCCCATCCGCGGAGTGGACCACGAAACGCTTGATCTCCAAGATAACCTCACATATCGAGAGTATCCCGTTCGCATTCTGGATCAAGCAGAGCGTGTCACTCGACGACATAACATCAAGTTTCTCAAGGTTCAGTGGTTTCATCATTCCGAGAGAGAAGCTACTTGGGAGCGAGAAGATCGTCTCCGACTGGAGTACCCCACCTTCTTTCCGCCGACTCCTGAATCTTGGGACGAGATTCTTTCGAGTGGGGGCGAGTTGTCACAACCCTAGTTCTGGTATGCACTAGGCTAGTCTTGATGTTTGCATCATGTTTAAATTTCAAATGAAATTGAATTGAGGACTTGTGAAACCCTTAGAAAACCCTTTTGAAAAATGACCCAAATAAAAATTGCTCCAAAAAGGTCCAAGAAAATGTTCATGTTGCTCTATGAAAATATTGGTTAGAGATAAAAATCAAACCAATATTATTAGGAGCTCATAAGTATTTATTTTGGGCATTTGGAATTAATGCAATAAATATTTGCTTTGGATATATATATTTATTATATATTCTATATATGTCCAATAATTCTGGATTTTGTGAGGGGCTTGGGTTATATCCTTAGGACCCTGCAAAATTGTCAGAATGATTTAAATGATTTTCTTTAAAATCAAACAAATGTCAGAAAAATAGAAAAGAAAAATAAAAAAAGGGTTAGAGTTACCCGGGCCACTTGCTGGCCTGGCACTGGGTCAGCCCAGCTGCCAGTCATCGTCCTCCTGGCGATGACAGGAGGCAGGGGCACGCGCCCGCAGCTCTCGTGCATGGCCGCCACGCCTCCTGCCTGCCCGCGCCTCCCCCTCGCCGCCTGGAAGACGCCACGCGACACCATGCACCTCCCCAAACCTCTCTGGCCCTCTCTCGTCGCCTCTCCCCTCCTCTGTCTCCCTCCCTCGCACGGACCGGACCGCCGCCGGTCGCCGCTGCCGTGGCCACAGGCCACCCCACGCCCAGCCTAAGTGCCCGAGAGCTCCGCCACCTCGTCCCCGTCCTCTACGTCGAGCCACGCGTCGCCGGACGCCCTGAGGAGCTGCCACCGCCATCTTCTTCATCGCCGGCCGCCGGAGATCCCCTCCGCTGCCCTGCTCGCTCCGGCCCTCCTCCGAGCTCTCCGCCTGCACCGCTGCGATCGCCGTGAGTCTCTTCCTCGAACCCCGCCCTCCGTTTCGCCATTCTCACGCCGTAGCCACGCCACCCACCTGACCCGAGCGGTTGCGCCGCCGTGTTTCCTCTCCACCGTGGCCAGAGCCACCGTGGCTTGCAACTTGGCGCGTCACCGCGTTTGCCACACTGCCAGGAGCCCGTAGCACCCCTCCCCTTGCCTCCTCGTGCCCCGTAGCCCCATTTCCGACAAGGCCCGAACTCCGGCGCCGCCGCGAGCTTCGTTCCGGCCAGCTCCGGCGCCCCCGCAACCTTCCGTTGGCGTCGATGGATGCGGGCGAGCCTCCGCTGCCTGCAGCTGGCCTCGGCAGTCCATTTGGACGCCGGGGGCCCAATCCCGACGCCCTCCACCGCGTTTGCTGCCACCGGCGGCTAAACGCCTACGTGTTAGCCGGGGGTTGACCAAAATTTGACCCCCTGGGTCAATGACAGGTGGGCCCCCACCCCTCCAGTTAGTTGACAATTTAGTTTTAATTAAGTAATTTTGTTAATTAGATTAGCCACTGACATGTGGCCCAACCCTGCTGACTTTTTCTTAGGATTAGTTTTAGTGTTAATTAACCCAGTTAATTAACTGAGTCACTGACCAGTGGACCCCACTGTCAGGTTTGACTCTGGTCAGCCTGGTTGACCTGCTGACGTCATGCTTGGGTCATGCTGACGCAGTATTCCAGCTATGGAATTTCAATAAATCTTAAATGATTTATTTATTTTAGAAATTGGTTTAAACTTCAAAAAATCACAGAAATTCAACCGTAGCTGAGAATGAAATAATTTATATATGAAAAATTATCAGAAAAATTAAATGTATCCATCTGTACCATTTTCATGCATGAAAAATGAAGTTATAACTACTGTTTATATGAAAACACATAAATGGCATTTATAAATGCTTATTTTAGAGTTGCATTTGAACCCTTGGTTCAAATGGAATTCAACCAATTAAAATGATAGTTGCATTAGCTCAAACAATATCATATCTTCATGCCATATTCATGCATCATATTGTTGCATATGCTTGTGTTTGATTGTCGGCACCGTTCTTCTCGATAGGTCTAGCTCCAGAGACTGTTCCAGAGTACCTGTCAGAGGAGCAGTGCTCTGCATGTTGTTTTACCAGGCAAGCAAACCCCTTTGTTCATTCCGATACAATCCTACTCTGTCGCTCCTGCTCCCTATTATTGCATTAGGACAACAACGATTCAACTGCTACTTTTTGCTGCGGTAGTTGAACCCATTCCTCTGCATGACATGTCATTGCCACAGTAAATAGTTGAAACCCACTAGTATGTGTAGGAGTTGATTGAAGCCATGTTGTGATCTTACCAAGCGTAGGCACCGTGGTACAGGTGGGCTTGGTACAGACTAGGCACCTTGGCACGGTGTACCAAGCGTAGATCCACTCGGCGAGGTGGGCTTGGGAACCCTGCACACATCATTTGGGGCCGTGAGCGACACCCCGGCCGGATCTCTTTACGGATGGAACCCGAATAGGCGATAAACCTGGACTAGAGTCTTGTGTGGTTAGTCAGGTCGTGGCCGACACCCTCGCCAGGCTTCCGCTTGAAGGTTGCCGAGATACACGATATTTACATGGCGGTAAGTGGCGAGAGTGTGTGTGAAGAAGTACACCCCTGCAGTGTTGACATGATCTATTCGAATAGCCGGGTCCACGGTTATGGACTTCTTGGATGCTTACGTGGTACATAGACAACTTGAAGTGGATACTCTAAAATACTCAAGACAAGTGTGAGTGCTATGGATGGCCTTCTCGTAGGGAGACGGGGATGAATCCATAGTGGTGTATTGTGTGGTGCTTAGTGGACTCGTGTGCGCCACCTCAAAGGAGTTACCAGCAGTCGTAGAACAGATTAGCCACTGAGTCAAAGCTGGCTTGCTGCAACTATATCCCACTTGCCTTCTTGATACAAGTGCATGTATGATAGGATCTGATATAAGTCTTGCTGAGTACCTTTGTACTCATGTTTGCTTAATTTATGTTTTGCAGATGAGATTGATGTCTCACTAGTAGTCCCGCTTGGGCTTCGACAAGTAGCTTGATACCTCATCTACGATCTTGGACGAGTGTTGTAGATAGTCAGGCTCTTCAGCCTTTTTCATTTGTAGATGTCTGTACTCAGACATGTTGTGCTTCTGCTTGTTGCTTGTATGCTCTGAATGTTGGGTCATGAGACCCATGTTTGTAATATTTGACTCCTCGGAGCCTAATGAATAAATACTTTGTTTATTAGAGTCTTGTTGTGATGCCATGTTGTATTTGCACATATTGAGCATATTGTGTGTATGTTATTGAAATTCTTGGTATGTGTGGGATCCGACACCTAGTTGTTTACCCTTGGTAGCCTATCTTACAGGGAAATGTCTCCTAGTGCTTCCACTGAGCCTTGGTAGCTTGCTACTGCTCCGGAACACTTAGGCTGACCGGCATGTGTCCTTCTTCATTCCTGTGTCTGTCCCTTAGGGGAAATGTCACGCGTTGTTCCTTTAAGTCCTTGTAGCTTGCTACGACTTGGGTTCATACATTGATGAGCGACACGTTCGTTGCTGGGTCATGTATGCCTGTCTCTGTAATTTAGTGCCACTTTTGCTTTATAACTTGTCATGTCGGCCCGGGTTCTTTGTCATATGGATGCTAGCGACACTATCATATACGTGAGCCAAAATGCGCAATCTGTCCCTGGCCAGGTAAGGTGGCACCCGTGGGCATACCCTGCGTGAGGCCGCAAAGTGATATGGTGTGTTACATGCTAGACCGGTGTGACTTAGGATCGGGGTCCCGACAACGCCTCCTCAAGGCAACTTGAAACTTTGATGCAGAAAAGACGTGAAGGAAAAGAAGGGAGAAGAAGCAGAAGCCGCTCCTGCTCAGTCGGAATCCTCCAGCTCCTCCGGCTTCACCCCGCAGTGGCACGGCGATCACCTCCCCACGCCGTACCGAGCTCGGCGGCGTGGTGGTTCGTCACGGCCGCCATTGCTGGAGGAGCTGCTGCTGCCATAGAGGGGGGCCTCACGATGCCCCCTGGGACTGAGATCGTCCCCGGAGGAGGAACCGCTCCTCTGGACGTCTTCGCCCTCCTCCTCGTCAGCCTCGGGACCGCACCCAAGGCGCCTCCCTTCCTCTGAGAAGACCCTTACGAACAGCGTGGAGATGCCATCGTACCTTAAGTGGAGCGCACATCTCGCCTGCAGCCGATGCGTGCAGGCAAACGACTGCCAGCCACGCTCCAAGAACATATCGCCCGAGGGAGCCACCTCGACCTCCACCCAGGATGCGCCGCTGCAACAACTGTCGGCCTGCAGCCATATGCCCCCAAGGCCTCCGGCCGGGAGCACGTCGCCAAATGAGCGGGGAAGCCTGAGCCATGAGCCACCGGGCTTCTCCGCCCACACCATGAACTCCGACGAGACATCGAAGGAATGGAACTGTGGGCGCGGAGGGCGCGCGGCCGGCAAGCACCTTTGCGCGCTCCCTCTTCCTCCATGGCCGAGACCACCTTCACCACGGGAGGACGCCCGGTGCTGCCCGCCGGCGGCCACAACAGAGCTCAAAGGGACGCGCCCGCCTCCCCGAGAAGACGCTGCGGGCGCGGCGGCATGCTTGCGGGGATGACCGGGACCCCTCTTCGGCGGTAGCGGGACTGGATTCTTCGGGGTCTTCCCCTTCTCCGCGGCGGATGGCTTCCTCGGCGCTGCCATGAAGATCTTGCGATGGGGAGGGAAAGCGAAGGACAAGCAAGGAGAAGACGATGTTGGCTTGAAAATGGCCTCGGCGCGTCCCCCCTAGCCCCATTTATAAGGCGGAGGAGCCCAACCACCGGCCAATGGTGTCGCAGCCATTACTCCCGTGTCGCCCACGCCAGGGAGTTGTCAAGTCGCACGATCACCAAGGTTGCGTGGGGAGTGGAGCCGCCACGTCCCATCTAACAGACCGCGCGCCGGCCTGGCCCGCAGCCTTTTAGGGCATGCGACGCTTCGTCCTCGCCTAAGGCTTCGCCCCGAAGCCAACTCCGCGCACGCCTTGGTCCCGGGGGCTACTGTCGGCGTACTGGGAACCAGGGTACCCAGACTTGCCTGTCTGCGGGCCGCGATGCGCTCCTACAAGCGGTCTACTACGGCCCAGCTGATCGACCAGCTGCTCAAGACTCTCGCGAGGGGCCAGGCCTCGCGAGGAGAACAACGCCAGGACCCCCTCGGGAGTAGCCTCGGTGAGGCATTCCGGAGGGGCGGAGAATCCAAGTCCAGGCCTACCTCAGGAGGAGGCAGTGATGTCAGCAGTGATGCACCGCGCCAGCGGGTGACAGCGTCCGCCAGCGGCGCAGTTACCATTTCGGTGCAAGAGGGACAGCGCAGCCGCAAGTTCCCGAGGAGCGGGGCAAATGTTTCCTCATTGGCGCAACGAGACCAAAGACCGCAAGGACGTCAAGGAGGATGTCATCATCGAGCCCACCACCGCGTCATCGCCTGATCCTTTTGCAGGCGAAGACTACTTTTGTCAGGGTAGGAATGTCCTTGTGTTCCCGCTAAAAAATGGCCGTTGTGGAATCCCTTCCCGCCTAAACATTTCGGCGGAAGAGGACCGTGGCCGCCTATATAAGTAGCTAGGATTCCCACTGAGAAAGGGAGAGACTCACACACTTGACTACCGCACAAGGAGCAAGAACACTAGCCTCCTGACCCTCTTGAGCTCGCCTCCTGAGCTTAGGAACCCTTGTATCAGTTCATACTCTAGCTCACCCGGAGCCAATCCACCAAAGCAGGAAGTAAGGTCTTACACCTCTCGGTGGCCCGAACCTGGATAAACTCTTGTGTGTTTGTTCTCTATTTGCTTGAATCCTTCCACCGAAATGAGAGCGAGGCGCTAGGTAGACGTGAGTGGGAGAGATCTTCGTTCACGCCCCTGTGTTCGAACTTAACGGGTTTTCCGGAGCCCTGAATCCGATAGTGGGCTCCGCGCTGACCTCCGTCCTGCTGTCCTCCTGCTCTCAGTCTTGTTGCACCGATATGGAAACCTTTGCCTGATGCCTTGGGACTCCTTGTCTGCACCTGCTCCTTTAGCACCAAAGAGGAAACTGGCACTTCTGCGCCCGCTGGCGCCCAGCTGGCCTTGGTCGTCACTACTCATGTCACGAGGGCCTCATGAGGTGCCCCTTGCCTCGATATCTCCGATCCTCACGAGCCGGCTTGGTGAGGCCACCCCACGGGATGCCTTATGATGTCCACCTCGCGAGGATCTTGAGTGGCCGCTGAAGATGCTGGGCCGTACCATGCCGCCTGATGAGCCACGCCCTGGGCCACAGGCAGGCAAGTCTGGATACCCCCGTTCCCAGAATGCCGACACATATATAAGGAGGGACAGGGCTCCCCAAGAGGGACGAGGAACAAGAAACAATCTCTAGGGCTAGACACAACTAGAGAAGAGTCGGCCTATGCGGCGACTATCTTATGAGCATAATGAGACCTAGCCACAACCAACATGTAGGGTTATTACCGAACGGTGTTTCCCGGGGCCCGAAGCTGTCTAAATCCTTGTCTTGTGTTGCGTCTCTTGATTCCGATCAACCCCTCTCAAGCTACTACATATATGCGTTGGCCTCACGACTCACGCTAGGACATCTGCCGTGACAATTCCACGACAGTTGGCGCCCACCGTGGTGCTCGCGCACGTTGCTGTTGAGTTCTTGGAGGGATCTCTTCTAGGGATCGAGAAGATCGCAAATTTTTTGGTTAAAGAGGAACCAGTTTGAAAGGATTTGCATCAACTTTGAGTTTGTCGTAGAAGTATTAGGGTTATGATCAAAGCCTGGTAGGAACCAGCGTTTTTCCTCCAATGTCGAAGGAATCATCCCAGACATAAACCAGAGACATATTTGGGCCCTGCTACGACTCGGATTGGCTACGGTGATTATTGACCAAAGTCGCCTCCGTCGCTGTACGCGGCTTAAGCTTTTTCCAAATTCCACGCCAGCTCGTCATCGAAGCATCAATGGAAGGCCCTGTTTCTTCTGTACAGAAGTACCGTATTAAACTCCAACTTGGGCCGGACTCGGATTCGCGGTCGCGGCTCTAACTCCGAGCGACCGCGGTTATGCTTCGCTTCAGCTATGGCCAAGTCGCTGCCTTCAACAACAGCTCCGAGCTGCTGTTGAGCCGCCGTGCCCCACGGACCTGGAGCCGTCGCACCCTTCTCCACCAACTAGATTGAGCCGCCGCTGGGTCTACCCGCGCTTCTACTGCCGGCCACACTTCTTTAACGCCGACATATTTCTTCGAGCTGCCCCCATGTGGTCGTGAATCCTCGAGCCACGTACCCGGACGCGACTCTCCAACCCGCGCGCCGGGTCGCCCCTTTTTGCAAACGCCGAGCTCCACTGGTCACCACACCTCGAGCCGCCGACCGTTTGTGAGTCGCTTCCATGCATCCGAGCCACCCCGGTTTCCATGCTACTCCTGCCGACTCGCTGGCATCGCCGCGGGTCGTCGTCCTTCGCCCCGCAGTGCCGCGGGGCCGCTACTGCAACTGCGCCTTTGAGTCACCGCAGCCGTGGTTTGGCTTGCTTCGGCCGGCGCCGGCTCACTGCTGTCGCTCCCGCTGGTTGTTCTTGCGCCGGTTCAACTCTACTAACCTCGCTTTTGAGCCGTCGCACGAGCAAGCTGCGGCTTCAGCCTTTTCTTTTAAGATGTCAACACATTTTCACTCCAATGTCAAGGTCAAAAGCACCAGTCCATCATACTGTCAAGGAGAGATGCAGGCAATAGACTGAATCAAACACTGGGTAACGTGGGAAGGAGGTTAGTTTCCATGAGCGCCTGCAGCCACGGGAGAACCCGAGCACCTCCTTTTGCTTGGAACATCGCCTTGGCTCTGCCTTGAGCTGCCGCGACCTTTGCCACAAGCCGGCCCTACTTCAACTTGCCAATACATCCACGATCCATTCCAGGCCTTATTGATCAACTACAACGGGAAACGAGACTACGAGTCTATAATTGCTGGAATATGGCGTTCACCCAATAGGACGTCAGGTGATACCTTTCCTCTGTATTTTAACGGCATATTAATTCGTCTGAGAGCAATCACTTTAGTCTGTGGTATTTTTTCGTACGACCATTATTCATTACAAAGGTGTTGCAAAAGGACATGTGCCAATATTATTTTTGCACTAAGCCCTTGTCCGTGATGTGCAGTTGGACGGATACATGCACAAGTCGCCGCCACGACTACATCAACACACGCGACTAACTCATCATCCGCGCTCGCGGTCGACTCTCTCGTCCGCGCCGGCTTACAACACCACGGGCGACTCATCTGTCTTCTCCCGCATGCAACTCATACGTGATTGATTTTAGCTTCACCGTGGTGATCATCAACTCCATAGCGGATAATTTTAGACCTAACATATCTGGTGAAATCCATCCAGTATATTTTTATATTACATATTAACTTCTTTAAAAAATAGAAATTACTTTGGCTTGCGATATTTTTGATGCAGGGCAATTGTTCACTGTAAGAGCAATGGTCATGTCATGGATATCATGCGTCAGCATCTGACCCGCCGTGCATGGGGCACCACTGACCTATAGTTTTTGTGTACACACGCAAACCGCCAAGATGCATCCGCCGGGTTGCCTCCATGTCACCTATCCTTTGATTAATAGTTTAAGGCCGAGTCGGCTTTCCCACAGGAGCCGAGGCGATTTAAGTTTATAACTACGGTTGCCACTTCCCAGCCCCAGGGTATCATTTATCAAACAAAGTTACTGCTACTGCTCCACGACAACTCAGAAGGTTCCAAGTCCCAAGTCACGTGATTATGTGAAGCTGCGTACGGACGTAGTCATATTTATTCAAGATCGAGAGTTGTTTGCTGGAATTTTTGGTTGCTTCCAACAAATGGTCGAAACATCACGACACACATTCAAGACATATGACTTTATTTAAACAAGGGAGTGTCAGTTTTTATGTCAGGTTGCCCAACGACGAACATGAGTGTCGACCGTCCACGCTCTGGATTATATGAACACATCATGCCCGTGGTGACTGACAGACGACGGACATAAGTTTGCGATTTGTCGGGAGGAAAAGAACCGGCGCATAAGTTTACATCCTTGATGAACAGTAAAATCAGAATATTTGAGATTCAAGATCAAGAGAACATTAGGGCTGCATCGTTGCTACTGCCATAATTCGCCGAGATCAAGAGGAGAAGTTTTTTCATCAAAACCAAAACTACTGCTACAGAAGCTGTCAGCAGAGAATCGGCGGTCGGGTTCGATTACTACTGTCTCAAGCGGTTGTCTGATCCGGCACGTCCTTGTAACCAAGCCACCATCGTTGCCATGCGGTTTACGTCTGAGCCGCCGTTCCGTTCCGAGTCGACCTCGCGGTCTTAAACCGGATCAACTCTGAGTCGCTGTTGCTCCACGTCCGCAAGTTCCAAGCCGTGGGAATCAACCGTCTACTGCTACCTTTTTTCCCTGATCTGAAGAATAGTCAAATCTGAAGAATTAACGAGTCGCTTCGGCTGCGCTTTATCACAAGTCGCCCTGCAGTTTTTGCTTGAGCTGGCTCCACTGCCGCGCGCTGAGCCACCGCGGCTGAGGCCCGCCGCATCACTTCCATCTTCTGCTATGGGCTGCACTGCGACGCCTTTGATCGAGCGGCCTCACTTACATCTCTCCAAGCCGCCTTTGCCACGTCACTATTACCGGCTCATCTCTGTTGAACTGCGCATCCTGACCTGCTCCCGAGTGGCCTCGTTACCACTGCATCTGAGGCGCCACCATGGTTGCCTCTGTTTCGCTGCTGTGTTGAGCTGTCGAGGCCATGTTAAGCCGCCCCTGTAGTGTTGAGCCGCCAGGGCTTTATTAATTCGCCGGTCTATTTGGGCCGCACCTGTCTGCATTAGCGGTTTATTTAGTATAAGCAAGTCACTGCTCGGGTAGCCCGGTTTTCTTTTCCAAAAAATTGGAGGCAAATTATCAGATATTATCGATCGCCATTTGCACTGGATGGCTCAATGGGCGGGCACACAAGTTGCCGCCACTATAGTTTGGTTAACTTCAAACAGCCAGTTGGAATGAACCATTGGCCGAGTTGCTGACACAGCTTATACGGGATCATTTATAACACGCTGCAATCACCTCAACCTTTTGTGGATTCACATTGCATTATCAACGACAATGTTATACATCTTTTGCTATGGTCAAGTCTGGAGAATCTCAAGCCAACTCCTTGAGTCGTTTTGAGACTCGGGGGCTAAAGTGACATGACCCAGTGAATTTAAGAACTCTGGGTCATTGGAGATAAAAATAACCTGGCCCCGAAGGCAAATGCCCTATTGGAGAAAATTTCAAAACCGTAAGAAAAAATTTCGGCTCAAAATGAACATTATGGCTGAATATCCGGTTCCAAATCCGGCTCAAGGAAAAACTGCGTCTCACAAAGCATTGAAGCTCTCAATATTCGATTCAAAATCCGGTTCCATGGAAATATGTCTCTCACATGGCTCTGAAACTCTCAAACCCGATTTAAAATTCCGGCTCAAGAAGAATATCCATCTCTCACAAGTTCGATGTCTCAGGAAAATTATAGGAACCAAAGAGAGTTGGATGCACAACACAGCTCAAACATAGGTCCCCGACGAGCACAAATCGTAAGTATGTCACCTTGGGGCTTCCTGTTCAAACATGGGCGTATTCGACCAAAGAGAACATAGTGTTGCTACCCTTTTGACCAGGTTATCTTCAAACATAGGCGTATTCGACCGAACAGGATATAACCCATGGGTCATCCTACCTGTATCCAGCTGCTTCAACTCCATCAGGTCATCCGGATTGACCCGCCGAACTCTTAGCAATCAATCTTTTATGGTGTATCCCACCAAAGATCCTGAGCTTGCTAAGGTTAAAACGTCGGTTTGTCACGTGAGAGCATGCCTGACAGATAGTCAAGATAGATCCAGGCTCACAAAGCCTCCTTCCTTGAAACTTGGATAAATCGTCCTGTGATGCATGATGCAACTCTGACCCCGCGTACTCTAGATAAGTCTATCTTTAAACAAAGACCTGCAGTTGTCTATGTTCAAATGTCGATTGGGTACAGTGAGAGACGGCTCACAGCAAGCACATACCTTCCAGTGGCCAACATGCTAGTTTCATTGAAGAAGAACCTTTGGCTCGGTGGCATGCAAAAGCGTCGAATTTTTTGATTGAAGTTTTCTGTCATCATACACATACATCATCATTTGCATCATACATTGCATCATCATTACCTCATCATAGCATGTATCATATGTGCATGCATATACCGGTTTAGATGGCAGGAATCGGTTTTCAAACCAGGTTATATTATTCACATCTTTAATAGCCAACATGGCTGGAATTTTATCATGGTTATCAACAACCAATATTATTATTGAGGTTTTCAAATTCGCTTTAGCACAATGGCTATTATCTTATCAATGGATATGATTTATTCTACAATGGAAGGAATAGTCCCGAGTCGCTGCAGGCTTACGCCCGACACTTGGGGCCTACTGTCACATCCCCAGCTTCACCTTGCATTAGGATAGCACCTGTCTATTGCATCATGTTTATTTTCAAAGGAATCTTGAAATGGGGATGACTAAACCCTAGCACCAGATGAAACCAACTAGGTTCAAATTCAAATCTTTCTCAATGAACCCAAAATGCTCTTTGGAGAAGTTCATCATTTTTGGATTGATTAAAAACCTCTGCCAAAAATGTTGCTCATATTTCTAGGACCATTCTGGATTTTGAATTAAATCATATCCTATTTGCATTTGGGCATTTAAATTTTATATATTATTTTAAATGCTCAAATAATCATAAACTAAAATGTTTACTGTTGGGTTTATCCTAAACAGTAACCATGCTTGGTTTCATGATTTTTAAGTGTGTCTAAGTATTTTTTAATAAAGCCCAGAATAAAATAACAAAATAGAATAACAGAAACAAAATAGAAAACAGAAACAGATTTAAAATAGAAGGAAAGGCTTACCTGTCCAGCCTGGCCGGCCCGGTACTGTGCGGCCCAGCCCACTTGGCCCTCCTCTGTCGTCTACCTCGTGCCAGAAGGCACGAGGGCGTGTGCCCGCGGCGCGCCAGCACGCGCACGGCCACCGACGGCCACCTCCAGCCTACCTGCCTCCCCCCCGACGCACTGGATGAACGCCACGACACCCTGGAACCCCCACGACCCTACCCGTGCTTCTTCCCCTCTCCTCTGCTCTCTCTCCCTCTCGCGACCGAACGGAGCCGTCGCCGCCGCTCGTCACCACCGCGGCCACCATCGCCCCCTCGCTGCAGCGCCATGCCCGAGAGCTCCGCCGCGTCCTCTTGGTCCTCTCCACCGAGCTACGGGACGCCGGGAGGCTCTGCTCCGCCATCATCGTGCTTGTCCTCAACCTTCGGCCATCGACGGCCTCGCCGTCGATTCGGCACCACCAGGACCTCCCCGGGCTCGATGACCTCCTCTTCGGCATCAGAGTGAGGTTCTCCGCCGTTTCCCCTGTCCCCGTAGCCTGCAACTCCCCGTAGCCGTCGCCCCCTTTCTTACCGTACCCGCCCCCGCCACCGCACGTCGCCGTCGTGGCCACAGCCACGTTGGTTTGATTCCAAGCACGACATCGTCTTCACCGCACCCATAGAAGTCCGTAGCACCTCCTCGCTCATCTCCCCGAGCCCCGCAGCGCCTAGCTCGACGGAGCCCGAACTCCGGCGCCGCCGCGAGCTCCGTTCCGACGAGCTCCGCCGTCCCCGTGTCCTCCCGTTGTCTCCATTAGATGCGCGAGCTCCCCAGCTACGCGTAGCACCAAGCCGCCATCCAAATGGTCGCCGGAGGGCGAATCCCGAGCACCACCGCCACGTTTGGCCTCGCCGGCGTCGAGCCGCCGGTGGTTTTGACCCCGTTTGACTCCGGCTGGACCCCCCCTGTGTCCATGACATGTGGGGCCGGCCGTCGTTTAGTTTTAATTTAAGTTTTAATTAAGTACTAATCTCTGTGCTTAGCTCTGTGAGTCACTGACACGTGGGGCCAGCCCCCGTTAATTCAGTTTAGTTTAAATCTAAACTTAATTAGGCCCTGAGAGACTGACATGTGGGCCACATCCCCCCTGACACTTTAGTTAGGATTAGATTAGCACTAACTAATAGGATTAGCTAGTAGTGTCACTGACCAGTGGGCCCCACTGGTCAGGTTTGACTAAACCAGCCCCTGTTGACTTGCTGATGTCAGCATGACCTAGTGCTGACGCAATAAGTGTTTTCTGGAATTTTAAATAAATCATAAATGATTTATTTATTTCAGAAAATAGCTAAAACTTCAAAAAAATCATATAAAATCAACCGTAGCTCAGATGAAAATAAGTTATATATGAAAATGATCAGAAAAATTCAAGGAATCTGTTTATGGCAATTTCATGCATGTTTGAAGAAGTTAAACCTGCTGATCAGGTCAAATCAATTAAATGGCATTTAAATAATCACATATGGAGTTTGAATTTGAACCTTGGGTTCAACCAACTTCATTTAATTGTGTTGCTAGTTGCATTAGCTCAATCAACAGCATATTGCCATGTCATGATCATGCATCATATTGTCGCATTGCGTTGATTGTGTTCTTTCTCTGTTTGTCGGTTTTGTCCCCTCTTAGTAGACGACGTTCCGACGATGTGATCGATGACACCGATGAAGACCCAATGTTATCTTCAGAAGTGCCAGGCAAGCAAAACCCCATTGAGCATTCCGATACAATCCCACTCTCTCGCTTTTGCTCTCTTTTACTGCATTAGGACAACAACGCTTCAATTGTTACCTGCTGCGGTAGTTGAACCCCTTTCCACTGCATGACCCGTCATTGCCACAGTAAATAGTTGAAACCCACTAGTATGAGTAAGAGTTGTTTGAGCCATGTTGTGCCTACTCATTGATGCTTTCTGGTTATGCCTGCTATTGCTTAGAGTTGTGTCAGGTCTGATTCATCGGGGATGAATTGGAATGTGATGAACATGTCCTACTGTGTGTGAGCTAAGTGTGTGAACACGATTTGGTAAAGGTAGCGATGAGAGGCCAAGTAGGAGTACATGGTGGGTTGTCTCATTCCAGCCGTCCTTAGGAACTGAGTTCTGTGTTGGTTGGTCCATGAAACAGCTACTACCACACATTGGGATCCTTAATTGACTCTCTCGACTTATTAATCAGCATGATCTCTGTCCAGGAGTTGCAACTAGTTTCTGGTGTTTGTAGTTTACTGGAGGTCGTGCACAGTGCTGACCCTCTGGGTGGGCTGTGACGCGGCAGGTACGTGGCACGGTGTACCAATTGCCCGTTTGGTGATGCGGGAACCCTGTACACATCGTTTGGGGCCGTGAGCGACACCCCGGCCGGATCTCCCCACGGATGGAACCCAAATAGGCGATAAACCTGGACGAGAGACTTGTGTGGTTAGTCAGGTCGTGGCCGACACCCTCGCTGGGCCTCCGCTTGAAGGTTGCCGAGTACATGTCGTGTAGACGACGGTAAGTGGTGAGAGCGTGTGTGAAGAAGTACACCCCTGCAGGGTTTTATATATAATCTATTCGAATAGCCGTGTCCGCGGAAATGGACTTCTGGGTTACCTCTACAGTTCATACACAAGTGAAAGTGGATACTCTAAAACGCGCAAGATAAGCGTGAGTGCTATGGGTGGCCTTCTCGAAGGGAGACGGGAGCGGATCCATAGTGTTGTATTGATTGGTGAATATGTGGACTCGTGTGTGCCACCTCAAAAGAGTTACTTGCAGTCGTAGTTTAGGATAGCCACCGAGTCAAAGCTGGCTTGCTGCAGTCAAACTCCACCACCCCTTTGTTGATACCGATGCATATGTAGTTAGTTCTGATGTAAGTCTTGTTGAGTACCTTTGTACTCACGTTTGCTTAATTTATGTTTTTGCAGAGAGACTTCAGTCTCTCTAGTGGTTCCGCGTGGACTTCGACGTTTAGCTTGTTACCTCAGCTACAATCTTGTACCCTTGTAGGATCTGGTGGATAGTCAGGCTTCTCAGCCTTTTTCATTTGTAGTTGTCTGTACTCAGACAAGTTATGTTTGCGTTGCCTGTATGCTCTGTATGTTGGGTCATGTGACCTCTGATTGTAATAAATCCTATGATGGCTCTTCTGGGCCTTTATCTATATGAGTTGTTGAGTTATGTTGTGATGCCTTGTTGTACAGCACATACTTGCATGTTATGCGTACGTGTAATGTGTAATGCTATGTGTGGGATCCGACACCTAGTTGTTTACCTTTGGTAGCCTACCTTACAGGGAAATGTCTCCTAGTGCTTCCACTGAGCCTTGGTAGCTTGCTACTGCTCCAGAACACTTAGGCTGGCCGGCATGTGTCCTTCTTCGTTCCTGTGTCTGTCCCTTAGGGGAAATGTCACGCGTTGTTCCTTTAAGTCCTTGTAGCTTGCTACGACTTGGGTTCATACGTTGATGACCGACACATTCGTTGCTGGGTCATGTATGCCTGTCCCTGTAATTTAGTGCCACTTTTGGTTTATAACTAGTCATGTCGGCCCGGGTTCTCTGTCATATGGATGCTAGCGACACTATCATATACGTGTGCCAAAATGCACAAACGGTCCCGGGCCAGGTAAGGTGGCACCCGTGGGGATACCGTGCGTGAGGCCGCAAAGTGATATGATGTGTTACAGGCTAGACCTGTGTGACTTAGGATCGGGGTCCCGACAGCTTTGGTATCAGAGCCTGACTGCCTGTAGGATTAGCAAGCCAAACTGGTCGAAGTCGTGTCTAGAAACTCTTTAGTTATGTAAGGGAATTGTTTGTGGAAGGGAACGTAAGGCTCTTTTTACTCCTTTGCCCTATGACCTTCTGATCTGAGTCACCTTCTTCATTCTACGGGGATTAAGAACTAGGATTCCCATTCTATTTATCAGGATCACGTTATTGTGGATTCAACCCTCAGTTCAGTTTCTACTACTTCTGTCTGTTCAACTGTTGGTCTTAGAACCTTGACATTATGATGTTAAGTGGATATGCTACCTTTTTGCTTGGATCTCAAAAGTATTTTCGAGCATTTGCAGCCGTTATGCTGTCCGAGTCATCCCAGGTTTCTAAATAGTCTGATGCATTTGCAAACCTTTCCTCCCTGTTTCCGATGTCCTTTTAGGCCAGATTAATCACACTAGTCAGTGTGTTGAGGTACTCTGTTACCTCGACACATGTGTTGGAGTTATTATGACCCTAGCTGTCTTAGAGGATCAACCAGTAATCCAGCAATGCTTTATATTCTCAGTGTGATGATTCTGGCCATTATTCTCAAAAGCATCATGTGTTGCCATTTAGTTGGTAGGCATTCTATCCCTGGGTTCTTGAACCCAAGATTCATTCTATCTACTTCACGTTGGTAGTATTTGCTTGTTCCTTTAGGATATTAGTAACCTTGTGATAGTCCTCGAGGTCCGTGGTATATCCTTCTTCCAAATACCATGAACCATCCTTGGCAGAAGTTCTTCTGAACCAAAAGATCACAACCAGAGTGCTCCTGAGTAGTACTCCATTCATATTGTGACTCTGCCAATTCTATTTTCTGCATGGGTTATCCGGAAGAAATATGTTGAACTAGTTCGACATACTAATCTATGCATCCACAACTCAGAAAGATATATGTTCCTTTGAGTTGTCCCTTTTAGTTGTATTATGACCCTCATCTATCAGTTGATAGTCAGGAGTAGTTGTGCACTCGTGTTCATCGATGCCTTTTACTCTTGTGGTCCGTCAAGCCATTCTATTCCGGAATGACTAGGAGAAACAAACTCTAGTACCTTATCCATATCCAGGATTGGGTCAAAGAAGTTGTACTCCACAGATGAAGAATGCTGATCCAGCTTCTAATCTGGTCTATCTTGGAGTATTACCATCTTTATGTCAAGAATGTCGTGAGAATTGCACTATCTCTTATGAATTCTTGATGTAGTAATATTTCTTGCCATCATTGTTCATCCCTCGGTTTCCGTGTTATTGTAACCGGAATGCTGACAAGTGAATTGTGATGTGTGAAAACAATACTCCTAGCAACCCTGTTGCTTGGTAGTTAATGGACGATAATTTCATTCTTAGTGTGTTGGTTACTGAATCACCATCTCTAATATTGATTGTGCTACCTAGTCCACTTCCCTGGTGCACTCCTTGATTGGTGAGTTAGGATTTTGTTAAGTCCTTGCTCATTTGATCATATCGTCTTGCCTTGAAAATCAAGATTGTTCCCGAGCTTTGTAACATAGCGGTGGTTCGTGATTTTCCGAATATCTTCTCGGAAGTATTACCAGGTTGTCACCTGACCGCTATGTTGAGTTCGTGATCAAGCTGGTTTCACTCTAAACCACCCTTTCTCCAAGAATCTGTGTTGGATACCCTAAACTAGTTGGTTAAGCTAAACAACAATTTGGAGAGTTGGAAGATAAGAGCTTGCCTGACTTAGTTCCTTCTAAGGGATATCTTTTGTGTGTGTGTGTTGAAGATAGATGACATCTTCATTAGTTGGTCCCTGTGATCAGTTGTTGGACCTATTGTCATATCAAAACTTTGATTTGAGTATGGGCTATCATCAAATCAAATCAGAACCAACGATGTTCATAATGTTGTCTTACTCGTGGTTGAGCCCTCGAGCATACACCATTATATCTCCTGGGTCTAACCAATACTATCACTTGTTCACATAATTATGGAATTCCATTTACATGGAAACCTGGATGAATTGTTGTTGAACCCATCAGCAACACTGTTATCTCCTCCATGATTTTGTAGGACGTTAAGCTAGTGTTGGAAACTTTGTAAGCATTGCTTTCGTGTCCCGTTCATGAGGTATATGTTGGTTGAGAGAAGAGACTTTCCTTAATTCATTGGTAATTGATGTAAGTTGCCACCGTGAGTTTGAGAAAGCTTGTATTACTTCCTCTGGAGTCATCCCAAGTCAGTCATGCATACGTGCGAGGTATTCTATGGTCTGATAGACTGATCATCTTCATTCTGTATGTATCCCTAGCACACCAAGCCACTGATAGATTTGTTCAAGGAGAAGAGGTTCCTTCTTAAGAATCATGACTTATGTTAGGACTTCGACATCCTCGATGATGGTTCCCTACCAGAACTCGATAGTGTTTTATTGTAAGACTACTACGTGGCCATGCTTGTCCTGGACAACGTGTTCACAGGTACGTAGCAGAACCAGCTCATGTTTTGGAGCTTGCTATCGTAGTTCATTCCCGAGAATCTCGCAACGCCTTCTCGTCAATTTGTGTTGCAAACTTTCATTTTTCTTTCTAGACTCGATGAGTCTGGAATATCCTGACACCAACCAGAACTGAATCTCAGGCAGATATGTTGGTTGGAGCATTTTCCCAAGATCTATGATATTGGTCTCTCGATAACCGGTAAAGTGGATGTCGTGGCCAACACACCCAGCCGGAAGGCCTATTATTGTAGTTTCTTGGTTGAAGAAGTTGACCACCTCCCCATAAGGACTTCGTAGGAATTACTCCCTAGTTGTTCCTTATGGATTTTTGTGCTCCTGAAGTCCGACCTTTTACTTGACGTTCTAGGTACCAAACCATTTTAATAAATGGGTTGCTCTAGCACATCAAGGAGAACATTAGAAGCGGAGTGCTAAATGTCTCTCGGTTGATCATCCAGATTTCGTCCCCTTGGCCTCGCCAAGGTGAAATCTGAGAAGGTGTTGTCTTCCTTGGCATCTGCATCATCCATCATTATTCATCATGGTAGTATGTGCTGTTGCCAGGATCCTTGACACGGATATTGGTAAAACCTTGATGAATACGGGAATGCTCAAGTTCTTGAGAGCACGCACAAGCACTAGGTGTTATCCTCGACACTATCCGTGATTGCTTCCAGTGTTCTTGGTTATGTTGTAACCTCTCAAAGAGCAATTTACTCTCTACTGTTGGGTTTCTTCCCAGTTACTAGAATCATTCCCCGCATTTGCATTTTGTTCCCAACTTGCACCGCCAATGTGCCATTTTACCATGGATCCCATCCATTTCCGGTGATAAGAAAAATCAACCTTGGCTTTGTCCTTTACAAGGTAGTCCACATCATCCATTCTGCCCGAGAATGTCATTCCTTCGGACTCCGTCAAACGATTGATTGTGTTTGCCTTAGGCTGGTATAGAGAGTTCCAATGATCTTTATATCAAAAGTAATACTTTTTGCCACTTAAAGGAATAACTCTACGAGTCACCTTCTCTAAGGTGCCCCGTCTGGTGGTATCAATCACCATCTTCTTAGGTGTGGAATTATTGCCACTAGGTGAACCTTCATCGTTTGTCTCACTCCATCCCCCTGGAGGTGTACTTCATGTCTCATCTCAAGAGATGTTTCAACGTCTCACCCCAAGAGTTGATCTTGAGTTGCCGATCTTTCACAAGATCAACTATTGCGGAGTTTCTCTCGTCGTCACTGTGTTGGACAAAGATCTCAAAAGCAAGGATGTCAGTATCAACATGATGCAAGCAATCAACATTCCTATGAAGGGCACTTGGATCATGAAGATTGTGTTAGTTAGTGTCCCCTCTGATATCTTACCCTACGCCTGAATCTCGGGACGAGATTCTTGTTTAGTGGGGGTGAGTTGTCACATCCCCAGCTTCACCTTGCATTAGGATAGCACATGTTTGTTGCATCATGTTTATTTTCAAAGGAAACTTGAAATGGGGATGACTAAACCCTAGCACCAGATGAAACCAACTAGGTTCAAATTCAAATCTTTCTCAATGAACCCAAAATGCACTTTGGAAAAGTTCATCATTTTTGGATTGATTAAAAACCTCTGCCAAAAATGTTGCTCATATTTCTAGGACCATTCTGGATTTTGAATTAAATCATATCCTATTTGCATTTGGGCATTTAAATTTTATATATTATTTTAAATGCTCAAATAATCATAAACTAAAATGTTTACTGTTGGGTTTATCCTAAACAGTAACCATGCTTGGTTTCATGATTTTTAAGTGTGTCCAAGTATTTTTAATAAAGCCCAGAACAAAATAACAAAATAGAATAACAGAAACAAAATAGAAAACAGAAACATATTTAAAATAGAAGGAAAGGCTTACCTGTCCAGCCTGGCAGGGTCGGTACTGTGCGGCCCAGCCCACTTGGCCCTCCTCTGTCGTCTACCTCGTGCCAGAAGGCACGAGGGCGTGTGCCCGCGGCGCGCCAGCACGCGCACGGCCACCGACGGCCACCTCCAGCCTGCCTGCCTCCTCCCCGATGCCCTGGATGAACGCCACGACACCCTGGAACCCCCACGACCCTACCCGTGCTTCTTCCCCTCTCCTCTGCTCTCTCTCCCTCTCGCGACCGAACGGAGCCGTCGACGCCGCTCGTCACCACCACGGCCACCATCGCCCCCTCGCTGCAGCGCCATGCCCGAGAGCTCCGCCGCGTCCTCTTGGTCCTCTCCACCGAGCTACGGGACGCCGGGAGGCTCTGCTCCGCCATCACCGTGCTCGTCCTCAACCTTCGGCCATCGACGGCCTCGCCGTCAATTCGGCACCACCAGGACCTCCCCGGGCTCGATGACCTCCTCTTCGGCATCGCAGTGAGCTTCTCCGCCGTTTCCCCCTGTCCCCGTAGCCTGCAACTCGCCGTAGCCGTCGCCCCCTTTCTTACCGTACCCGCCGCCGCCACCGCAAGTCGCCGTCGTGGCCACAGCCACGTTGGCTTGATTCCAAGCACGGCATCGTCTTCACCGCACCCGTAGAAGCCCGTAGCACCTCCTCGCTCATCTCCCCGAGCCCCACAGCGCCTAGCTCGACGGAGCCCGAACTCCGGCGCCGCCGCGAGGTCCGTTCCGACGAGCTCCGCCGTCCCCGTGTCCTCCCGTTGTCTCCATTAGATGCGCGAGCTCCCCAGCTACGCGTAGCACCAAGCCGCCGTCCAAATGTTCGCCGGAGGGCAAATCCTGAGCACCGCCGCCATGTTTGGCCTCGCCGGCGTCGAGCCGCCGGTGGTTTTGACCCCGTTTGACTCCGGCTGGACCCCCCTGTCTCCATGACATGTGGGGTCGGCCGTCGTTTAGTTTTAATTTAAGTTTTAATTAAGTACTAATCTCTGTGCTTAGCTCTGTGAGTCACTGACACGTGGGGCCAGCCCCTGTTAATTCAGTTTAGTTTAAAACTAAACTTAATTAGGCCCTGAGAGACTGACATGTGGGCCACATCCCCCCTGACACTTTAGTTAGGATTAGATTAGCACTAACTAATAGGATTAGCTAGTAGTGTCACTGACGAGTGGGCCCCACTGGTCAGGTTTGACTAAACCAGCCCCTGTTGACTTGCTGATGTCAGCATGACCTAGTGCTGACGCAATAAGTGTTTTCTGGAATTTTAAATAAATCATAAATGATTTATTTATTTCAGAAAATAGCTAAAACTTCAAAAAATCATATAAAATCAACCGTAGCTCAGATGAAAATAAGTTATATATGAAAAATGATCAAAAAAATTCAAGGAATCTGTTTATGGCAATTTCATGCATGTTTGAAGAAGTTAAACCTGCTGATCAGGTCAAATCAATTAAATGGCATTTAAATAATCACATATGGAGTTTGAATTTGAACCTTGGGTTCAAACCAACTTCATTTAATTGTGTTGCTAGTTGCATTAGCTCAATCAACAACATATTGCCATGTCATGATCATGCATCATATTGTCGCATTGCATTGATTGTGTTCTTTCTCTGTTTGTCAGTTTTGTCCCCTCTCAGTAGACGACGTTCCGACGATGTGATCGATGACACCGATGAAGACCCAATGTTATCTTCAGAAGTGTCAGGCAAGCAAAACCCCATTGAGCATTCCGATACAATCCCACTCTCTCGTTCTTGCTCTCTTTTACTGCATTAGGACAACAACGCTTCAATTGTTACCTGATGCGGTAGTTGAACCCCTTTCCATTGCATGACCCGTCATTGCCACAGTAAATAGTTGAAACCCACTAGTATGAGTAAGAGTTGTTTGAGCCATGTTGTGCCTACTCATTGATGCTTTCTGGTTATACCTGCTATTGCTTAGAGTTGTGTCAGGTCTGATTCATCGGGGATGAATTGGAATGTGATGAACATGTCCTACTGTGTGTGAGCTAAGTGTGTGAACACGATTTGGTAAAGGTAGCGATGAGAGGCCATGTAGGAGTACATGGTGGGTTGTCTCATTGCAGCCGTCCTCAGGAACTGAGTTCTGTGTTGGTTGGTCCATGAAACAGCTACTACCACACATTGGGATCCTTAATTGACTCTCTCGACTTATTAATCAGCCTGATCTCTGTCCAGGTGTTGCAACTAGTTTATGGTGTTTGTAGTTTATTGGAGGTCGTGCGCAGCGCTGACCCTCGGGGTGGGCTGTGACGCGGCAGGTACGTGGCACGGTGTACCGATTGCCCGTTTGATGATGCGGGAACCCTGTACACATCGTTTGGGGCCGTGAGCGACACCCCGGCCGGATCTCCCCACGGATGGAACCCAAATAGGCGATAAACCTGGACGAGAGACTTGTGTGGTTAGTCAGGTCATGGCCGACACCCTCGCCGGGCCTCCGCTTGAAGGTTGCCGAGTACATGTCGTGTAGACGGCGGTAAGTGGTGAGAGCGTGTGTGAAGAAGTACACCCCTGCAGGGTTTTATATATAATCTATTCGAATAGCCGTGTCCGCGGAAATGGACTTCTGGGTTACCTCTACAGTTCATAGACAAGTGAAAGTGGATACTCTAAAACGCGCAAGATAAGCGTGAGTGCTATGGGCGGCCTTCTCGTAGGGATACGGGAGCGGATCCATAGTGGTGTATTGATTGGTGAATATGTGGACTCGTGTGCGCCACCTCAAAAGAGTTACTTGCAGTCGTAGTTTAGGATAGCCACCGAGTCAAAGCTGGCTTGCTGCAGTCAAACTCCACCACCCCTTTGTTGATACCGATGCATATGTAGTTAGTTCTGATGTAAGTCTTGCTCAGTACCTTTGTACTCACGTTTGCTTAATTTATGTTTTTGCAGAGAGACTTCAGTCTCGCTAGTGGTTCCGCGTGGACTTCGACGTTTAGCTTGTTACCCCAGCTACGATCTTGTACCCTTGTAGGATCTGGTAGATAGTCAGGCTTCTCAGCCTTTTTCATTTGTAGTTGTCTGTACTCAGACATGTTATGTTTCCGTTGCCTGTATGCTCTGTATGTTGGGTCATGTGACCTCTGATTGTAATAAATGCTATGATGGCTCTTCTGGGCCTTTATATATATGAGTTGTTGAGTTATGTTGTGATGCCTTGTTGTACAGCACATACTTGCATGTTATGCGTACGTGTAATGTGTATTGCTATGTGTGGGATCCGACACCTAGTTGTTTACCTTTGGTAGCCTACCTTACAGGGAAATGTCTCCTAGTGCTTCCACTGAGCCTTGGTAGCTTGCTACTGCTCCGGAACACTTAGGCTGGCCGGCATGTGTCCTTCTTCGTTCCTGTGTCTGTCCCTTAGGGGAAATGTCACGCGTTGTTCCTTTAAGTCCTTGTAGCTTGCTACGACTTGGGTTCATACGTTGATGACCGACACGTTCGTTGCTGGGTCATGTATGACTGTCCCTGTAATTTAGTGCCACTTTTGGTTTATAACTAGTCATGTCGGCCCGGGTTCTCTGTCATATGGATGCTAGCGACACTATCATATACGTGTGCCAAAATGCGCAAACGGTCCCGGGCCAGGTAAGGTGGCACCCGTGGGGATACCGTGCGTGAGGCCGCAAAGTGATATGATGTGTTACAGGCTAGACCTGTGTGACTTAGGATCGGGGTCCCGACAGCTACATTATTCAGATTGATATCACATCAAATATGCAAGTCCCATGTCAGTGCCAGCATGCACCATGGCACTTGGGGGCTAATGCAAAATCATTTTTGCTCACCTTTATTAAAGACCCGACTCATCACATTGTAATGAGCCGGCCCTTGGGGGCTACCAATTGCTCCTATCAACAATTCAAGGTACACAAGTCTTAATCCATTATATTGAAGGGTCCACTGCTCAGTTGGTAAAGCACAAAGCTCTTAACCTCGTGGACGTGGATTCAAGCCCCATGATGGGGTTTACATCAGATGATGTTCTTTTCAAAGAAGTATATATAACGTCCAAGCTCAGTATTATCTTACTGAGCCGGCCCTTGGGGGCTACACGTTGATGTTCAAGTCTACATAATCATATCTGCAAAGTCTCTGCTCATTATTGCATAATGAACCAGCCCTTGGGGGCTACACGTTGTTGTTCAAGTCTACATGATCATATTTATAAAGTCCCTGCTCATTACTGCATAATGACCTGGCCCTTGGGGGCTACACTGGTTGAAGTTTTTATGGGCATCAGGCAATTACAAGTCCAGGTTGCTGCAAGCATGACAACCCGACACTTGGGGGCTACATATGTGGAATATTCAGTTTTGACTAGTAACTGAGATAAACAATCTGGATTTCTTGAAGGTTGCAACATTTATATTGAAACAAGTCTTAAGCTATGACTATGTTCTCTTCTTAAGACTTGGGGGCTACATGCAATATGCATATAAAGAAGGAACGTCTTCAAATTCTCAGTTTTGAGAAAATCAGGAAGTTTAATTGTGTGACCCTGCATTGGCAATAATCATGACCAGGTGTGTATAGCAGTCATAACCCGAAATCATTAGTTTTAATAACCTGGCAATTTTGGCAATGACAAACCGGCAAGTTCTACATCTTCAAGACGGCTGAATATCAGATGAGTATTTCAAAGACCAATATTTTTTGTTAAGCATTGGGAGACAAATCAAATGAATTATTCTTTACAATATTTCTTTGTGAGAAACCAACGTCAGCAAGTTGATTACGAAGCTGGTCTATTGACCCGGATTTTTCAGAAGAAGTGCCCGGATTTTTTGCATTGGCCTAATTTGAATATATCTGCTAAGGATATTTTCTATGAGATCATGGATACATATGAAGGAGGAAATGAGAAGTAATTAAAGATGATCAGGTGCCGGCTTACAATAATTCTTAACCCAGAGCACAACCTGTCAAATTTGTTCTGGTGTTTATGTTGCAGGATTAGTTTAACATGGATAAATCCAAATTAAACTGGGGGCTAATGTCGAGGATATACCCCGCTGTATGACCCGGCCGGAAATATGACCCGGCCGCACTTGGCGACTCACGAGAGACTCGGCTGGAGCATTGGCGACTCACTGGCGATCCGCCCAGACCTGGCGGTTTACACGCAACCTGCCTGGACATTGTGACTCACTGCTGATCCGGCGGGCGGATCAGATGGAAGACAAGGCCCAAGGCCCAGCAGGCCGGCTCATGATATGGTGGGCCGGCTTAAGGCGAAAGCCATGATGAATATTTCCATTATGAGGAAGCAAGACCCGGACTTGTATCCCGTTTGTAATAGAAGATAAGTTAGTCCTAATCCTACTAGGAGTCCATACGTAACCCGCCCCTTCAACATATATAAGGAGGGGCAGGGCTCCCCAAGAGGGGCGAGGAACAAGAAACAATCTCTAGGGCTAGACACAACTAGAGAAGAGCCAGCCTATGCGGCGACTCCCTTATGAGCATAATGTGACCTAGCCACAAACAGGATGTCGGGTTATTACAAGATGGTGTTTCCCGGGGCCCGAAGCTGTCTAAATCCTTGTCTTGTGTTGCGTCTCTCGATTCCGATCAACCCCTCTCAAGCTACTACATAGATGCATTGGCCTCACGACTAAGTCCTCATGCTAGGACATCTGCCATGACAATCCACTACACCACCGGCAAAGGGACTATTGCAAGATCTTCCCTACACCACCGGCAAAGCAACACCGTGTTCAGCTCCTCCACTCCCTGACAACTTCAAGTGACAAATAAGGCCAGACGAATGAAGACAAGGAGGAAGACCCAAAAGATCCAGAATACGCGACCGAGCATTCCACCACTTAGGCATCATTCACAACTTGGATATGCTAGTTCGTAACCCCTACGGTAGGATAGGTTGTGTAACCCCTATGCAAAGTCGAGTCCTTGTAATGGTTCAAATGAAACCATGCAGTGATGTGTTGTTTTCGATGTGTTTTGATGAAACTCGTATCACCCCTTCGGGAACATGTAAACGACAACATCACCTAGTTGGATTTTTAATGAATGTGTCTGTACCTTGCATAAAATCAACTTGTGTCATACCAACCCCCTTACTATGCACCCGTCTATATCACTTTCCCTCATCTTTCCCAATCATGAGACCTTGACCGCTCCAACATGATGCATGTTGTAACTCGTACTGGTACCTCTACCCAGCAGCAACAAGCCGAAGGATCCACCCAAGTACGAGTCGGCCAGGACAAAACCCAAGGACAAACTCCACCACCACCACCTCCCCCGGACATGGACATGGCTCAGCTTCTCCAAGCCTTCCGAGAGGAACACGAAGCCAACACTACAACCCTCCAGATGATTGCTCAAGCTGTGACCAACAACCGGTAGCCGGTGGGGAACGGGAATGGACGTTCCACGTTAGTGGAGTTCAAGAAGCATGCACGGCCAACCTTCAGTTAGACGGCTGAACACCTAGACGTAGACGACTGGGTCCGCACCACCGATAAGGGAGTGGCATATGCCGCCCACTATCTCGGGGGAAGTACCACAACTTGGTGGGATGGATTCAATGTCATGCATGCTTGGCAAGCCATCACTTGGAATGACTTCAAGGCAGAATTCCGCAAGGCCCATATTCCTTCTGGTATCATGGCTATCAAGAAGCATGATTTCTTAGCCCTTAAGCAAGGAATTGGCACTGTCAAGGAGTACATGTACAAGTTTGGTGTTCTGTCAAGGTATGCCATTGAAGATGTCAGCATGGATGCTGTCAAAAGGGAGCACTTCATAGAAGACCTCAATCAGAATCTGTAGTACTCGCTTGTTGTTCCCACTGCCCAACCTCTCCTGACCTGGTGAACAAGGCACTCATGCTTGAGGATAAGCAACATTCTTTGGATGATACTCGTAAGCGCAAGATGATCGGCAAAGGTAGCTCCAGCAACCAGAAGCCTCACCCATGGCAGCCAACTTCGGTCAGACCGACCTATCAGCAGCCAAGAGATCCTGCACCTCACACGAACTATTAGCCTCGGCAATATGCCAACCCTAGGACATACTTCAACAACCCCAATAAGAGCATGCCAAGACCAACAACTCAAATCAAGTAACTTTCTTTGGATTAGGGAAGTCAGGACACATGTCAACGGTGTGCCCCAACAAGAAGCCCGGTGCTCCGCGGCCCAATGCATAGAACTTTGGACAAGGCCGCGGAATGCCACCAAAGAACCAAGCTCCCCGGAACCCGCCCAACAATGGCAAGAGACGTATGAACCATGTCACTTTAGATGAAGCTCAGGAAGACCTGGACGTTGTGCTGGGGTACATTCGTTGTCAACTCAGCACCTGCAACTGTCTTGTTTGATTCTGGAGCCACACATTCATTTGTCACCCACAAGTTTGCATTAAAAAGTGGCACGACCCCTACACCCCTAAATAATCCCGTGGTGGTATAAACCAATGGAGCAGAGATGAGATCCAAGATAGGTTGTAAAGGATTCAGGATCGACATTAATGGGGTAGAGTTCTTCGCAGACCTTATCATCCTAAAATCACAAGGCTTCGATGTGATCTTGGGAATGGATTGGCTCATCAAGCATCAAGGCTTGTTAGATTGTGCCAACCATAATATCACCGTGACCAATGACCAAGGAGTCGAAGTTAAGTTTACCCCCAACCCCTCCTCTGCTCAAGTCACCCAAGTCAACTATCTATTTGAAGTTGGATTGGAGCAAGTTCCAGTAGTATGCAAGTACCCCGATGTCTTTCCTGATGAGCTACCGGGAATGCCTCCTGACAGCGATATTGAGTTCATCATCGAGATCATGCCTGGAGCACGACCCATCTATAAGAAGCCTTATAGAATGGGATCAGAGGAGTTAGCAGAGTTGAAGGAGTAACTGGTAGAGCACTTGAGGAAGGGATTCATCCGCCCTAGTGCCTCCCCTTGGGGATCACCTGTTTTGTTTGTGGCAAAGAGGGACGATACCATCTGATTGTGCGTTGACTATCACTGCCTTAACGAAGTCACGATCAAGAACAAGTATCCACTCCCAAAGATTGAAGATCTGTTTGATCAACTCAATGGAGCCAACGTGTTCTCCAGGATCGACCTCAGTTCTGGATACTATCAGTTGAAGATCAGACCCTAAGATATTCCGAAGACAACATTTGTAACCCGATATGGGCTGTACAAGTACACGCTCATGTCCTTTTGGATTGACCAATGCCCAGCCTACTTCATGTATCTCATGAACTAGGTATTTGTAGAATATTTGGACAAGTTTGTTATCGTCTTCATTGATGACATTCTTGTCTACTCGAAGATAGAAGAAGAGCAAGAGCAACACTAGAGGATAGTTCTAGACAAGCTTCGAGAGCACCAACTGTATGCCAAATTTAGCAAGTGTGAGTTTTGGCTACACAAAGTTGGATTCTTGGGTCATGTCTTGACCGAAGAAGGATTGTCGGTAGATCCCGCGAAGATTGAAGTTGTGAACCAATGGCAATCCCCAACCATCGTCAAGTACGTTAGAATCTTCCTCGCACTTGAGTGCTATTATCGCAAATTTGTGGAAGGATTCTCCAGCATTGCCCGACCCATGACTCAGCTCTTAAAGAAGGACAAGAAGTTTGAATGGACACCCAAGTGTGAAGAAAGCTTCCAATAGCTCAAAAGGAGATTGACCACCTCCCCAGTTCTCGCGACACTGGATATTGACAAGAATTTTGTGATATACTGTGATGCCTCACGAACCGGACTGGGAAGCGTTCTGATGCAAGAAGTCGAATTCATATCTTATCTTTCAAGGTAGCTACATCCTCATGAAGAGAACTATGCTACTCATGATCTTGAGTTAGCAGCAGTGGTTCATGCCCTGAAGACTTGGCGACATTACGTCCTAGGGAAACGGTGTGAGATATACACAGATCTCAAAAGCCAGAAGTATATTTTCACTCAAAAGGAATTGAACATGAGGCAGAGAAGATGGCTGGAACTGATCAAGGATTATGACCTCGGTGTTCAATACCACCTCGGGAAGGCTAATGTGGTAGAAGACTCCTTGAGCCGAAAGGCTTGCTCCCTGAATGCCATGATTAAATAAAGGCAGCCATCCCTGTTTGAAGAATTGGAATAGCTTGGCTTGGAATTTGGTACTGATGGATATTCGGAAAACCAATAAGTCAAGCCGAAGTCAAAGAGGCGCAGAAAGGACATGAAAGCATCGAATGCATAAAGAGGGACGATACCATATGATTGTGTGTTGTACCTTTGTAGATGGCCGCTGTACCCGAAGAGCACCTGACCACTGGGTTTCCCTTACTTCTCGAGGATAGCCTCCAGGAGTGTCAGTTCCACCGAGCACCCATCCTCACCTACCTTGAGCATTGGGTGGGCGATACTGAGGTGGAGTACCATGTGGAAGTGATCGTGAAGGCAAACGATCCTCCCACAAGTTGGTTCTTCGAGGGACCCCAGATGGCAACACTACCACTCGTTGTCGAGGCTGCTGCACTCAAGGCACTAACCTGTCTCCGCGAGCTTCTTCCGGAGATGGCAGCCAAGATGACAACTCGCTTCTTACCTTACCGGAAGGAAGGTGAAGAAGAAAGCAGCGCACTAGCCCCTCCACTGAAGGAAGGACTCTCGCTTCGGTTCCATACCTACTTCAGTCTATGTGCCGACAGCTTGGCACAAGACTTGGCCTCGGAATCAATGAAGCTTCGAGAAGAACTTCACAAGACCAAGGCACTTCTTCGTCGAGCTCAAGAGAAGGCAAATAGGATCAAGAAGGAAGGAGCACCTTCTGGACAATCCGCTATCGCATATCGAGGCGGAAGACACTCCGAGGATGTATCTTCCAAGGGTGAAGAAACACCTCGGCGACGCCGGATGACAGCAAGGGAATATCACAAGCTTTTCCCTAGACCACCGATGAAGCACCATCGTATCCAACTCCTCCACTCCCCCACACCCTCTAGTGACAAGGGGGCCCAGACAGATGAAGACAAGGAGGAAGACCCAGAAGAGCCGGAATACACGACCGAGCATTCTACCGCTTAGGCATTATTCGGTACTCAGATATGCCAGTTGTAACCTCTACGGTAGGATAGGTCGTGTAACCCCTATGCGCAGTCGAGTCCTTGTATGGTTCATATGAAACCATCTAGTGTTTGCTTTTGTTGTGTCTGGATATATGTCGTATTCTTTCTTCGGGAATGTGTAAACGACTACACCCATTTGGATTTTAATGAATGTGTTTTGGCCTTTCGGCCCTTGCATGATTTGATTTAGTGTCACACCCACCCCCTTACTAGGCACCCATCTATCTTGCTTTCACTCTTCCGAGTCATGAGACCTTTTACCGCTCCAACAGGATGCCTGTAGTAACTCGTACTGGTACCTCTACCCTGCAGCCCGAAGCCGAAGCATCCGCTCAGCCAGAGGCAGACCACGACCAAACCAACGACCAAGCTCCACCACCTCCTCCTCCAAGCATGGACATGGCTTAGCTTCTCCAAGCTTTCCGAGAGGAACGCCAAGCCAACACTGCAGCTCTTCAACTGATTGCTCAAGCTGTCACCAACAACCGCCAGCCGGCGGGGAATGGCAATGGACGTTCCACGTTGGCAGAGTTCAAGAAGCATGCACCGCCAACCTTCATCGAGACTGCTGAACCCCTGGATGCAGACGACTGGGTCCGTTCCATTGAGGACATACTGGAACTAGTCGGATGAACCGAAGACCGCGAGAAGGTGGCTTATGCAGCCCACTGCCTCGGGGGGACTGCTAGAGCTTGGTGGGATGGATTCAAGGTCATGCATGCTGAACAAGACATCACTTGGGTTAACTTCAAGGCGGAATTCCGCAAGGCCCACATTCCTTCCAGAATCATGGCTATCAAAAAGCGCGAGTTCCGATCCCTGAAGCAAGGAAGTGGCACTGTCAAGGAGTACATGCAGAAGTTCAATGTTCTGTCAAGGTATGCCCCTGAAGATGTCAGCACTGATGCTGCAAAAAGGGAGCGCTTCATGGAAGGCCTCAATCAGACTCTGCAATACTCGCTTGTCGTGTGCGACTGCCCGTCTTTCCCCGACCTGGTGAACAAGGCACTTATGCTTGAAGACAAGCGGCGTGCTTTGGAAGACACTCGCAAGCGCAAGTTGGTCAGTAAGGGAAGTTCCAGCAACCAGAAGCCTCGTCCGTGGCAGTCAGCCCCGGCCAATCCAACCTATCAGCAACCAAGAGCTCCTGCACCTCGTGCCAACCCTCAGCCTCAGCAGTATGCCAACCCCAGGCCAGCTTTCAACCCCAATACTAGTGGTGGCAACAAGATCAATCCAAACCAAGTCACTTGCTTTGGATGTGGTCAGTCCGGACACATCTCAAGGGTGTGCCCCAACAAGAAGCCTGATGCCCTGCGCCCCAATGCGCAGAACCAGGGACAAGGCCGTGGAATGCCACCAAGGAACCCAACTCCTCGCAATCCACCTCACCATGGGAAGGGGCGTGTGAATCACGTCACTGCTGAAGAAGCCCAGGAAGACCCGGACGTCGTGCTGGGTACGTTCCTTGTCAACTAAGCACCTGCAACTGTCTTGTTTGATTCTGGAGCAATGCATTCATTTGTCACTCAAAGATTTGCATTAAAAAGTGGCATGACCCCTACACCCCTGAATAACCCTATGGTGGTACAAACCCCCGGAGCCGAGATGAGAGCCAAGATAGGCTATAAGGGAGTTGGTATTACCATTAACGGTGTAGACTTCCTAGCAGACCTTATCATCCTGAGATCGCAAGGCTTGGATGTGATCTTAGGGATGGATTGGCTCAGTAAGCACCAAGGCTTGTTAGATTGTGCCAATCGGACAGTCACTGTGACCAATGACCAAGGAGTCGAAGTCAACTTTGCTTCCAACTCCTCTTCCGCTCAAGCCGCTAAAGTCAACTGTCTGTCTGAAGTTGGGCTAGAACAAGTACCGGTGGTATGTGAGTATCCTGATGTCTTTCCGGATGAACTACCGGGAATGCCCCCTGACCGTGACATTGAGTTCATCATCGAGCTCGTGCCCGGAGCAGGACCCATCTATAAGAAGCCTTATAGAATGGGGACGGAGGAATTAGCTGAGTTGAAGAAGCAGCTGGAAGAGCAGCTAAGGAAGGGATTTATCCGCCCAAGTGCCTCCCCTTGGGGATCTCCTGTTCTGTTTGTGGCAAAGAGGGACAGTACCATCCGCTTATGCATTGACTATCGTTCCCTCAATGAAGTTACAATCAAGAAAAAGTATCCACTTCCCAAGATCGAAGATCTGTTTGATCAGCTCAGCGGAGCCAAGGTATTCTCCAACATCGATCTCAGATCTGGGTACTACCAGCTGAAGATCAGACCCCAAGATATTCCGAAAATGGCATTCATAACCAGATATGGCCTGTACGAGTGCACGGTCATGTCTTTTGGGTTAACCAATGCCCCAGCCTACTTCATGTATCTCATGAATAAAGTCTTCATGGAATATTTGGACAAGTTTGTTGTTGTCTTCATTGATGACATTCTTGTGTTCTCGAAGTCGGAGGAAGAGCACGAGCAGCATCTGAGGATGGTCCTAGACAAGCTTCGTGAGCACCAAATGTATGCCAAATTCAGCAAGTGTGAGTTCTGGCTGCATAAAGTTGGATTCTTAGGTCATGTCTTGACCGAGGAAGGATTATCTGTTGATCCTACCGCAAGTTCATGGAAGGACTCTCTAGCATTGCACGACCAATGACACAGCTCCTCAAAAAGGACAAGAAGTTCGAGTGGATGCCAAAATGCGAAGAGAGCTTCCAAGAGCTCAAGAAGAGATTGACCACCGCCCCAGTTCTGGCAACACCGGATATTCACAAGGAGTTGGTGATATATTGTGATGCCTCTCGAACCGGATTGGGAAGCGTTCTGATGCAAGAAGGCCGCGTCATAGCATACCTCTCCAGGCAGCTACGACCCCATGAGGAGAACTACGCTACTCACGATCTTGAGCTAGCGGTAGTAGTTCATGCCTTGAAGACATGGCGGCATTACCTCCTAGGGAAACGGTGTGAGATCTACACAGACCACAAAAGTCTGAAGTACATTTTCACCCAAAAGGAATTGAACATGAGGCAGCGGAGATGGTTGGAACTCATCAAGGACTATGACCTCAGTGTTCAAAATCACCCCGAGAAGGCTAACGTGGTGGCCGATGCCTTAAGCAGGAAGGCTTGCTCATTGAATGCCGTTATTCAAGTAAGGCAGCCAGCCTTGTTTAAGGAGTTCGAACAATTCAGTTTAGAATTGGTCACCCCTGGATTTCTGGATCATTTGGAAGTCAGACCGACCCTGATGGACGACGTCAAGAAGGCACAAGATGGACACGCAAGCATTGAAGGCATCAAGAGGAAGATGAAGCTGGGCAAGGCTCCAGGATTCTCCGAAGACGAGCACGGGACTGTTTGGTACAAAGGTCGCATCTGCGTACCAAACAACACAGAGCTGAAGACGCTGATTCTGCAAGAAGCCCACGACACTCCGTATTCCATCCACCCCGGAGGAACCAAGATGTACCAAGACTTGAAGACACGATTCTGGTGGCACGGGATGAAAAGAGAGATTGCGACCTATGTTGCAAAGTGTGATGTGTGCCAAAGGGTCAAGGCTGAATATCAGCGACCTGCTGGATTGCTTCAACCACTCAAAGTTCCTGCGTGGAAGTGGGATAAAATCGGAATTGACTTCATCACTGGATTACCAAGGTCGAGTAGAGGACATGACTCTATCTGGGTCATAGTCGATCATTTGACCAAGGTGGCCCATTTCATTCCTGTCAAGGCCACTTATGATGGCAACCGGCTGGCAGCTCTCTAAATCGACCGAATCGTAAGTATTCACGGCGTTCCCAAGGAGATTGTGTCAGATCGAGGAACCCAGTTCACCTTAAGGTTCTGGAAGAAGTTCCAAGAAGCCTTGGGAACCAAGTTGTCTTTCAGCACGGCGTTTCACCCACAGACCGGAGGTCAGACAGAGCGAGTCAATCAGATTCTCGAAGACATGCTCCGAGCCTGTGTCCTGGCGTATGGAGCCAAGTGGGAAGATTGTCTCCCGTTTGCCGAGTTCTCCTATAACAACAGTTACCAGTCGAGCCTTCAGATGGCACCATTTGAGGTGTTGTACGGACGCAGATGCCGCACACCCCTCAACTAGTGAGAGACTGGAGAAGGACTAGTCTTTGGACCGGATATTCTCCGTGCAGCAGAAGAGCAAGTCCAACTAGTCAGAGAGCGATTAAAGGCAGCCAAGTCAAGGCAGAAGAGCTATGCTGACACTCACCGTCGGAACATGAGTTTCCATGTCGGGGACCATGTGTACCTGCGGGTAACTCCTCTGAAGGGAACCAAGCGTTTCCACGTCAAGGGGAAGCTCGCGCCAAGGTTCATTGGACCCTTCGAGATCACTGCACGACGAGGATAAGTGGCTTACCAGTTGGAACTACCACCTGAGCTATCCGATGTGAACAATGTGTTCCATGTGTCACAACTCCAGAAATGTCTCCAAGTTCCAGACAAGCCCAATCTCTACAAGGATGTGGATCACCAAGCCATTGATCTGCATCCTGATTTGACCTACCGCGAGAAGCCCATCCGCATTCTGGACGAAGCAGAACGACGTACGCGAAGCCGAACCATCAAGTATTTCAAGGTCCAGTGGAGTAACCACACTGAAGCAGAAGCAACCTGGGAACGAGAAGACTATCTTAGATCCGAGTTTCCCGACCTCTTTTAAGACCTAGTTTAGGAATCTCGGGGACGAGATTCTTGTAAGGGGGGTAGGTCTGTCACAACCCTGCATTTTGTAACATGTTATTTGTAACCTTGAAGCATGAAAATTTGGACCAGCAAATTTTTTTTTTTGGCATAATTTGGCTTTTATTTGAATTGAGTTTTTCTTCACGTGCTTTTTCTTGGGCTCATTAAAGTCAACTATGACCTCTTGTAGAATTCATCTCCATACCCAAAACTTCGGCCCAATGATCATTCCAAGTGTTATATAACAGCATAGTATTTTCCTACAAAATTAATTTGGCCAAAATGTATTTTTATAAATTTAGTTTTCCAAAAACCCCTGAATTGAGATTTGCACTGCAAGTACTTGATTTAGGGTGAGAAAATTATTTCAAAAGGTTTATTTGAGAGCTAGTAGTCATAGGACTCCTAGAAACCACAAAGGTATAATTTTAAAAGTTAATTTCCTATTTTATTTAAAAGCTTTTTCTTAATGCCAGAAATGGTCTTTAATAGGGAAAAATTATTTAACTGATTCGAAAATATTTGCCAAAATTCAGAGAGACTCAGAGGACATATATTGTCCATATATAAGAGTTTCAACACTTGGTCATGATCAAAATAATGGGCTAAACCCTCTAAAACCCTTTCTGGATATTTCAAGCTTTTGAAATATTTACAAAGGAAATATTCTCCAAAAATTCCAGGGAAATTCTATCATGTCATATATGACATATTTGATGATCTTGCCAAGTCCCATGCCTTGGGAAGCAAGAAAACATCCTTAAACCCCTTCATAACCATTCTGTCCATATTTGATGTTTGAGCAACTTTACATTGCCAAACTTGTCCAACTGCTCTCAAATTTGGTGCACATGCTAGAATGGCCTAATAAGGCATCTAGAACAAATGGCACAAGATTTGGAATAGAGCAACTTGATCAGATCACCCTAAAACCCTTTCTGTTCAAATGCAAGTTTGAACAACTTTACATTACCAACTTTTTATCTGGAGCTTCAAACTTTGAGGGCATGATCAATACCCCAAATGATGATGCTACACCAAGTGGTGCATCAAGGGGAGATGATTAGCTTGACTCAATCAAGATGAAGCTGTTTCTGTTGATTTCTAGGGTTCACCAAAGTTACATTGGCTAGTTTCTTCAAATGAGCCCAAATTTGGTGAAGCACCCTATTTTCTCATGTCTTTTAATCCTGTTAAGTGCCATATCAAGTGGAGGTCATTTGCTTGACCAAACACTGATCAAACACCTTCTGCAGATTTACTAAAACCCTCATCCTGATCACTTTTACTCTTCTCCATGGCCTATACTTTTTACCACATGATCATTGAGTTACTAGCTACCCCCAGTAACTTCCCCAGCACCCCAGTTCCATGAGTGAGGGGTAAGAACCCCAGTTTACCTTGCTGGACAGCAAGTTTTCACCAAGTCACCAGCACCCTCACTCTCTCTCAGCATCTCCAGGGCATCCAAGGCCGCAGGCCATTTCTTTACTCCTCCCTCAACCTTCTAGACACTCTTGGGCACGTTGGTTTTGACCGGAGCGGCGAGGGCACGATGATGCCAGCAATACGCACGCTCTGGAGCACGCTACAGTGCACCTCCGCATGGTGGCTTCAGCCAATCGCTGGCCCCCGACAGCCTCGGGCTCCTCCTTCGTGCCAGTCGAGGCCTCTCGACGTCCGCAACCTCCCCGGCGCTGTCCCCCCTCCTCCTGCGCCCTCCAGTGGTCATCGTCGCACACGCGCTAGCAACCCGCAACGGCCACTCCTCTGCCTCGCACGCGCGCGCGCTCCAGAAGCTCCCCCGCTCCTCCTCTCACCTCTACTGGACGTGGAGCTCGTCCAGGAACTCCATGGACTCATCCCTCTTGCCTCCCGTGCGCTGTAGCCTCGAGCCGGAGCTCGCCGGCGCACTGGACCACGGGCCTCCGTCGACCTCCTATAAATAGGACCCCCCCGGGCCTCTCCAGCAGCACCAACAGCCTCACCTCACTCCACTGAGCCCCCCAGCACCTTCAGTTCGACCCCAGGAAGTCCCAGTGCTCGGGATCGACCGGAGCTCCGCCGCGTCGGGCCGCCGGTGATCTCGCAGTACGGGCATCCCCTGCCGTTTCTCTTGCCCGATTCGGAACCGCCGTGCCCCACTGATCGTTTCCCCTCTGTTTCCCCTCTCTGTGGCAGCTGGAAACGGCCGGAGCGGCGACCTCCCGTAGCTCCTCTGTCGTCCCACCTCGCCGCCGGCGAACCGGACCTCTCCGGCGTGCCGTACCACCACCCCTACAACCGCCACTCGACGTTGGTCACGTTCCTGCCCTCCGTTGCCGTCGCCGTGGCCGGAAACTTCGCCGGTGAGCTCGCCGTCGCCATGGCCGCAAGGTTGGAGATGACAGGCGGGCCCCGCCTGTCATCCCCACACCTCTCTCCGCCTCCTCACTGCCACTGACCCACGGGCCCCGCCCGTCAGGTTCAAAAACCTGACGTGCGCGCGCAGGCTCCCGTGCGGCTGGGCTGGACCGCCCTGGGCCGTGCACTGTGGCCTCTCTGGCCCAGTTGCACAGGTCTTTTTCTCCTTTTTCTTTTCTGTATTAATTCAAACATTTCTACAGAAAAGAATAATGGTCCAAATAAAATAATTCCAACTCCTAAAATCTTGTAATATTCCAACCTATTTAATGGTACCACTTTCACTCACATCCATGAAACTTTTCTGTACTGTTCAAATTTAAATTCAAATTTGGGCAGTAAAACTCATGATCAAAAATCAATTGATTCCATTCTGTTACTCCAAAACTCCGACTTAGATTTTTCCCCATCTTAGAAATCCCTCTAGTATTTAACAAAAATAAGTTGAGATTTTTCTGAGCACTTTGGTTTTTCTGTTTTATTTGTGGTCTTATTTTTCCGTGGTTATTATGCGACGTATAGATCCCGTATTTGACAAAGTTGCTGTGGAAGAAGAAGGTGAAGGATTTGAAGACTTTGAAGATCAAGCCAATCCAGGCAAGCAGCCCTTTGACCATGATACACTTGTTTTGCGGAACCCGTTGTTTCCGATGCATGATGATAGATTCACGGTGGTGACCTAGTTGAAACCACCACGTGATGCATGCTTGAACTTGATCTTACTAAGTGCTAGATGACATGCAAATAGTTGGTCATGATGCTTAAATGATGCATGTGTGATTTTAACCTTAATAGTTGAAATCTTTGCATGAACCCATCGGGTGCCCCTAATGCCCGAGGGTGATGATGTGTTAGGTCATCACTTGAGGAAGAAGTGATGTGCTGGTAAAGTCATGTGCATGGTGAAATGATGGATTAGATTTATGTGTGACTACCGTCCCAACCAAACATGTGCAACCACACTACCCCTTATGGGACGGGGCTTTATTGATTACTTAGGTGGATACTAGCATGGTGCCCGCATTACTAGTGACGGGAAGACTTGAGGTCTTTCCTGGGACGGGGTCGCGCTTGGATAGACGACCATGACTGTTTTCACAGGGCACCGGACACACCGTTGGTCCCTTCGGGTACGCGTGACATTGAAATTAGGGCAAGTCCCGTGATCTATTGTTTGTACCAGAGGGCCGTGTACCAACGAGTGGACTCTATGTTAGTGTCGTCTAAGGAAAGGTAATGACCGGGTGCTTACCCCGGGTACTTGAGGTACCGCAGGTCGTGGATGACACGGAAGCTCCCCGGATCTTGTGTCTAAAGTGTACAACCTCTGTAGAGTGTGAAACTATTCGAATAGCCGTGTCCACGGTCATGGACAGTTGGGTGGTGCTACTTAAACTATGTCCAGACTTTTACTTCATCAGTGATAGTGAGTGTGTGATGAGTCAAGGTGGTGACTTGACTCGACGAGTGGAATCTTATTCATGTTGATATCGGTAACCTGTCTTCGAGGTTACGCGAGTTTACTGATGCATAAACTTGTTGGTAGAATATTCATACTAGCTCTTGTTAGTTTGCTCATTGTTGTTCAATTGCATTGTTACTTTGAACCACATCATGGGTTGCTTGCGAGTACATTCAAAGTACTCATTGGCTTGCCACTGGTTATTTAATTGGCCAGGCATGGAAGAACAGGAATATGAGGAAGAGTTCTTCGGAGACGAGCATGCGAACTAGGACGCTATCCCAGTCAGAATGCCTATAGGGTTAAGGCAGATGGCATGGGTTCTACCCGCTGTCAAAGACTTCCGCTATTTGAGTTATTTCCTATTCAGCCCGTGAGGCTCTATCTATGTAAGACTTGGCTATAATGGCCTTAATTCGTGCAAGACTATTTGTATGGATGTAAGACTCTTGTTATTCAGCTTCTGTGTGTTCAGTGAGCATTGATCTCTGGGATCACTGTACACGTGCATTCGGTGATCTCGACTTCTAAGTCGGGGTCCCCACACACACTTGCATAATTTTCCCCATGCCTCTTAATTCAAGTTTCACCGTCAAACCTCCCTCTATTTCTTTTCCGTTGTTTCGAGGTTCCTCCGAAAATTCGAACATTTTTGGACACTTCAAAAATCAAGTCTTAGTTCAAACCCGTTTGAATTAAATTCAAATATGTTTGAATTATATCTCGATCTTTCCTTTTCTATTTTTCTCGGACCGTGCTCATTTTATGATGCCCGAGAAAAATACTCCCATGTGCTAACTTTTGCCCTAACCCCCTCCTCATTTTTATTCTCTTCTCTTATTTTGGTTTCTGCTAAAAACCAGAGAAGGGAGAGCCCAGCCGCAGCTGTTCCAGCAGCCCACCGGCCTCCTTTTGTCCCAGCCTCCCTGGCCCATCAGCCAAACCGCCTCGGCCCAACTTCTCAGGCCCAGCCGGCCACCAGCCTCCTGGCCCGATCTCCCGTAACCCTAGCACCCCGCTCCTCTCGATCCCCCCCGAGCCTCTCTTCTCTCGCAAGCCGCCGCCACTTCCTTCGCCCCTCTGCCCGTTTTCCTCCCTCGACACCCCAGCCGCCGCATCGCTTCATCCCGATTCCCCTCGCATCCTCTCGATCTCCCTCGCGACCGAATCCTAT
>LR738713.1:213820823-213844845 GCA_902687465.1 Secale cereale
AGCAGCGCCGCCGTCCATCGCCAGAAGCCCGACCCCAGCGCCCGGTTCCTCCTCTGCCCCGTTCCCCCAGGTCCTCCGTCGCCTCCTGCGCCACGGGCCGGCCAAGAGCAGCGCCGCGCGCGGGCCTCTTCTCCAGCCTCCGACACACCTGGCTCGCCTCCAGAGCCGACGGCGCCGGCCACCTGCCTCGTCTCCAGGCCCCGTCCAGGCCGCTCCCTCCTCTCCAGCAAGCCGTGGCTCCCCTCCTCCCCAGCGACGGCCAGTGGTCACGCTTCCTCGCCGAGGCCGCAGTAGAGCAGCTCCCTCTGCGCCCATCCTCGAGCCGCCCATCCTCGCCGTCGAACCTCCGCGCTAAGGCCGCTGCGGTCACGCCCGTCCTCACCCCGCAACGCTCAGCTCCAGATCGACCGCGCCGGCCGCCCGTCCTCCAGCCCGCTCCCTGCGCGCCCCGGGTTTTCCTCCTCACTGCTCCGTGAGGCTGCCGCCGGACACTGAGGCCTTGCCTCCACTTCGTCCTGCTGCTGTGTTTTTCCATCGGCTTGGTGTTGTTGTTTTGGTCCAGCAGGTTTTGCCGAGATCGGCAAGTCCGAAGACCCGTGTACGCCTACACGACAAGACGGCAAGACCGCAACGACCCGAACATCTACATAATACAAGTTCATCTACGGATACCCGAACGTCTACATCAACGAGTACCACTACCGACATCGTGTACCCCTACCATCGCAAGGATCGAGACCGCAAGTCCGTAGACCCCAAGTACCTCTACCGCGTCTCTGGAATCGTCAAGACACCAAGTACCACGACGGCCGCGAGTACCACTACCGTCGCCCCGTGTATGACTACCGACGCGACAAGTACCTCTTCGGAAACGGAAACGCCTACGTGAACGACTATCGTCGCCCCGTGTACGACTATGAACATGTTCCTCCACTCACGAGAACGTCTACTTCCACTACTTCCTCTCCGATCACGAGAACGACTTCTTCCTCTACGACCTCGAACCGCCCTCCGAAACGATTGTTCCGAAGGTATAACCCCGAGACGATGACCCGTGAGATGCTTGTGTTGTATGAAATGTTTCCCTTGTGTGCACCGTGCCCGTTTCGACCTTTTGTCATGTTCCTCGGTTGCCTCATCGCCGACCCGTGGGAACCCGGTGACAGGATCACCCCACCTTTCATCTTACTTGACTCACTCACGCCACCCTTTCTTTTGCACCGGTCTCTCAACGAGTTACCTGAACCGAGATGTTGCCGTGCATCATTTTCGGATCGTTGCCGTGGCACCCTTTCTTTCCACCACGGTGATATATTCTCCTTATCATCTTCATGTCAACTTTTAATAAAATTGCACAAAACTTGATCATGTCATCCGCATCATGTTAACAACCTTTGTATGTTTAATTGTTGTTGCTTTAAATATAACTAAACATGCTCATGGGGATTTTCCGGATATGTTGTTGTTATTTTCCGGCCTCATTTAAATTGTCTAAATAGTGTAGTTTTTTTATGCTTCACCTCTTGCCATGCTAAAAACATTTAATCTTGTCTTGTAAATAAACGAGAGTCAACTAAATAAATAACATGTGGTGTTTCGTCAATATGCAACTCGTTGCATATTGAGCTCCACTTAACTTGTAGTACTTTTTTGTGCACTTTGCCATGCCATGCATATTTAAAACGGACATGCATGATACTTGGATGTGCATCGTATGCCATGTTTATGATATGTGTGTTTACCGTGTTGTTTGCTTCTTTCCGGTTGCTTCTCTTGTTAGCTTCGGTTTCGATCTGGAGTTGTGAGGATTCGCTCGACTGTTGCGCCGTCTACTTCATGGATCCGTTCTTCTCCCTTGTGGAATCCCAGGCAAGATGATCATACCCTTGGATACCTTTACTACCATTGCCATGCTTAGTTGTCTCGATGCTATCGTTACATGTCGCGCTACCCATCTTTTATGTCAGCCTCTCCTTGTTGCCAAGAAACCTCTAACCCTTGAAACCTTCCTAGCAAAACCAGTGTTTGGCTATGTTACCCGCTTGCTCAGCCCCTCTTATAGCGTTGTTAGTTGCAGGTGAAGATGAAGTTTGTTCCAGGAGGGTGTTGGGGAACGTAGTATTTTAAAATTTTCCTACGATCACGCAAGATCTATCTACCAGATGCATAGCAACGAGAGGGGAGAGTGTGTCTACGTACCCTCGTAGACCGGGAGCGGAAGCGTCAAGTGACACAGTTGATGTTGTCGAACTTCTTCGCGATCCAACCGATCAAGCACCGAACGTACGGCACCTCCGCGTTCAGCACACGTTCAGCTTGATGACGTCCCACGAGCTCTTGATCCAGTTGAGCTTCACGGGAGAGTTTCGTCAGCACGACGGCGTGGTGACGGATATGATGTGTTCACCAGCGCAGGGCTTCGCCTAAGCTCCGCGACGGTATGACCGAGGTGTGATTCTGTGGAGGGGGGCACCGCACACGGCTAAAACAATTCAACTTGTGTGTCTTTGGGTGCCCCCCTGCCCCCGTATATAAAGGAGAAGGGGAGGGAGGCCGGCCGGCCCTTCCTGGTGCGGCTAGGGAAGGAGTCCTACTAGGAATAGGATTGCAATCCTATTCCTAGTAGGATTCACCGAAAGGAAGAAGGGGGAAAGGAATAGGAGAGGTGGCGCCCCCCCAATCCTAGTCCAACTAGGAACCCTAGGTGGGGGCGCCTGCCAGCCCTATGGGCTGCCTCTCTCTTTCCCTTTAGGCCCACTATGGACCATCCCCTCTCGTAGGGGGTTCCGGTAACCCCCTCCGGCATTCCCGATAAATCCGAAACTTTTCCGGTATACTTCCGGTGTCCGAATATAGCCGTCCAATATATCAATCTTTATGTCTCGGACATTCCGAGACTCCTCGTCATGTCCGTGATCTCATCCGGGACTCCGAACTACTTTCGGTACATCAATACACATAAACTCATAATACCGATCGTCATCAAACGTTAAGCGTGCGGACCCTACGGGTTCGAGAACTATGTAGACATGACCGAGACTCATCTCCGGTCAATAACCAATAGCGGAACCTGGATGTTCATATTGGCTCCTACACATTCTACGAAGATCTTTTATCGGTCAGAACCGCATAACAACATACGTTGTTCCTTTTGTCAAACGGTATGTTACTTGCCCGAGATTCGATCGTCGGTATCTTTATACCTAGTTCAATCTCGTTACCGGCAAGTCTCTTTACTCGTTCCATAACACATCATCTCGTGACTAACTCATTAGTCTTTTTCTTGCAAGGCTTATTATGATGTGTGTTATCGAGTGGGCCCAAAGATACCTCTCCGACACTCGGAGTGACAAATCCTAATCTTGATCTATGCCAACACCACGAATACTTTCGGAGACACCTGTAGAGCATCTTTATGATCACCCAGTTACGTTGTGACATTTGATAGCACACAAGGTGTTCCTACGGTATTCGGGAGTTGCATAATCTCATAGTCATAGGAACATGTATAAGTCATGAAGAAAGCAATAACAGTTAAACTAAACGATCATAGTGCTATGCTAACGGATGGGTCTTGTCCATCACATCATTCTCCTAATGATGTGATCCCGTTGATCAAATGACAACTCATGTCTATGGCTAGGAAACATAACCATCTTTGATCAATGAGCTAGTCTAGTAGAGGCATACTAGGGACATACTGTTTTGTCTATGTATCCACACATGTACTAAGTTTCCGGTTAATACAATTCTAGCATGAATAAAAGGCATTTATCATGATATAAGGAAATACAAATAACATCTTTATTATTGCCTCTAGGGCATATTTCCTTCAGTCTCCCACTTGAACTAGAGTCAATAATCTAGATTACAAAGTGATGATCCTCACACCCATGGAGTCTTGGTGTTGATCATGTTTTGCCCGTGGAAGAGGCTTAGTCAACGGGTCTGCAACATTCAGATCCGTATGTATTTTGCAAATCTCTATGTCTCCCTCCTTGACTAGATCGCGGATGGAATTGAAGCGTCTTTTGATGTGCTTTGTTCTCTTGTGAAACCTGGATTCCTTCGCCAAGGCTATGGCTCCAGTGTTGTCACAAAAGATTTTCATTGGACCCGATGCACTAGGTACTACACCTAGATCGGATATGAACTCCTTCATCCAGACTCCTTCATTTGTTGCTTCTGAAGCAGCTATGTATTCCGCTTCACACGTAGATCCCGCCACGACGCTCTGCTTGGAACTACACCAGCTGACAGCTCCACCGTTCAATAAAAATACATATCCGGTTTGTGACTTTGAGTCATCCGGATCAGTGTCAAAGCTAGAATCGACGTAACCGTTTACGACGAGCTCTTTGTCACCTCCATATACGAGAAACATATCCTTTGTTCTTTTCAGATACTTTAGGATCTTTTTGACCGCTGTCCAGTGATCCACTCCTAGATTACTTTGGTACCTCCCTGCTAGACTTATAGCAAGGCACACATCAGGTCTGGTACACAGCATTGCATACATGATAGATCCTATGGCTGAGGCATAGGGAATGACTTTCATTTTCTCTCTATCTTCTGCAGTGGTCGGGCATTGAGTCTTACTCAACTTCATACCTTGTAAAACAGGCAAGAATCCTTTCTTTGACTGATCCATTTTGAACTTCTTCAAAATCTTATCAAGGTATGTGCTTTGTGAAAGTCCAATTAAGCGTCTTGATCTATCTCTATAGATTTTGATGCCTAATATGTAAGCAGCTTCTCCGAGGTCTTTCATTGAAAAACTTTTATTCAAGTATCCTTTTATGATATCCAGAAATTCTATATCATTTCCAATCGACAATATGTCATCTACATATAATATTAGAAATGCTACAGAGCTCCCACTCACTTTCTTGTAAATACAGGCTTCTCCAAAAGTCTGTATAAAACCATATGCTTTGATCACCTCGTCAAAGCGTATATTCCAACTCCGAGATGCTTGCACCAGTCCATAGATGGATCGCTGGAGTTTGCATACTTTGTTAGCACCTTTTGGATCGACAAAACCTTCTGGTTGCATCATATACAACTCTTCTTTGAGATATCCATTTAGGAATGCAGTTTTGACATCCATTTGCCAGATTTCATAATCATAAAATGCGGCAATTGCTAACATGATTCGGACAGACTTAAGCATCGCTACAGGTGAGAAAGTCTCATCGTAGTCAACTCCTTGAACTTGTCGAAAACCTTTCACAACAAGTCGAGCTTTGTAAACAGTAATATTACCGTCTGCGTCGGTCTTCCTCTTGAAGATCCATTTATTTTCGATGGCTTGCCGATCATCGGGCAAGTCAACCAAAGTCCACACTTTGTTCTCATACATGGATCCCATCTCAGATTTCATGGCTTCAAGTCATTTTGCGGAATCTGGGCTCATCATCGCTTCCTCATAGTTCGTAGGTTCATCATGGTCTAGTAACATGATTTCCAGAACTGGGTTGCCGTACCACTCTGGTGCGGAACGTACTCTGGTTGATCTACGACGTTCAGAAACTTGATCCGAAGTTTCATGATCATTATCATCAACTTCCTCACTAATTGGTGTAGGAATCACTGGAACAATTTCCTGTGATGTACTACTTTCCAATATGGGAGAAGGTACAATTACCTCATCAAGTTCTACTTTCCTCCCACTCACTTCTTTCGAAAGAAACTCTTTTTCTAGAAAGGATCCGTTCTTAGCAACGAATATTTTGCCTTCGGATCTGTGATAGAAGGTGTACCCTACAGTCTCTTTTGGGTATTCTATGAAGACACATTTTTCCGACTTGGGATCGAGCTTATCAGGTTGAAGTGTTTTCACATAAGCATCGCAGCCCCAAATTTTAAGAAACGACAACTTTGATTTCTTGCCAAACCATAGTTCATAAGGTGTCGTATCAACGGATTTAGATGGTGCCCTATTTAACGTGAATGCAGCTGTCTCTAAAGCATAACCCCAAAACGATAGTGGTAAATCGGTAAGATACATCATAGATCGCACCATATCCAATAAAGTACGGTGACGACGTTCGGACACACCATTACGCTGTGGTGTTCCAGGTGGCGTGAGTTGTGAAACTATTCCACATTGTTTCAAATGAAGACCAAACTCGTAACTCAAATATTCTCCTCCACGATCAGATCGTAGGAACTTTATTTTCTTGTTACGATGATTCTCTACTTCACTCTGAAATTCTTTGAACTTTTCAAATGTTTCAGACTTGTGTTTCATTAAGTAGATATACCCATATCTGCTCAAATCATCAGTGAAGGTCAGAAAATAACGATACCCGCCGCGAGCATCAACACTCATTGGTCCACATACATCAGTATGTATGATTTCCAACAAATCTGTTGCTCGCTCCATGGTTCCAGAGAACGGAGTTTTAGTCATCTTACCCATGAGGCATGGTTCGCAAGCACCAAGTGATTCATAATCAAGTGATTCCAAAAGTCCATCTTTATGGAGTTTGTTCATGCGTTTTACACCAATATGACCTAAACGGCAGTGCCACAAATAAGTTGCACTATCATTATTAACCTTGCATCTTTTGGTTTCAATATTATGAATATGTGTATCATTACAATCGAGATCCAATAAGAATAGACCACTCTTCAAGGGTGCATGACCATAAAAGATATTATTCATTAAAATGGAACAACCATTATTCTCTGATTTAAATGAATAACCGTCTCGCAATAAACAAGATCCAGATATAATGTTCATGCTCAACGCTGGCACCAAATAACAATTATTTAGGTCTAAAACTAATCCCGAAGGTAGATGTAGAGGTAGCGTGCCGACGGCGATCACATCGACTTTGGAACAGTTTCCCACGCGCATCGTCACCTCGTCCTTAGCTAATCTTCGTTTAATCCGTAGTCCCTGTTTCGAGTTACAAATATTAGCAACCGACCGGTATCAAATACCCAGGTACTACTACGAGCATTAGTAAGGTACACATCAATAACATGTATATCACATATACCTTTGTTCATCTTGCCATCCTTCTTATCCGCCAAATACTTGGGGCAGTTCCGCTTCCAGTGTCCAGTCCCCTTGCAGTAGAAGCACTCAGTTTCAGGCTTGGCTCCAGATTTGGGTTTCTTCGTTGAAGTAGCAACTGACTTGCTATTCTTTTTGAAGTTCCCTTTCTTTCCCTTGCCCTTTTTCTTGAAACTAGTGGTCTTGTTAACCATCAACACTTGATGCTCCTTTTTGATTTCTACCTCCGCAGCTTTGAGCATAGCGAAGAGCTCGGGAATTGTCTTTTGCATCCCTTGCATGTTATAGTTCATCACGAAGCCTTTATAGCTTGGTGGCAGTGATTGAAGAACTCTATCAATAATACTATCCTCGTCAACTTTGCAACCAAGTTGAGTCATATGATTGTAGTACCCAGACATTCTGAGCAAGTGTTCACTGATAGAACTATTCTCCTCCATTTTGCAGCTGTAGAACTTATTGGAAATCTCATATTTCTCAATTCGGGCATTTGCTTGAAATATTAACTTCAACTCCTGGAACATCTCATATGCTCCATGACGTTCAAAACGTCGTTGAAGTCCCGGTTCTAAGCCGTAAAGCATGGCACACTGAACTATCGTGTAGTCATCAGACCGTGATTGCCAGACGTTCAAAGCGTCTGCATCAGCGGAAGGGGGCTTGTCACCTAGCGGTGCTTCTAGGACATAATTCTTCTGTGCAGCAATGAGGATAATCCTCAGGTTACGGACCCAGTCCGTGTAATTGCTACCATCATCTTTCAACTTAGCTTTCTCTAGGAATGCATTAAAATTCAAAGGAACGGTAGCACGGGCCATTGATCTATAACGACATAGATATGCACAACTATCAGGACTAAGTTCATGATAAATTAAAGTTCAATTTAATCATATTAATTTAAAGAACTCCCACTTAGATAGACATCCCTCTGGTCATCTAAATGATCACGTGATCCAAATCAACTAAACCATGTCCGATCATCACGTGAGATGGAGTAGTTTTCAATGGTGAACATCTTATGTTGATCATATCTACTATATGATTCACGCTCGACCTTTCGGTCTCCAGTGTTCCGAGGCCATATCTGTATATGCTAGGCTCGTCAAGTTTAACCCGAGTATTCTGCGTGTGCAAAACTGGCTTACACCCGTTGTATTTGAACGTAGAGCTTATCACACCCGATCATCACGTGGTGTCTCGGCACGACGAACTTTCGCAACGGTGCATACTCAGGGAGAACACTTATACCTTGAAATTTAGTAAGGGATCATCTTATAATGCTACCGTCGTTCTAAGCAAAATAAGAAGCATAATAAGATAAACATCACATGCAATCAAAATATGTGACATGATATGGCCATCATCATCTTGTGCTTTTGATCTCCATCTTCAAAACACCATCATGATCACCTTCGTCACCGGCTTGACACCTTGATCTTCATCGGAGCATCGTTGTCGTCTCGCCAACTATTGCTTCCACGACTATCGCTACCGCTTAGTGATAAAGTAAAGAAATTACATGGCGATTGCATTCCATACAATAAAGCGACAACCATATGGCTCCTGCCAGTTGCCGATAACTTTACAAAACATGATCATCTCATACAAAACCGTATAACTCATCATGTCTTGACCATATCACATCACAACATGCCCTGCAAAAACAAGTTAGACGTCCTCTACTTTGTTTGTTGCAAATTTTACGTGGCTGCTACGGGCTTAGCAAGAACCGTTCTTACCTACGCATACAAAACCACAACGATGTTTCGTCAAGTATGTGCTATTTTAACCTTCACAAGGACCGGGCGTAGCCACACTTGATTTAGCTAAAGTGAGAGAGACAGACACCCGCCAGTCACCTTTAAGCAACGAGTGCTCGTAACGGTGAAACCAGTCTCGCGTAAGCGTACGCGTAATGTCGGTCCGGGCCGCTTCGTCTCACAATACCGCCGAAGCGAAGTATGACATGCTGGTAAGCAGTATGACTAGTATCGTCCACAATCTCATTGTGTTCTACTCGTGCATATCATCTACGCATAGACCTGGCTCATGATGCCACTGTTGGGGAACGTAGTATTTTAAAATTTTCCTACGATCATGCAAGATCTATCTACCAGATGCATAGCAACGAGAGGGGAGAGTGTGTCTACGTACCCTCGTAGACCGGGAGCGGAAGCGTCAAGTGATGCAGTTGATGTTGTCGAACTTCTTCGCGATCCAACCGATCAAGCACCGAACGTACGGCACCTCCGCGTTCAGCACACGTTCAGCTTGATGACGTCCCACGAGCTCTTGATCCAGTTGAGCTTCAAGGGAGAGTTTCGTCAGCACGACGGCGTGGTGACGGATATGATGTGTTCACCGGCGCAGGGCTTCGCCTAAGCTCCGCGACGGTATGACCGAGGTGTGATTCTGTGGAGGGGGGCACCGCACACGGCTAAAACAATTCAACTTGTGTGTCTTTGGGTGCCCCCCTGCCCCCGTATATAAAGGAGCAGGGGAGGGAGGCCGGCCGGCCCTTCCTGGTGCGGCTAGGGAAGGAGTCCTACTAGGAATAGGATTGCAATCCTATTCCTAGTAGGATTCACCGAAAGGAAGAAGGGGGAAAGGAATAGGAGAGGTGGCGCCTCCCCCAATCCTAGTCCAACTAGGAACCCTAGGTGGGGGCGCCGGCCAGCCCTATGGGCTGCCTCTCTCTTTCCCTTTAGGCCCACTATGGACCATCCCCTCTCGTAGGGGGTTCCGGTAACCCCCTCCGGCATTCCCGATAAATCCGAAACTTTTCCGGTATACTTCCGGTGTCCGAATATAGTCGTCCAATATATCAATCTTTATGTCTCGGACATTCCGAGACTCCTCGTCATGTCCGTGATCTCATCCGGGACTCCGAACTACTTTCGGTACATCAATACACATAAACTCATAATACCGATCGTCATCAAACGTTAAGCGTGCGGACCCTACGAGTTCGAGAACTATGTAGACATGACCGAGACTCATCTCCGGTCAATAACCAATAGCGGAACCTGGATGTTCATATTGGCTCCTACACATTCTACGAAGATCTTTTATCGGTCAGAACCGCATAACAACATACGTTGTTCCTTTTGTCAAACGGTATGTTACTTGCCCGAGATTCGATCGTCGGTATCTTTATACCTAGTTCAATCTCGTTACCGGCAAGTCTCTTTACTCGTTCCGTAACACATCATCTCGTGACTAACTCATTAGTCTTTTGCTTGCAAGGCTTATTATGATGTGTGTTACCGAGAGGGCCCAGAGATACCTCTCCGACACTCGGAGTGACAAATCCTAATCTTAATCTATGCCAACACCACAAATACTTTCGGAGACACCTGTAGAGCATCTTTATGATCACCCAGTTACGTTGTGACGTTTGATAGCACACAAGGTGTTCCTACGGTATTCGGGAGTTGCATAATCTCATAGTCATAGGAACATGTATAAGTCATGAAGAAAGCAATAGCAGTTAAACTAAACGATCATAGTGCTATGCTAACGGATGGGTCTTGTCCATCACATCATTCTCCTAATGATGTGATCCCGTTGATCAAATGACAACTCATGTCTATGGCTAGGAAACATAACCATCTTTGATAAATGAGCTAGTCTAGTAGAGGCATACTAGGGACATACTGTTTTGTCTATGTATCCACACATGTACTAAGTTTCCGGTTAATACAATTCTAGCATGAATAAAAGACATTTATCATGATATAAGGAAATACAAATAACATCTTTATTATTGCCTCTAGGGCATATTTCCTTCTGAGGGAACTTGTTGTTGGTATATCACAATATCTATAATTATTATTAACACACCTATATACTGGGCATGGGTGGAAGGCTTGGCCTTTTGCTCGGTGTTTTGTTCCACTCATGCCACCTTAGGCGCCGATAAACCGGCATTATGTTCCTTGATTTTGCGTTCCTTACACGATGGGTGGATGGGGACCCCTTGACAGTTCGACTTTGAATAAAACTCCTCCAGCAAGGCCCAACATTGATTTTAATTTGCTCATAATAACAACTTAATTAATTAGTTAAATTGCATAGGGAGTTAGCGCTACCCGAGGATTCTTTTCTACATAGCAGGGGGGCCAGTGCTGATGGTGTTGGTCCCAAACGGGGAGCCTGCGGGGCCACCACGGGGAAACTCGAGGTTTGGCTCCCATAGCCTCGCCCATCCGGTCGTGGCCTGAGACGAGATACGCGCGGCTACTATCAGGGTGTCGACACACCGGGAGGTCTTGCTGGACTTGTTTTACCATTGTCGAAATGTCTTGTGCTACCAGGATGACGAGCCTGATCGGATTTCCCTAAGATAAGGGGTGATGATATTATATTCATCACTTCAGCTAATCGTGAGAGCTTGTGATGGGCTAACTTGGGACACCCCTGCAGGGTTATGATCTTTCGAAAGCCGTGCCGCGGTTATGTGGCAGATTGGAATTTGTTAATGTCCGGTTGTAGAAAACTTGACAGAGGATCCGAAGTAAAACACACAACTGTATGAGTAACCGTGACTGTCTCTTTTCACTTTGAGAAGAGAACACGGTGGGGTTATGCTTGATTCGTATGTAGTTCAGGATCTTTAGCGATCACTAGTTTTGCGACCGTTTGCGTAGATGCTCATCTTATTCTGCTACTCATAAGTTAGCCACCATATTATGCTTAGCCGCTGCTGCAACCTCACCACTTTACCTCTTCCTACCCATAAAGCTTTGCTAGTATTGATACCCATGGTTATGGGATTGCTGAGTCCTCGTGGCTCACAGATACTACAACACCAGATGTAGGTTCAGCCGAGTTTGATGCAGGAGCTGGTTCAAGTTCTTCACTGGGAGTTCGATGAAGAGAGTGGCCGTATGCTTGTGACGTTTCGACGATCAGTAGTGGTTTCTACTAGGATTCGATCCTGACTTGTGGCTTTATGTTGTTTTGGTATCTTTTCTTTTGGATCTTCACCCGTAGTCGGGTTGTGATGTTTTGAATGATGTTTTGCTTATGTATTGTATTGTGTGAAGTGGCGAGTGTAAGCCAACTATCTCCTTTTGCAATTTAATCCCTCTTTTACATGAGTCGTGCAAAGATACCAAACTTGAGATCATTCTAGGATGGGCTTATACCTTTAAGTCGTGCCTCGACACGTAGGAGGTATAGTCCCATCTTGGGCATTACAACAAGGAGGAAGACCCAGAAGAGCCGGAATACGCGACCGAGCATTCCGCCGCTTAGGCATTATTCGCTACTCGGATATGCCAGTTGTGACCTCTACGGTAGGATAGGTCGTGTAACCCCTATGCGCAGTCGAGTTCTTGTATGGTTCATATGAAACCATCTAGTGTTTGCTTTTGTCGTGTTTGGATGTATGTCGTATTCTTCCTTTGGGAATGTGTAAACGACTGCATCACCCGTTTGGATTTTAATGAATGTGTTTTGGCCTTTCGGCCCTTGCATGATTTGATTAGTGTCACACCCACCCCCTTACTAGGCACCCATCTATCTTCCTTTCCCTCTTCCAAGTCATGAGACCTTTTACCGCTCCAACAGGATGCCTGTTGTAACTCGTACTGGTACCTCTACCCAGCAGCCTGAAGCCGGAGCATCCGCTCAGTCAGAGTCAGGCCACGACCAAACCAACGACCAAGCTCCACCACCACCACCTCCTCCGAACATGGACATGGCTCAGATTCTCCAAGATTTCCGAGAGGAACGCCAAGCCAACACTACAGCCCTTCAGCTGATTGCTCAAGCTGTCACCAACAACCGCCAGCCGCCGGGAAATGGCAATGGACGTTCCACGTTGGCAGAGTTCAAGAAGCATGCACCGCCAACTTTCATCGAGACTGCTGAACCCCTAGATGTAGACGACTGGGTCCGCACCATTGAGGACTTGCTGGAACTAGTCGGATGCACCGAAGACCGCGAGAAGGTGGCTTATGCAGCCCACTGCCTCGGGGGGACTGCTAGAGCTTGGTGGGATGGATTCAAGGTCATGCATGCTAAACAAGACATCACTTGGGTTAACTTCAAGGAAGAATTCTGCAAGGCCCACATTCCTTCCGGAATCATGGCTATCAAAAAGCGTGAGTTCCGAGCCCTGAAGCAAGGAAGTGGCACTGTCAAGGAGTACATGCAGAAGTTCAGTGTTCTGTCAAGGTATGCCCCTGAAGATATCAGCACTGATGCTGCAAAAAGGGAGCGCTTCATGGAAGGCCTCAATGAGACTCTGCAATACTCGCTTGTCGTGTGCGACTGCCCAACCTTCCGTGACCTGGTGAACAAAGCACTCATGCTTGAAGACAAGCGGCGTGCTCTGGAAGACACTCGCAAGCGCAAGATGGTCAGCAAGGGAAGTTCCAGCAACCAGAAGCCTCGTCCGTGGCAGTCAGCCCCGGCCAAGCCAACCTATCAGCAACCAAGAGCTCCTGCACCTCACACCAACTTTCAGCCTCAGCAGTATGCCAACCCAAGGCCAGCTTTCAACCCCAATAACAGTGGTGGCAACAAGATCAACAATCCAAACCAAGTCACTTGCTTTGGATGTGGTCAGTCAGGACACATCTCAAGGGTGTGCCCCAACAAGAAGCCTGATGCCCCGCGCCCCAATGCGCAGAACCAAGGACAAGGCCGCGAGATGCCACCGAGGAACCCAGCTCCTCGCAACCCGCCTAACCATGGGAAGGGGCGTGTGAATCACGTCACTGGTGAAGAAGCCCAGGAAGACCCGGACGTCGTGCTGGGTACGTTCCTTGTGAACTCAGCACCTGCAACTGTCTTGTTTGATTCTGGAGCAACGCATTCATTTGTCACTCAAAGATTTGCATTAAAAAGTGGCATGACCCCTACACCCCTGAATAACCCTATGGTGGTACAAACCCCCGGAGCAGAGATGAGAACCAAGATAGGCTATAAAGGAGTCAGTATTACCATTAACGGTGTAGATTTCCTAGCAGACCTCATCATCCTAAGATCGCAAGGCTTGGATGTGATCTTAGGGATGGATTGGCTCAGTAAGCACCAAGGCTTGTTAGACTGTGCCAATCGGACAGTCACTGTGACCAATGACCAAGGAGTCGAAGTCAAGTTTGCTTCCAACTCCTCTTCCGCTCAAGCCATTCAAGTCAACTGTCTATCTGAAGTTGGGCTAGAGCAAGTACCTGTGGTATGCGAGTATCCTGATGTCTTTCCGGATGAACTACCGGGAATGCCCCCTGACCGTGACATTGAGTTCATCATCGAGCTCGTGCCCGTGGCAGGACCCATCTATAAGAAGCCTTATAGAATAGGGACGGAAGAATTAGCCGAGTTGAAGAAGCAGTTGGAAGAGCAGCTGAGGAAGGGATTTATCCGCCCAAGTGCCTCCCCTTGGGGATCACCTGTTCTGTTTGTGGCAAAGAGAGACGGTACCATCCGCTTATGCATTGATTACCGTTCCCTCAATGAAGTTACAATCAAGAACAAATACCCACTTCCCAGGATCGAAGACTTGTTTGATCAGCTCAGCGGAGCCAGGGTGTTCTCCAAGATCGACCTCAGATCTGGGTACTACCAACTGAAGATCAGACCCCAAGATATTCCGAAGACGACATTCGTAACCAGATATGGCCTGTACGAGTGCACGGTCATGTCCTTTGGGTTAACCAATGCCCCAACCTATTTCATGTATCTCATGAATAAAGTCTTCATGGAATATTTGGACAAGTTCGTTGTTGTCTTCATCAATGACATTCTTGTCTTCTCGAAGACAGAGGAAGAACACGAGCAACATTTGAGGATGATCCTAGACAAGCTTCGGGAGCACCAACTATATGCCAAATTCAGCAAGTGTGAGTTCTCGCTGCATAAAGTTGGATTCTTAGGTCATGTCTTGACCGAAGAAGGATTATCAGTTGATCCCACGAAGATCGAAGCTGTGACCCAATGGCAATCTCCAACGACCGTCAAGGAAGTCAGAAGCTTCCTCGGACTTGCGGGCTATTACCGCAAATTCGTGGAAGGATTCTCTAGCATTGCACGGCCAATGACTCAGCTCCTCAAGAAGGACAAAAAGTTCGAGTGGACGCCAAAATGCGAAGAGAGCTTCCAAGAGCTCAAGAAGAGGTTGACCGCCGCCCCAGTTCTGGCAACACCTGATATTCACAAGGAGTTCGTGATATATTATGATGCCTCTCGAACCAGATTGGGAAGCGTTCTGATGCAAGAAGGCCGAGTTACGACCTCATGAGGAGAACTATGCTACTCACAATCTTGAATTAGCAGAAGTGGTTCATGCCTTGAAGACATGGCGGCATTACCTCCTAGGGAAACGGGGTGAGATATACACAGACCACAAAAGTCCGAAGTACATTTTCACCCGAACATGAGGCAGCAAAGATGGTTGGAACTCATCAAAGACTATGACCTCAGTGTTCAATATCACCCCGGGAAGGCTAACTTGGTGGCCGATGCCTTAAGCAGGAAGGCTTGCTCTTTGAATGCCATTATTCAAGAAAGGCAGCCAGCCTTGTTCAAGGAACTCGAACAATTCAGTTTGGAATTGGTCACCCCTAGATTTCTGGATCATTTGGAAATCAGACCAACCCTGATGGACGAAGTCAAGAAGGCACAAGATGGACACACAAGCATTGAAGGCATCAAGAAGAAGATAAGCTAGGCAAGGCCTCGGGATTCTCCGAAGACGAAAACAGGATTGTTTGGTACAAAGGCCGCATCTGCGTACCAAACAAGATGGAGCTAAAGAACCTGATCCTGCAAGAAGCCCACGACACTCCGTATTCCATCCACCCCGGAGGAACCAAGATGTACCAAGACTTGAAGGCAAGATTCTGGTGGCACGGGATGAAAAGAGAGATTGCAACCTATGTTGCAAAGTGTGATGTGTGCCAAAGGGTCAAGGCTGAATATCAGCGACCCGCTGGATTGTTTCAACCACTCAAGGTTCCTGAGTGGAAGTGGGATAAAGTCGGAATGGACTTCATCACTAGATTACCGAGGTCAAATAAAGGACATGACTCCATCTGGGTCATAGTCGACCATTTGACCAAGGTGGCCCATTTCATTTCTGTCAAGACTACTTATGATGGCAACCAACTAGCAGCTCTCTACATCGACAGAATCGTAAGCCTTCACGGCGTTCCCAAGGAGATTGTGTCAGATCGAGGAACCCAGTTCACCTCAAGATTCTGGAAGAAGTTCCAAGAAGCCTTGGGAACCAAATTGTCTTTTAGCATAGCTTTCCACCCACAGACCGGAGGACAGACAGAACGAGTAAATCAAATTCTCGAAGATATGCTCCGAGCCTGTGTCTTGGCATATGGAGCCAAGTGGGAAGATTGTCTCCCTTTTGCCGAGTTCTCCTATAACAAAAATTATCAGTCGAGCCTTCAGATGGCACCATTTGAGGTGTTGTACGGACGCATATGTCGCACACCCCTCAACTGGTCAGAGACTGGAGAAGGGCTAGTCTTTGGACCGGATATTCTCCACGCAACAGAAGAGCAAGTCCAACTAGTCAGAGAACGTTTGAAGGCAGCCAAGTCAAGGCAGAAGAGTTATGCTGACACTCACCATCGGGACATGAGTTTCCACGTCGGGGACCATATGTACCTGTGGGTAACTCCTCTCAAGGGAACCAAGCGTTTCCACGTCAAGGGGAAGCTCGCACCAAGGTTCATTGGACCCTTTGAGATCACTGCACGACGAGGAGAAGTGGCTTACCAGTTGGAACTACTGCCGGAGCTATCCGATGTGCACAACGTATTCCACGTGTCACAACTCCGAAAATGTCTCCAAGTTCCGAACAAGCCTGATCTCTACAAGGATGTTGATCACCAAGCCATTGATCTCCAGCCTGATTTGACCTACCGCGAGAAGCCCATTCGCATTCTAGATGAAGCAAAATGACGGACGCGAAGCCGTACCATCAAGTAGTTCAAGGTCCAATGGAGCAACCACACTAAAGCAGAAGCAACCTGGGAACGTGAAGACTATCTTAGATCCGAGTTTCCCGATCTCTTTTAAGACCTAGTTTAGGAATCTCGGGGACGAGATTCTTGTAAGGGGGGTAGGTCTGTCACACCCTGCATTTCGTAACATGTTATTTGCATCAATGAAGCATAAAAATTTGGACCAACATTTTTTTTTGGCATCATTTGGCTTTTATTTGGGATTGAGTTTTTCTTCATGTGCTTTTCATGTGCTCATTAAAGTCAACTATTACCTCTTGTAGAATTCATCTCCTTACCCAAAACTTCTACCCAATGATCATGCCAAGTGTTAGATAACAGTATAGTATTTTCTTACAAAATTAATTTGACCAAAATGTATTTTATAAATTTAGTATTCCTAAAAAAACCCTGAATTGAGGTTTGCACTGCAAGTGCTTGATTTAGGGTGAGGAAATTATTTCAAAAGGTGTATTTGAGACCTAGTAGTCATAGGACTCCCAGAAACCACAAAAGTATAATTTTAAAATTTATTTTTATATTTTATTTAAAAGCTTTTTCTTAAGGCCAGAAATGGTCTTTAATAGGGGAAAATTATTTAAGTATTTCAAAAATATTTGCCAAAATTCAGGGAGACTCATAGGACATATATTGTCCATATATAAGAGTTTCAACACTTGGTCATGTTCAAAATAATGGGCTAATCCCTCCAAAACCCTTTATGGATATTTCAAGCTTTTGAAATATTTACAAAGGAAATATTCTGCAAAAATTCTAGGGAAATTCTATCATGTCATATATGACATATCTGATGATCTTGCCAAGTCCCATGCCTTGGGAAGCAAGAAAACATCATCAAAACCCTTCAAAACCATTCTGTCCATATTTGAAGTTTCAGCAACTTTACATTGCCAAACTTATCCAAATGCTCTCAAACTTGGTGCACATACTAGAATGTCCTAATAAGGCATCTAGACCAAATGGCACAAGAATTGGAGTAGAGCAACTTGATCAGAATACCCCAAAACCCTTTCTATTCAAATGCAAATTTGAACAACTTTACATTACCAACTTTTTACCTGGAGCTTCAAACTTTGTGGGCATGATCATAACCCCAAATAATGAAACTACACCAAGTGTTGAATCAAGGGGAGATGATTAGCTTGACTTAAACAAGATGAAGCCATTTCTGTTGATTTCTAGGGTTCACCAAAGTTACATTGGCTACTTTCTCCAAATGAGCCCAAATTTGGTGAAACACCCTATTTTCTTATAACATTCAATCATGTTATGTGTCATGGCAAGTGGAGATCATTTGCTTGATCAAAACTTGATCAAACACCTTCTGCAATTTTACCAAAACTACCATCTTGACCCCTTTTATTATTTACCTTGGCCTCAACTTTCTACCACAGCTTCATCTAGTTACTATCTACCTCCAGTAACTCCCCCATGTCCACACCTCCATGATTGAGGGGTGAAAACCCTAGTTCACCTTGCTGGACAGCCATTTTCTACCAAGTTACTAGCTTCACTTCTCTCTCCTTGATCATCCAGGGCATCCAAAGCCACAGCCGAGCTTCTTGCATCACCCTGGACCCCCTGAGACACGGTGGACGCGCCCAGAGGGCCAATGGCATGCCATGGCATGCGACAAGGCCGCTCCAGAGCACGCTACAGTGCGCCCCCGCACTGTAGCTTCACCCAATCGCCTGCCCCCGACAGCCTCGAGATCTGCCCTCATGCCAGTCGATGCCCCTCGACGTCCGCGACCTCCCCCGGCGCTGTCCCCCTCCTCCTCCGCCGTCCAGTGGCCGTCTTCACACGCGCGCTGGCCGCCCACAGCCTCCACTCGTCGGCCTCACATGCGCGCGCCATCTGGAAGCTTCCCCGCTCCTCCTCTCCCCTCTGCTAGGCGTAGGACTCGTCCACGGACCTCCCCGACTCAAACGCAGGCTCCAGCATGGCCTCTGGCCACGCCTACGACCTCGCCGGTGCACGAGTCCACGGTGGACCGTGGGCTCGGCTATATAAGCGTGCCCATGCCTCTCCAACGGCACCAACAGCCTCCCCTCACCCCCAGCAACACTCCAGCACCACTCGTTCATCCCCGAAGAGCCCTAGTGCTCGGGATCGACCGGAGCTCCGCCGCGTCGGGCAACCGGCGATCTCTCAGTACGAGCCCTCTCAGCTCCTCCTTTTGCTCGATTTGGAACCACTGCACCCCACTGATACTTTCCCCTCCCTTTTCCCTCTCTGTAGCTGTCGGAATCGGCCGGAGCAGCGACCTCCCGAAGCTCCTCCGCCGTCCCACCTCGCCGCCGGCAAACCAGACCTCCCCGGCGAGCCACACCACCACCACTACCTCTGCAACTTGCTGTTGAGTCCATCCCTACCCTCCGCTTGCCCCGCCGTGCCTGGAATCGTCGCCGATGAGCTCGCCGTCGCCGTGGCCGAGAGGTTGAAGATGACAGGCGAGCCCCGCCTGTCATCCTCACCGCTCCCTCTCTCCCCTCGCAGCCGCTGACCGCTGGGCCCCGCCCATCAGGTTTAAAACCCTGACGCACGCGCACTGGCGCCCGAGCAGCTGGGCTAGATGCCCTGGGCCGTGCACTGTGGCCGCTCTGGCCCAGTGGCACAGGGCCATTTCTTTTTATTTTTTCTGTGATTAATTCAATTAATTTTATAGAATGAATATTAGTCCAAATGAATTGATTCCAACAACTAAATTCTTGTAATATTCCAACCTATTTAATGGTGTCACTTTCACACATATCCATGAAACTTTTCTGTTATGTTCAAATTTAAATTCAAATTTGAGCAATAAAACTCCTGTTCTAAAATCCTTAGATTCCATTATGTAACTCCAAAACTCCAACTAAGAATTTTTCCCATCTTAGTTTTCCCACTAGTATTTAACAAAAATAAGTTGACATTTTTCTGAGCACTTTGATTTTTCTGTTTTCATTGTGGTCTTATTTTCCCGTTGTTATTTTGCGACGATTAGATCCCGTATTTGACGAAGTTGCTGAAGAAGGAGATGGAGAAGGATTTGAAGACTTTGAAGACCAAGCCAATCCAGGCAAGCAGCCCGTTGACCATGATACACTTGTTCTTCGGAACCCGCTTGCTTCCGATGCATGATGATAGAGTTACGGTGGTGACCTAGATGAATCACCACATGATGCATGCTTTGCTCATGATCTTGCTATGTGCTAGATGTCATGCAAATGGTTAGTAGTGATGCTTAGTGATGCATGTGTGACATGAAACCTTCGTGGTTGAAATCTTTGCATAAATCCCATCGGGTGCCCCTAATGCCCGAGGGTGATGTTGAGTTAGGTCATCACTTGAGGAAGAAGTGATGTACCGGTAAATATCTTGTGCATGGGTGAAATGATGGATTAGATTTATGTGTGTCTACCGTCCCAACCAAACATGTGCAACCACTCTACCCCTTATGGGACGGGGCTTTATTGATTACTTAGGTCGATACTAGCATGGTGCCCGCATTACTAGTGACGGGAAGACTTGAGGTCTTTCCCGAGACGGGGTCGTGCTTGGATAGACGACCAGGACTGTTTTTACAGGGCACCGGACACACCATTGGTCCCTTCGGGTACGTGTGACATTGAAATTAGGGAAAGTCCCGTGACCTATTGTTTGTACTCGAGGGCCGTGTACCAACGAGTGGACTCTATGTTAGTGTCGTCTAAGGAAAGATAATGACTGGGTGCTTCCCCCGAGTACTTGAGGTACTGCGGGATCGTGGGTGACACGAAAGCTTCCCGGATCTTGTGGGTAAAGTGCGCAACCTCTGCAGATTGTAAAACTATTCGAATAGCCGTTTCCACGGTCATGGACAGTTGGGTGGTGCTACGTAAACTATGTCCAGAATTTTACCACATCGGTGAATGTATGTGTGTGTGATGAGTCAAGATGGTGACTTGACTCGATGAGTTGAATCATACTCATGTTGACATCGGTAACCTGTCTTCGAGGTTACGTGAGTTTATTGATGCATACACTTGATGGTAGAACTTTTATTCTAGCCCATTGCTAGATTGCTCATTATCGTTCAAATTGCATTGTTACTTTGAACCAAATCATGGGTTGCTTGCGAGTACATTCAAAGTACTCATTGGCTTGCCACTGGTTATTTAATTGGCCAGGCATGGAGGAACAGGAATATGAAGAAGAGTTCTTTGGAGACGAACATGCGAACTAGGACGCTATCCCAGTCAGAATGCATGTAGGGTTAAGGCAGATGGCATGGGTTCTACCTATCATCGAAGACTTCCGCTATTTGAGTTATTTGCTATTCAGCCCTTGAGGCTTCATCTATGTAAGATTTGTCCATAATGGCCTTAATTTGTGTAAGACGGTATGTATGGATGTAATACTCTTGTTATTCAGCTTCTGTGTGTTCAGTGAGCATTGATCTCTGGGATCACTGTACACGTGCATTCGGTGATCTCGACTCTTAAGTCGGGGTCCCCACACCTATCATCTTGTGAAGCACGCATCAATGAACTCTTATAACCATGTGAACAGGTTACAGATATCAACATAACTAGAGTTTGGATCAACTCTAGCTTAATCAACATGTCTAGTCATTTGCCTTGGCTCAAATAGTTCTCTTCCACACACACATACCAAGTTGGTAAAATGCTGGACATAATTTAAGTACCAAACCCAACCGTTCTTGCCCATGGACACTGCTATTCGAATAGTTTGACACTCTACAGAGATTGTACACTTTACCCACAAGAATCGAGAAGCTTTTGTGCCATCCACGATCCCGCAGTACCTCAAGTACTCAGGGGAAGCACCCGATCACTATCTTTTCCTAGGCGACACTAACATAGATTACACTTGTTGGCGCATAGCCCTCGTATATAAACATCAAGGGTTTTGGGACTCTGCCCTTTCTAGTGACAGACATACACGAAGGGACCAACAGTGTTTCCTATGCCCTGTGAAAACAATCATGGTCACCTATCCAAGCACGACCCCGTCCCGGGAGCGATCTCACGTCACCCCGTCACTAGTAATGTGGGCACCATGCCAACATCGGACTAGGTAATCAATAATGCCTCATCCCATAAGGGGTAGAGTGGTTGTATGTGTTTGGTTCGGACGGTAGACACACCTTAAATCTAATCCAACATTTTCACAAAAACTCGCTTCGGTTCAGCACTTCTTCATCAAGTGGTGACCTAGTAAAACATCCCCCACGGGAATTAGGGGCACCCGAAGGGGTTTTCAAAAGGTTGTAACCAGGTGAGGTTCTTGGCATAGATGTGACACCATGCATCAACATCAAGTATTCATTGTACCTCTAAGCACAAGGTAGAGCTACTAACATGCAAGTAACAATGGGTAGGAATCAATGCATTGATTATAACAACCTCATCATCATGCATACGGACGGTTACCGATGAACAAACAGGGGTATCATGGTAAAAGAGCTCATTTCATTGGTTGGCTTGGTCTTTGAAGTCTTCAAGTCCTTCTCCGCCTTCTTCTCCCACTATTTCGTCAAACACGTGATGTATTCGTCGCAAAGGATTAACGAGAAAATAAGGCAATAGAAAAAACAAAAAAAATCAAATTGCTCACAAAAATGTCAAATTATTTTTTATTAAATAATAGGATGAAAACTAAGAATGAAAAAAATACTTAGTTTTGGATTTGGGGCTATAGAAACAGAGAAATGAATTTTTAAAGAGGGATTTTAATGCTCAAATTTAAATTTAAATTTGAACAATACAGAAAAGTGTGATGGATGTGCATGAAAGTTACACCATTAAATAGGTGGGATTGTTACAATAACTTAGGAGTTGGAATTACTGCATTTGGGTATTTATTTAATCCTTTGGAATTACTAGAAAATAGACAGAAAAGAAAAAGGGAAAATGGCACTTTGCCACTGGGCCAGAATGGCCACAGTTCAGCGGCCCAGAGGAACAAGAGGCCTAGGCGAGCCAGTGCGTGCGTGCACGCTAGGTTTCAAACCTGATGGGCGGGGCTCGGGAGTCAGATAGAGAAAAGGGGGCAAGGGAGAGGTGAGGATGACAGGTGGGCTCCACCTGTCATCTCTAACCTCGCGGTAGAGAGGCCGGTGAGCTCACTGGCGATGTTTCCGGGCACGACGGGGTGAGCTGAGGGCACGACTCGACTCAGCATCATGTCGTCGTTCAGGTGGTGGTGGAGGGGGTCGCCGGGGTGGCTTGGTTCATCGACGATGAGGTCACGCGGCGGAAGAGCTTCGGGCATTGGTGTTTCGGGTCGTTCCCTGCTGCAAAAGGAGCGGGGAAGAGAGGGGAAAGGGACAGCGGCACCGTGCGGTTTCAGATCGAGTGACGACAGGGGCGGAGAGGGCATGTACCACGCAAACGCCGGCAAGCCAAATCGGCAGAGCACGAGCTCGATCTCGAGCTCGTGCTCCTCTGGAGAGGTGTGGGCAATGTAGGGGGCTGATAGGGGGTGATAAGGGGTCATAGGGAGCGAGTGGTATAGAGAATGGGGCTCGGGGAGGCGTTTAAATAGGTGGGTGATGGCTCACTATGGACCAGTGCGCCAGCGAGATCGTTGCCATTGCTATGGGTCACGGGGGCTCGCAGAGATGTGCCAGGGGTGCTCGTGGGGTTGGTCTAGGACGAGGGGAAGGAAGAGAGAGAGAGGCGGAGTGGCAGAGCGCCGTGCATGTGAGCTCACCCATTGGGGCTATCGGGCGGTCATGGTGCGCGTGCGAGGGAGGTAGCAGGAGGGAGAAGGGGGGAGGGGACATGGGCGTGTCGTGTTGCGGACGTTGAGGCGCATCAGTAGGCATGCTGGGGAGGCCCGAGGTGGTTGGAGGCGTAGGGCATATGGCGGCTACAGTGCTTTGCCGCATTGTAGCGTGCTCCAGAGCGCCCATTTGGCATGCCATGTCATATAATATGCAGAGTGGGCGCGGCCACTGGTGTCTAGGAGGTAGAGGGGGAAGTAAAGAAGTGGGGAGGGGAATTGGATGCCCTAG
>LR738713.1:213844941-214004101 GCA_902687465.1 Secale cereale
GCCCTAGAGAGCTAGTAGGAGAGGAGAGAGGTTGAGGGAGAGAGAGAGAGAGAGAGAGAGAGAGAGAGAGAGAGAGAGAGAGAGAGAGAGAAAAGTTGTCCAAAGAGAGAAAGATAGGTTTTCACCCCCCTAATAATGGAGCTGTGATGTTGCCATTGTTACTGGAGGTAGAAGGGGACTAGGAGGAGTTGTGGTAAAAACTCAATGGGAATAGTGGAAGAGGTCAAAATGATGATTATGGAGAAATGGCAGAAGGTGTCTGATGTAAGTTTGAGACACTTTCACTTATCTCCTCCTTGTGCCACTTAGTGGGGGGTGTTATGCATGACTCTATGGCACCCCTGGTAGAAATTTGAGCTCATTTGGATAAAGTTGCCAATGCAACTTTTGTAAACCCTATAAATCAACATAAATTGATTTGCTTAGATCTAGCTAATCTAATCTCTTTTTCTTGATGCTCCACTTGTTGTAGTGTCATTATTTGGGTACTTGAGCATGTCCATAAAGTTTGGGATCAAATGTAGAAAGTTGGCAATGTAAAGTTGTTCAAAATTGGATCTGGACAGAGTGGGTTTTGGGGCACTTTTGTGAACCAAAACTATTTAGATTAGGATAAAACTTTGCAAGATCGTCACATTAGGCATATGTGACCTGCCAGAATTTTCTTAATTTTTTTAAGGAAAATTCCCTTTGTAAATATTTCAAAAGCTTGAAATAACCAGAAGGATTTTTTGAGGGATTTTACCAATATATTGAACATGACCATGTGTTGTAACTCTTATATATGGACAATATATGTCCAGTGAGCTTGCCTAAATTTTCTCAAATATTTCTAAAACATTAAAATAATTTTAACCTATTAAAGACCATTTCTGGCGTAAAGTAAAAGCCTTTAAATAAAATAGGAAAATAACTTTTAGAACTATATTTTCGTGGTTTATGGGAGTCCTATAACTAATAGAGGCCAAATATAATTCTTTAAAGATTTTCCACACCCCTAATTAAGTACTTGTAGTGCAAGCCTCAATTCAGGGGTTTTTGGAAAACCTAATTCAGAAAATAGTTTCAGGCCAAACTATGTTTGTAAGAAAATACTATTCTATCCTATTCACATGGCATGATCATTGGGAAAAAGTTTGGATCAACGATCTGAAGTATAGAAGGTGGAGCTATGTTGACTTTAAAGAGCAGTTGAAATGACAAACAAAGATCCAAATCAGATAAAAAGCCAAATAATGCAAAGTTCTTGTTGATCCAAATTTTCATGCTTTAATAATAAAAATGACATGTTACAAAATATTGGGTGTGACAGACCTACCCCCTTTACAAGAATCTCGTCCCCGAGATTCCTAAACTAGGCTTTATAGAGATCTGGAAACTCGGATCTAAGGTAGTCTTCATGTTCCCAGATTGCTTCTGCCTTAGTGTGTTTGGTCCACTAGACCTTGATATACTTGATGGTGCGCCGGCGAGTACATCGTTCTACATCATCCAATATGCAGATGGGCCTCACATGGTAGGTCAGATCAGGCTGATGGTCAATGGCTTGGTGATCGATGTCCTTGTAGAGATCAAGCTTGTCTAGAACTTGGAGACAACTTTGGAGTTGTGACACGTGAAACGCGTTGTGCACATCGGATAGTTTAGGTGGCAGTTCCAACTGGCAAGCAACTTCTCCTCATCTTGTGGTACATCTTGAGCTTGCGTTGGTTTTCCCTTGAAGAGGAAAGGGTGATGCAGCAAAGTAGAGTAAGTATTTCCCTTAGTTTGTGGACAAAGGTATCAATCCAGTAAGAGATTACGCACGAATCACCAAATACCTGCACAAACAATCAAACAACTTGCGCCCAACGCTATAAAGGGGTTGTCAATCCCTTGACGGTTATTTGCAAAAGTGTAATCCGATAGAGATAGACGAACTAGTAAAGTAAATATTTTTGGGTTTTTTGGTTTATAGATTGAAAAGTAAAAGATTGCAAAATAGTAGATCGGAAACTTATAAGATGTAAAATAGACCCCGAGGCCATAGGTTTCACTAGAGGCTTCTCTCATGATAGCAAATATTACAGTGCATGAACAAATTATTGTCAAGCAATTGATAGAAGAGTGAATAATTAGAACAAAATCTATGGCAATGATCATGAATATAGGTATCACGTCCGTGACAAGTAGACTGACTCCTGCCTGCATCTACTACTATTAGTCCACACATCGACCGAAACGATTCTGCATCTAGAGTATAAAGTTCATAATAACATATTAATGCATTAAGCAAGATGACATGATGTAGCGGAATTAACTCAAGCAATATGATGAAAACCCCATCTTGTTATCCTCTATGGCAACAATACAATATGTATCATGTCCCTTTCTGTCACTGGGATTGAGCACCGGAAGATTGAACCCAAAGCAAAGCACTTCTCCCATTGCAAGATAACCCAATCTAATTGGCCAAACCAAACCGACAGTTCAAAGAGGGAATTACTAAGATATTTGATCATGCATAAAAGAATTCATAATAAACTCAAATATTATTCATAGATAATCAGATCATAAACCCACAATTCATAAGATCTTGACAAACACACCCCAATAGAATATTACATCGGATAGATCTCCAAGAACAACTAAGAGAACATGGTATTGAAGATCAAAGTGAGAGAAGAAGCCATCTAGCTACTAGCTATGGACTCGTAGGTCTGTGGTAAACCACTCACACTTCATCGGAAGGGCAATTGGGTTGATGTAGATGCCGTCCGTGGTTGATTCCCCCTCCGACAGAGTATTGGAAAAGGCCTCCAGATGGGATCTCGTGAGAACAGAAGGTTACGGAGGCGGAAAAGTGGTTTCGTTGGATGTTCTGGGGTTTCTGGAATATATGTGAATTTATAGGTGGAAGAAGTACGTCAGGGAGGCACGAGGGGCCCACAAGTAGGGGGCGCGTCCTACCCCCTGGGTGTGCCCTCCACCCTTGTGGCCTCCTCGCAGATCCCTTGGCGTGTACTCCAAGTCCATCTGGTGTCTTCTCGTCCAAGAAAAATCTCCGTAAAGTTTCGTTCTGTTTGGACTCCGTTTGATATTCCTTTTCTGCAAAACTCAAAAACAAGGAAAAAACAGAAACTGGCACTAGGCTCTGGGTTAATAGGTTAGTCCCTAAAATCATATAAAATAGCATATAAATGCATATAAAACATCCAAGACAGATAATATAATAGCAAGGAACAATAAAAAATTATAGATACATTGGAGACGTATCATCTTGAAGTGATCTTTAAGGGGCCAATAAATCTTGGTGCGAGCTTTCCCTTAACGTGGAAACGCTTAGTCCCCTTGAGAGGAGTTACTCAAAGGTACATATGGTCTCCAATGCGGAAACTCACTTGTCGGCGACGAGTGTCAGCATAGCTCTTCTGTCTTCACTTGGCAGTCTTCAGACGCTCGCTGACTAGCTGAACTTGCTCTTCTGCTTCACTGAGGACATCCAGTCCAAAGACTAGCCCTTCTCTGGTTTACGACCAATTGACGGGTGTATGACACTTGCGTCCCTACAACACCTCAAATGGTGCCATTTGGAGACTTGACTGACAACTGTTATTATAGGAGAACTCGGCAAAAGGAAGGCAATCTACCCACTTAGCTCCATATGCTAAGACACAGGCTTGGAGCATGTCTTCGAGTATCTGATTCACTCATTATTTTTGACTTCCAGTCTGTGGGTGGAAAGCAGTGCTCAAAGACAACTTGATTCCCATGTCCTCTTGGAACTTATTCGAGAACCTCGAGGTAAACTGGGTTCCTCGATCTGACATAATCTCAAGTATAGCTTATCCTCAATGGAAATTACAAAAGAGGGTCATGCTACAACTGATATCAATAAGGATGCTATTCAAGCTAGGTGCATGAAGGAAGGAACCAGCGAGGACGCTCCTGTGAATTTTTGTCCCCTTGCCATGTATGATGATTTCGGTCTTTAGTGTATGCATGTAGTAATGAAGACGAGACCCCAGTTTGTTCATGTGTCATGGACTTGATTTATAGTAGCACTTACCTGTTGAAATAATTTCATCATTTATTTCAACAGCTGATGCATTATACATTGAGTACCATTCAACTACAATTAACTGATGCAAGTCCAAGAAGGATTGGTTGGTGCTGTCGGCTGGTGTCAAGCTCAATCCCATATATCAGAATCTGATCGAGCACCTTGAGGCCAAAGTGAGTGCTAATAGCACAATATCTCATCCTCTCATCGATTTGTTCATATTGACCATCGACAGCTAGCACGACATATGCTACACCCATTATGATAAACTTCCACGTGAGACAGCGATCGGTCATCTACTTGCACATCCTATGTTATAATATGCCAACTACCATAAAACATGTATTCAATAATACTGCGGGTAACACAATGAGTAGCCTAAGTGAGCATTTCTACCAGCGCAACTCCAAGGAGTTCCAAAGGGGCACACGGACGCATCGCAAGCTATAGTCGGAATGAGATATCCACGCGATGTGGCACAAGACCAGAAATATCATACATGTGATGGTTTATACGTCTCCAACGTATCTATACTTTTTTATTATTCCATGCTATTATATTATCTGTTTTGGATGTTTAATGGGCTTTAATATGCACTTTTATATTATTTTTGGGACTAACCTACTAACCAAAGGCCCAATGCAAATTAATGGTTTTTTTTGCCTAATTTAGTGTTTCGCAGAGAAGGAATATCAAACGGAATAAAACGGAACTAAACCTTCGTGAGGATCGTTTTTTGGAACAAACGCAATCCAGGAGAGTTGGGGTACAAGTCCGGGAAGCCATTAGGTGACCACGAGGCAGGAGGGCATGCCCAGGGGGTAGGTGCGCCCCCACCCTCGTGGCCCCTCGTAGCTCCACCGACGTACTTCTTCCGCCTATTTATACTCATATACCCTGAAAACATCCGAGAGCACCACGAAACCCTATTTCGACTACCGCAACCTTTTGTACCCGTGAGATCCCATCTTGGGGCCTTTTCCGGCGCTCCGCCGGAGGGGGAATCGATCATGGTGGGCTTCTACATCAACACCATAGCCTCTCCGATGAAGTGTGAGAAGTTTACCACAGACCTTCTGGTCCACAATTATTAGCTAGATAGCTTCTTCTCTCTCTTTGGATCACAATACAAAGTTCTCATCGATCTTCTTGATGATATACTTGATGTAATTCTTTTTGCGGTGTGTTTTTCGAGATCCGATGAATTATGAGTTTATGATCAAGATTATCTATGAACAATATTTGATTCTTCTCTGAATTCATATATGCATGATTTAATATATTTGCAAGTCTCTTCGAATTATCAGTTTGGTTTGGCCTACTAGATTGATCTTTCTTGCAATGGGAGAAGTGCTTAGCTTTGGATTCAATCTTGCAGTGTCCTTTCCCAATGACAGCAGGGGCAGCAAGGCACGTATTGTATTGTTGCCATTGAGGATAAAAATATGGGCATTATATCATATTGCTTGAGTTTATCCCTCTACATCATGTCATCTTGCTTAATGTGTTACTCTGTTCTTATGAACTTAATACTCTAGATGCATGCTGGATAGCGGTCGATGTGTGGAGTAACAGTAGTAGATGAAGAATCGTTTCGGTCTACTTGTCACGGACGTGATGCCTATATACATGATCATGCCTAGATATTCTCATAACTATGCGCTTTTCTATCAATTGCTCAACAGTAATTTGTTCACCCATCGTAAAATATGCTATCTTGAGAGAAGCCACTAGTGAAACATATGGCCCCCGGGTCTATTTTTCATCATATTAGTTTCGCGTCAACTTACCAATTTCTATCGCCATTCTTCTATTTTGGAAACTATACTTTTCAATCTATACAACAAAAATACGAAAAATATTTATCTTATTATCTCTATGAGATCTCACTTTTGCAAGTGGCTGTGAAGGGATTGACAACCCCTTTATCGCGTTGGTTGCAAGGTTCTTAATTGTTTGTGTAGGTACTTGGGATTTGCGTGTAGTCCCCTACTGGATTGATACCTTGGTTCTCGAAAACTGAGGGAAATACTTACGCTACTTTGCTGCATCACCCTTTCCTCTTCAAGGGAAAACTAACGCATGCTCAAGAGGTAGCGAGAAGTATTTTTGACACCGTTTCCGAGGAGATCCACGCTCAAGTCAAGACATACCAAGTACCCACCACAAACTCTTATCCCTCGCAATACATTATTTGCCATTTGCCTCTCGTTTTCCTCTCCCCCACTTCACCTTTGCCATTTTTCGTTCCTTTTTGTTTGCTTGTGTTGCCATGTTCCCTATATTAGCTTGCATCTTCACTTGCTAAATTATGGATCCTCATCCACTTGCTAATCTTTATAAGAGATCCAATTATGATGAACTAATTGCTAGTGAGCTGCGTGCACTAGATTATCTTTATGAGGTTTTGCTTGAAATTCGTGAGTCAAAAAATTGTGAAGAAGTGTTGAAAGAAGAAGATTATAAAGTGATTCACGATTGCAATGATGTTATTATAAATTCTATTAATGTCAATTGTGTTAATGATATGCAAAACCCTAAGCTTGGGGATGCTAGTATTGCTATGTCCACTACTTGTTGCAATGATCATGATTGGGGTGATTCTTCTTATGATCTTGAAAATTTATTTAATCCCCTTGATGAATGTAAGATTGAAAATAATGTTTTCAATAATATCGAAAGTGGGTTTGGAAGATTGTTAACTTTAGATCCCACATATTTGGAGAATGTTCAATCTTATGAATTTTTTGATAAAAGTGGGTTTGGAGAGGTCATGACTTTAGTTAATGTTAATCCCACTATTTTGGAAGAGTGGCAAGTTTGCATGCACGTGGATGGTGTTGAGAATATGTTTTGTGATAGCTATATTATTGAATATTCTTATGATCCTACATGTAATTATTATGAGAGAGGTAAATATGGTTGTAGAAATTTTCATGTTGCTAAATTACCTCTCGTTATGTTGGGATTGCTATTGTCTCTTTCTTCTTCCTTGCATATGCTAATTTTTGCTTGCTATGATAATTTGTTTGCTTTTTAAATTCCCATGCATAGGAAGTATGTTAGACTTAGATGTCTTTATCACGTGTTCTATGATGCTCTCTTTGTGCTCCAATTCTTGTCTTTCATGTGAGCATCATTAAGCTAGGGGCGTTAAACGATAGCGCTTGTTGGGATGCAACCCAATTTTATTTTCTTTTCTTTTTGTTCCTGTTTGGTAATAAATTATTCATCTAGCCTCTAGTTAGATATGGTTTTGTGTTTTAATTAGTGTTTGTGCCAAGTAGAACCTTTGGGAAGACTTGGGTGAAGTGTTTGCGATCTTGCTGTAAAAAACAGAAACTGTTGCGCTCACGAGATTAGCTACCATTTTTTTACTGGAGAGTGATTTTAAGTTGATTCTTTTTATAGATGATTAATTGAAAAATTCCTCACATCCACCAATTTATTTCAGAATTTTTAGAGTTACAAAAGTATTCGAAAGTTACAGATTGCTACAGACTGTTCTGTTTTTGACAGATTCTGATTTGCGTGTGTTGTTTGCTTATTTTGATGAATCTATGGCTAGTATCGGGGGCTATGCACCATAGAGAAGTTGGAATACAGTAGGTTTAAAACCTATATAAATAAAGAATGAGTTCAATACAGTACCTTAAGGTGGTGGTTTGTTTTCTTATACTAACGGAGCTCATGAGATTTTCTGTTAAGTTTTGTGTTGTGATGTTTTCAAGTTTTTGGGTAAGGATTTGATGGACTATCGAATAAAGAGTGGCAAGAGCCTATGCTTGGGGATGCCCAAGTCACCCCAAGGTAAAATTCAAGGACACCCAAAAGCCTAAGCTTGGTGTTGGTGTACAAAAGTAGGGGCGCTTCTTTGTACGCCTTACTTGTGCACGGGCAGTGAGAGCCATGCCTGCGACCACACATAACAAGGCAGATGAGGGAAGCCAGAGACACAAGGCTACCAGAGCAGCACCAAGACAGTGGCGCAAGGAGGCCAAGCAAGAAGACAGGCTCTCCCTCGACAAGACTCTTGCCGGGGCGGCCTGCACACCCCCGGCAAGAACCCTTGCCGGGGCAACTCACCCAAACGCCTCTGTTGCAGCCACCCTTGAGCCTAGGAGCACCAACATCATCAACAGCATTGGAACCAAGGCTCGGGAAGCTCCCACGTGATTCCATGCAGATCTTTGTAAAGACAAGGGTCCATGACTCCTGAGATGAGAACCGGGAGACAAGGCGATCGCAAGGCTCCTTGCCGAGGATGCCCACGAGGCCCCGATAAGGCTCCTCGCCGAAGACACCCCGAAACCCCGGCAAGCCTCTTGCCGAGGATGCTCACAGAAGCCCCGACAAGCCTCTTGCCGAGGACGCTCACAGAGGCCCCGGCAAGAACCTTGCCGAGAATAGACGCAGGACTGCGACAAGACCTTGCCGACCCATCGTCGCCCTAGCTCGGCGGCCAACCCACTAGCCCAGGCAAGAATCCATGTGGCAGCACGTGGTTCCCAATCTATCTAGTCAAGCACCGGTGTGGTGGCATGCAGATCTTCGTGAAGACCCTACCAGCATGCCATCTCAATTGCCTGCCCCACTGGCCTGGACGCGCGTCACAACCAGACAGAGCGGCATCGGACGGGACGGGCCTCATTCCCGTCACCGATAAAGCAAGTGGACACCTAAGTAACACATTTAATATGTCTTGTCCCGTAATGGCATGAGATAAGCCTGTGCACTGTATACCTTTCCACCTCCTGTGTGCTACTGTGGCAGTCCCTTTTTACTATAAAAGGAGGCCCGAGGCATACTGGAGGAGGATTCGGATCTTTTGGGCTAGACATGCACTGTAGCTAGTTCAACAACTCAAGAACACTCAAATACACACCAAAGCTGGACTAGGGTATTACGCATTCCCACGGCCCGAACCTGGGTAAACGATCCTTCTACTGACTCTTAGACCCGCTCTTTGCACAACCTCGCACCCGCCAACCATAGAAGGGATTCCAGTGATCCCATAGGTGTCGTTCTCCACCGACATCTTTGGCATGCCAGGTAGGGGGCACAGTTGTGAAAATCCGGTCTAGCAGTTAGTTTGCCAGTTCTTCTTCGCCATGGTTTCCAAGGAAGAAGGTGACCAAGCGTGCGACATCATCAGCAAGTGCAATGGACGCCCGTGCGACAACAAAAAAGATAAGTCATGCAAAACCTTGAGTATTTCCTTTTCACATAAGGTTATTCTCCTCGGAGATCTTGCCCTACGTATAATAAACATGCACACAATGGCCCCCCTCCACTATTGGCAATGCCTTCGTCCTGTTTCGAGTCCGCTCAACAGTTCGAGCGGCCGCGTCGAGAACGGCAGGGTAGCCTTTCCGTTATTGGCAACACCTTTGTCCTGTTTCGAGTCTGCTCAACAGTTCAAACGGCCATGCTGAGAGCGGTAAGGTGGTTTGCCTGGCAGCAAGCACACCCGGCAGGCTATTAAGGATCCGTCCTCAAAGCATCGTGGCTTGGGTTTGCGTGCTGGCAAGCCTATCCAGCTGAGCGTAGGGTGGACATACAAAGGGGAATCAAACAGGAAAATAGCGCCAATCGCTTCAGAGTACCGCAGAGTTATATTACATCAATTGTTGCTGCTGTTCTAACTAAAGATAAAAATTGTCTTGGTTGTGGACCTGCTGCGACGATGAGAAACAAGGTGCCTAATCCCGACGCTGGCCTTCTACTCTCTGGATTCCATCGACGCGGCTAATGATGGGCTTGATACGCTCCCTGAGGCCTTTAGATCTACACCATCCGGCAAGCTATCCAGCGCGGCGTCGAAGTCAAGGTCGGGGTTACAGTAGGCCACCTTGGTGAGAACCTTGGTCAAGGCGCCCCGGCAGAGCCTACGGGACTCGTCGGCCAGATAAACCGCTCGGTCGTAGCGAAGCTTTTCCAAGGTATTGAGGATGCACTCGAAGAACACGGTCAAGCTGAAGTTGATGGAGAGGTTCGCCTCCCGGGAATACTTGAAGTTTGGTATGCCCATGGCGGCCAACTGCGTGGTGAGCTTCTCCGCGACAGCGACGAGGCGGCTGATCTAGAGGTTCTCGCCCTTCACGTAATCTGCGTGACTAGCGGCGTCGTTCTTCCGCGGCTACTTCTCCTTCTCCAGATCCTTATTCAGGGTCTCCTCCCGAGCCTTGGCCTCTGAGAGCATACCCTTGAGGCCCTCCAGTTCCAGCTTGAGGTTTTTGATGGAGTCCTGGGCCATGGAGAGTTGCTCGGCCTTGCTGAGAACTTCGGCCGGCACCTCCATCAAGGTGGCGTTGATCGTATCCCTCTCCTCGTTCAGCTCCAGGACCCGTTTGTTCAGGTCATCCCTCTCCGCCTCCAGCTCCTTCACCTTGCCGGCATGGGCCCAAGCTTGAGCATTGAGTGCCTCTTTGTGCCTCTTCTCTAGCTCCTGGGTCCGCTGTGCGACGAGCATTGCAACCTCCTCATCCTTGCTGTGGAGTGTTGCAGAAAGTGCCTGCTCAAGAGCGACGAGGTCTTCCTCCTGGGAATCCAGTCAAGCTTGGCGCTGGTTGTGGTCGGCCTCATCTTGGGCGGCCTGCTCCTTTGCCATCTCCTGGGCCTTCTCAAATTCGGACTGCGCTAGGATAATCTCTTAGGCGCGCTTGTCCAGCTGATCCTGGGAAGTCCTCAACTCCTCCCGGGTCTCGGCAAACCAAGTTTTCGTTTGGGCAACGCGCTCCTGAAAGTCAGCCTCTACCTTGTCCACCACCACCGACCTGGACTTTGCCTTGTCCAGGCGGGCGCGGTAGAGCGCTTGGAGCTTCTGGAAGCTGGCACCCATGGCCCGAAGGAGTTGCTCTTCTCGAGAACCATCGCCTCCAACGCTCGGCTCGTCAACCACCTCAAGCCCGGCGGTGGCGATTACCTCGTCATCAAACTCCTCACCCTCAGTTGGCGCCCTAGCGCTTGCCGTCCATGGGAGGTGGACGAAAAATTCATCACTCACCTTCAAATAACAGCCTGAGCCAGAAGCGGCGGAGGAGGAAGGTTGGTCCTCGACAGCCGCCTTACCGGCCTCCTCGGCAGCAGCCTTGTCGGCCTCCTCGGTGGCAGCTTTGCCGGCTTCATCAGTATTGGCCTCGCCGGTCCCTCCGGCGGGCCCCTTGGCGGCCTCCTCAACAATGGTCTTGGCGGCCTCCTCGACAGCGATCTTGTTGGCCTCGGCCCTAGTGTCCTTGAGGACCTCCTCAATAATGGAGTCAACATCCACCTGGTCCATCGAGGGTGGGGCTAAAAACTAGGAGAAAGGGTTAGACAAAGTCAGGAGCAAGGCTCAACTTGAAGAAAACAGAGCAAGAACGGGAAACAAGCAACTTATCCGTACCAGGCTGGGAAGAAGTGGCGCACTCCCCGCCAACAGTTGTTGCCGGGGTAGAGTCACCAGCGCCCAAGTTCGTCTCCTCCTCCTCCATAGGCGTGGGCTCGGTGGTCGGTGCCTTTGCCGGGGACGCCCCTCGGGGCGGTGTAGTTGAGGGGGGCGGCCTGTTAGGGGTGTCCCCCTTTGGGCCCTCCTGCTGCCGTTCCGCTCCCACAAACCCGGCAAGGTCAGCATCAATGATTCACACCCTAGTGTTCATCTCTGGAAAAGTGAGTAATGACTTATGACGGGGGCTACGCCGGGGGCTGTTCTGCTCTCCACCAGCAGCGACGTACCTGAAGTACCCGCCGGGGGCTTGTTGCTAGTCGAGGCCCTGGCCCTTTTTGTTGCCCTCTGGGCCAACGTCTCCATGTCCCTGCCAAGACAATATCGAATCAGGGAAAGATAGCACAGAGGTGGGGTCAGGAGATAACACAGGGAGCAAAATACATACTCGTCCTCCGCCTCCTCCTCCTCCTGTGGCTTCCTCCTCCTTGGGCTGAGATACCCAAGGTCAAAGTCAACGTCCATGGCGATATCCGCGGGAGGGGGAGAAGGAGGTGGGGTCCGGTCATGCCTGGATGAAGAGGAAGCAGCTGTCGTCCTCTTCGCCATTGCAGTCTTCCCCGCCTTCTTCTCTGCCGCGGCCTTCATCACCCTCGTCTGCTACACGAATAGCTCCTAGGGCTGCTGCAGTTGCGCGATGCTGATAACCCACAAGCGTAGGGGATCACAATAATTTTCGAGGGTAAGTATTCAACCCAAATTTATTGATTCAAGACAAGGAGAGCCAAAGAATACTCCCAAGTATTAGCAGCTGAGTTGTCAATTCAACCACACCTAGATACTTAGTATCTGCATCAAGGTAATTTATTAGCAAGGTAATATGGAAGTAACGGTAACAGTACCAAAAGTAGCGATAGTGTATTTCTAGTGATTGTAACAGTAGCAGCGGAAAAGTAAATAAGCAACAAGCAATATGTGAAAAGCTCGTAGGCATTGGATCGGTGATGGATAATTATGTCGGATGTGATTCCTCATGTAATAGTTATAACATAGGGTGACACAGAACTAGCTCCAGTTCATCAATGTAATCTAGGCATATATTTCGAATATAGTCATCCGTGATAATGGAAAAGAACTTGCATGACATCATTTGTCCTGCCCTCCCGTGGCAGCGGGGTCCTAGTGGAAACTAAGGGATATTAAGGCCTCCTTTTAATAGAGTACCAGACCAAAGCATTAGCACATAGTGAATACATGAACTCCTCAAACTACGGTCATCACCGGGAGTGGTCCCGACTATTGTAACTTCCGGGTTGCCGGATCATAAGACATAGTAGGTGACTATTAACTTGCAATATAAGATCAAGAACACACATATATTCATGAAAACATAATAGGTTCAGATCAGAAATCATAGCACTCGGGCCCTACTGACAAGCATTAAGCATAGCAAAGTCATAGCAACATCAATCTTAGAACATAGTGGATACTAGGGATCAAACCCTAACAAAACAAACTCGATTACATGGTAAATCTTATCCAATCCATCACCGTCCTGCAAGCCTACGATGGGATTACTCACGCATGGCGGTGACCATCATGGAATTGGTGATGGAGGAAGGTTGATGATGACGATGGCGACGATCTCCCCTCTCCGGAGCCCTCCCGAACGATCTCCGAACGGACTCCAAATCAGCCCTCCCGAGAGAGATTAGGTCTTGGCGTCGGCTCCGTATCGGAAAACACGATAGTTCCTTCTTTCTAATTTTTTTCTCCCCAAAAGTGAATATATGGAGTCAGGGGAGACATTGGTGGAGCAATAGGGGGCCCATAAGGCAGGGGGCGCGCCCAGGGGGGCGCCCCCCACCCTCGTGGACAGGGTGTGGGCCCCCTGGTCTGGTTCTTTCCTCAAATATTTTTTATATATTCCAAAATAATTCTCCGTTAAATTTCAGGTCATTCTGAGATGCTTTATTTCTGCACAAAAATAACACCATGGCAGTTCTGCAGAAAACAGCGTTAGTCCGGTTTAGTTCCATTCAAATCATGCAAGTTAGAGTCCAAAACAAGGGAAAAAGTGTTTGGAAAAGTAGATACGTTGGAGACATATCAACTCCCCCAAGCTTAATCCTTTGCTTGTCCTCAAGCAATTCAGTTGATAAATTAAAAGTGATAAAGAAAAGCTTTGACAAACTATGTTTGCTCTTGTTGTTGTAAATTTGTAAAGCCAACATTCAAGTTTTCAACAAAGATCATGAACTAACCACATTCCCAATAACTTTTAGGTCTCATGTCTACTCATATCAATGGCATAATCAACTAGCGAGCAATAATAATAAACCTCGAATGACAACACTTTCTCAAAACAATCATAATATGATATAATAAGATGGTATCTCGCTAGCCCTTTCTGAGACCGCAAAACATAAATCCAGAGCACCTTTAAAGATCAAGGACTGTCTAGACATTGTAATTCATGGTAAAAGAGATCAAGTCACAATCATACTCAATGCAAATTAATAGCAATGCATGCAAATGACAGCGGTGCTCTCCAACTGGTGCTCTTTAATAAGAGGATACCGACTCAACATAAAAATAAATAGATAGGCCCATCGCAGAGGGAAGCAGGGATTTGTAGAGGTGCCAGAGCTCGATTTTGAAATAGAGATGAATAATATTTTGAGCGGTATACTTTCATTGTCTACAAAGCAACCAAGAATCTCGATATCTTCCATGCTACACACATTATTGGCGGTTTCCAAACAGAATGGTAAAGTTTTTACTCCCCCAACCACCTACAAGCACACTCCACGGCCATCCGAATCCACGGGGTACCGTCCAAACAAGCAACAGCCCTGGGGGAGTTTTGTTTAATTATTATGATTTGAGCATGGGATTGGGCATCCCGGTTACTAGCCATTTTCTCATGAATGATGAGCGGAGTCCACTCATCGTGAGAATAACACACCTAGCATGGAAGATATAGGCGGCCCTAGTTGATACATGAGCTGTTCGAACATACAAACCAGAATTCATTTGAAGGTTTAGAGTTTGGCACATTCAAATTTACTTGGAACGGCAGGTAGATACCGCATATAGGAAGGTATGGTTGACTCATATGGAATAACTTTCGGGTTTATGGAAGTGGATGCACAAGTAGTATTCCTGCTTAGTACAGGTGAAGGCTAGAAAGAGACTGGGAAGCGACCAGTTAGAGAGCGACAACAGTCATGAACATGCATTAAAATTAATCAACAATGAGTGCAAGCATGAGTAGGATATAAATCACCATGAACATAAATATCGTGGAGGCTATGTTGATTTTGTTTCAACTACATGCGTGAACATGTGCCAAGTCAGACCACTTGAATAGTTCAAAGGAGGATACCACCCTATCATACCACATCACAACCATTTTCATATCATGTTGGCATGCAAGATAGACCATTATAAACTCCTAGCTAATTAAGCATGGCATGAGCAGCTATGATCTCCAATTGTCATTGCAAGTATGTTTCATTCATAATAGGCTTAATCAGGAACGATGAACTATCATATTTACAAAAACAAGAGAGGTCGAGTTCATACCAGCTTTTCTCATCTCAATTAGTTCATCATATTTCGTCATTATTGCCTTTCACTCGCACGATCGAACGATGTGGATAATAATAATAGTGCACATGCATTGGACTAAGTTGGAATCTACAAGAATTTAATACAACAGAGAAGACAAAGTAATACGGCTCAAAGTTAAATCAACAATAAAGCATATGAGAGCCACTAAACATTTTAATCATGGTCTTCTCCTGTTGACCCCCAAAGAAAAGAAAAGAAACTATTTACACGGGTAAGCTCCCAACAAGCAAAAGAAGAACGAGAAATCTTTTTGGGTTTTCTTTTAATTGCTACTACTACAGGCATGGAAAGTAAACTAGCTAAAAAACTGCAACTCATTTTTTTCTTATTTTTCTTAAGGTTTTTCTAACACACAAGAAAAGGACTAAGAATAGAAATAAAACTAGAATGGATAGTACAATGAAAGAGTGTGAGCACCGACTCCTGGAATAAGTGTGTGAACATGAATGTAATGTTGGTGAGAAATACCTACTCCCCCAAGCTTAGGCTTTTGTCCTAAGTTGTTCAATGGACAATATTGGCCTGATGGAAATCCAAAGTCATAGTTGGTGTTGTACTGAGATGCAGCAGCTACTGCCTGACAAGCTGCATCCTGAAGGCGAGTGATAACCCACAAGTGTAGGGGATCGCAACAGTTTTCAAGGGTAAAGTATTCAACCCAAATTTGTTGATTCGACAAAAGGGGAGCCAAAGAATACTCTTATGTATTAGCAGCTGAGTTGTCAATTCAACCACACCTAGAAACTTGGTATCTGCAGCAAGATAGTTTAGTAGCAAAGTAATATGATAGTGGCGACATCAATAATAAAAGTAACGGTAGTGTTTTTGTAGTTTTTGTGATAGTAACGGAAAAGTAAATGAGAAACTAGCAATATAGGTAAAGCTCGTAGCCATTGGATCGGTGATGGGAAATTACGTCGGATGCAATTCATCATGTAGAAGTTATAACCTCGGGTGACACAGAACTAGCTCCAGTTCATCAATGCAATGTAGACATGTATTCCGAATATAGTCATACATGCATATGGAAAAGAACTTGCATGACATCTTTTGTCCTACCCTCCCGTGGCAGCGGGGTCCTATTGGAAACTAAGGGATATTAAGGCCTCCTTTTAATAGAGTACCGGACCAAAGCATTAACACATAGTGAATACATGAACTCCTCAAACTATGCTCATCACCGGGAGTGGTCCCGATTATTGTCACTTCGGGGTTGCCGGATCATAACACATTGTAGGTGACTATAGACTTGCAAGACAGGATCAAGAACACACATATATTCATGAAAACATAATAGGTTCAGATCTGAAATCATGGCACTCGGGCCCTAGTGACAAGCATTATGCATAGCAAAGTCATAGCAACATCAATCACAGAACATATTGGATACTAGGGATCAAACCCAAACAAAACTAACTCGATTACATGATAGATCACATCCAACCCATCACCGTCCAGCAAGCCTACGATGGAATTTCTCACACACGGCGGTGAGCATCATGGAATTGGTGGTGGAGGAAGGTTGATGATGACGATGGCGACGATCTCCACTCTCCGGAGACCTGAACGGACTCCAGATCAGCCCTCCCGAGAGAGATTAGGGCTTGGCGGTGGCTCCGTCTCGTGAAATGCGATAATTCCTTCTCCCTGATTTTTTTCTCCTCGAAACGGAAGATATAGGACCTGGGGGGTATGTCGGTGGAGCATCGGGGGACCCTCGAGGCAGGGGGGCGCGCCCCCCACCCTCGAGGACAGGTCATGGGCCCCCCCGGTGTGGATCTTCTTGCAGGTATTTTTTATATTTTCTGAAATAATTCTCCGTTGATTTTCAGGCGACTCCGAGAACTTTTTATTCTGCACAAAAACAACACCATGGCAGTTTTGCTGAAAACAACGTCAGTCCGGGATAGTTCCATTCAAATCATGCAAGTTAGAGTCCAAAACAAGGGCAAAAGGGTTGGGAAAAGTAGATACGTTGGAGACGTATCAACTCCCCCAAGCTTAAACATTTGCTTGTCCTCAAGCAATTCAGTTGATAAACTGAAAGTGATAAAGAAAAACTTTGACAAACTTGGTTTGCTCTTGTTGTTGTAAATATGTAAGCTAGCATTCAGGTTTTCAACAAGATCATGAACTAACCACATTCACAATAACTTTTAGGTCTCAAGACTACTCACATCAATGGCATAATCAACTAGCGAGCAATAATAATAAACCTCGGATGACAACACTTCTCAAAACAATCATGATATGATATAACAGGATGGTATCTCGCTAGCCTTTTCAGAGACCGCAAAACATAAATGTAGAGCACCTTTAAAGATCAAGGACTGACTAGACATTGTAATTCATGGTAAAAGAGATCCAGTCATGATCATACTTGAAAGAAGATGCGGTGCCCCCATGTTTGGTTTTGGTAATTGATGACAATCTCTATGGACTAATGGTTGCCTTGAGTTATATTTGAAGGGTTTGTCCATAGGCTTTTCTTGGAGTTCATTTGTTGGTTTCAAGGAGAGTTTGTGATGACCAAGGTGCTATTCAGGAATTATCCAAAGATTGGTCTTGTGGCTGTTGAGTTTATTACAAGCATGTCTTGAAGAAGAAGAGTTTGTGATCATTCATGTTTACCTTCAAGACATCATCCAAATGAAGAGAGTGTCGGGGAAACTGATCGCCCACGAACACCTATGGGACCGGAGCCCCTTTCCGGTACGGCAAGGGGGGCGGAGGATGCACAAAGAGCAGATCGAGGCAGAGACGCGAGCAGTTTACCCAGGTTCGGGCCGCACAGGGGCGTAAAACCCTACTCCAGCCTTGGTTTCTATTGCGTTCTGGGCTCGGGAGCGAGAAGTGCTACAACGCTGATCGCTGGCAATACCGAGCGTGAGAGTGATCGATGATCGGAACCCCCTCTACGTTGCGCATGGGCCTCCTTTTATAGGTCAAAGGGGTCACCGACAGGTGGCAACGCAGTCGAGGGTAAAAATGTAAAATGGGTGGTAGTTGGAACAGTGTACGCATAGTGCTCTATACCTAACTCGGACGGCAGGGGACAAGGGCATTAAATGCCCGTCGCCTTCGCCCCAAACAGTGCAAAAAAGAGTCCGTCATGGCGCCACCGTCCGCTACGACGGAGGCCTTGTCATCGCAGCTTGCCACCGTGTACCCCAGGCTGCCAGCCTTCCGCCACGTGCGTCTGGAAGGGTCCCAGAGCGACACGTGGGTGGATGCGCTGGAGCGCGGGTACCTAGTGGACGTTTGCCGCGGCAAGCGCCTTGCCGCGGTGGCTACCTTGTCGCGCCCGGAAGCTTGTCGCTCTTCGGGCCTTGCCGGGACGCGTGGCTCGTCGCGGCTAGTCTCTTGAAGGGCCATGTTTGGCCTTCCCGGCAAGCTCTTCTTGCCAGGGTCTTGTGCCAAAGAAGTGGTCTTGAGCCTTGAGTGGCCTTCCCGGCAAGCTCCTCTTGCTGGGGCCTTGTTTCTTTAACTTGAATAATTTGTTCTTGAATGGCTCCAAAGGAACCATAGTGGACCTTGGCGGTCGCATGGAAAGCCCTACCACGGGACGCTGCAACTGCCCGTGCACAAGTTTGGGATACTAAGGTACCCTACTTTAGTACACCGACAGGAGCCCCCGGGCCTGGGCGATACACGGTGCCGAGCGCTGTTGGGCCAGGCCCAAAACAGTGCACGGGCACGCGCGGCCTACGGCACGCCGTATCTCACTCCGTATCCACCGTGCCCCTCCCTAACGGCACGCGTCGATCGCGGCGTCGTGGGAGAGATCGTGGCTTGTTTCTTTAATGGGGAAATGCGGAACGACCCCCTCTCCCCCCTTAAAAGTAGGGGAAACAGGGGCAGTTCCTTCCATTCGCCCGTTGCTTCCTCAATCTTCAGAAACCCCCGCCGCTCCCCTCCTCCCTGAAGGTCGAAAGAGAGCAGCGCTCCGCCCCCTCCGACGCCACCAGCATCACCAGCGCCATCGACTCCCCCCACCGTCCCCGCCATGGCCTCGAAGGGCGAGAAGGCGAAGGCCGCAAAGTCTGCCGAGGCGCTGCGGCTAGTAGCAATGCGGAAGAAGATGGCGGTCTTCCCGCCAAGGCTTGACGCGGAGGAGCTGAAAGACACCTTCTACCTCTTCTGGTCGAGGGAGACGAAGGTGCACCCGCGCACCAAGGTACTCCCCGCCGTGGCCTGCGAGATGTACCCGAACGGCTATGCCTTCTTCGCTCTATTCTTCTACTGCTGGCTCTGCCCGCCCTTTTCGGAATTCTTCTGCGACAGCATGAATACCTACGGGTTTCATCTCCTTGACTTCACCCCAAACGCCGTCTTGACCATGGCCATTTTCGCACATCTGTGCGAAAATTTCGTCGGAGTTTACCCCAATGTAGCTCTTTTCCGCCATTACTTCATACCTCGAGTCGAGGCAGGGTCACCTCTGTCTGGCAGAATCTCTTGGATCTCTAGGAACCATAAGAAAGAGGCTTACTTGACGGGGGAGCTCCGCGGCAAGTGGGATGAGTGGAGGGCTAACTGGTGTTGGATTATAGAGGATGACCCGCAACCATTCACTTCTCGGCGCCAAGTCGCAGTAGTACGCGGCAATGACTGGAGTGACCTGGCCCCTGAGGACGACAAGCTGAAGATAGCCACCACTCGGATCCTTCGCCTCCGGCAAGCCAGGCTCACTGTAGGTGTAGTCGGGGCAGACTTTCTCCGCTGCCGCATCGCTCCCATGCAGGAGAGGAAGAGGGCTGCTTGGGAGTTCGAGAACGTGTCAGACATCATGAGGCTGCGCCCGGTCCTCAATTACAACTTCACTGTCCCGGAGCTCAACGCAATGCTCCAAGCGCTATTTAAGTATGACTCTGCCCATCCTCAGTGGTTTGCGTTGCCGCCGGGTGTAGTTCCATTGTGCAATAGCTCTGCGCTCAGTGCTATTCGCGCGGCGATGCCGTTGTGTGATTCCCAAGGGATCGACCCCACTTGGCGGGAACCTTCCGACGAAGTCGTGCAGACGTTCTTCGACAACCTGGTGGAGCTGCCAGTCGACGCCGACGAGAAGAGGGGCCTCACCCGCGACACCACCGACCAGGAGATGGCATATATGGCCACCAGGCTGGAAGAGGCAGCGGCAGCCAGGGCCGCGGGTGAGTTTGGGTATACTGTGGAGGAAGCTGAGGCAGCGGAGGCGACAAGCCTCGCCGAGGAGGAAGAGCTTCGCAAAGCGGGAAAGCTTGTCGGGCGACTTACCGGGACAAGCGAGCCCACCGAGGAGGGCGCCGAGTCGATCGGGCCAGCCGAGCAGGGCGTCGGGTCAAGCGACCCTGCCGAGGACTCGGGCGGCTCGCTGGGCCTCGACTCCTCTTCCTCGTCCTCGGGTAGCTCACCGCCACCAGCAAGTCCTCCAGCTCAAACAAGGAGGCGCCTTCGCAAGGCCGCAGACGTGACGGGGCGGCAGGCAGGCCAGCAGCCCCAGCGCCGCCCGACACGCACCACTGCGACGAGCAAGGCCGCCAAGGGAGCGCCTTGTGCTTCAACGACAAAGGAGGGGGATCTTCCCGGACTGGCGCCTCTGCTCCTGCCGCCCCTCGCGCTTCGGCGGCAACCAGAGCGGGGTCTTCTCAGACCACGGTCCCTGCTCCCGCCAAGCGGCCGAGGGAGCCCACTCCTCCGCCTCCTCACGCCGGGGTGCGCGAGCCGGATTTTGACTTCTCCGCGCTCAGCTCCGACGAGGAGGAAGAAGAGTAAGTATTCGCGATTCTTGTTTCTCTTTGATTTTCCGTTGATTCTTGTCTTGTATCTCTTTTGCCTGATTCTGATCCTGTCTTTCTTCCAGAACTCTGGCCCAGAGGGCGGCGAAGAGGGCCAAAGTCCCAGTGATCGTCATTGAGGACGAGCCCGTAGCAACGGCAGGGGGTGCACCCGCGACAAGCTTGCCGGACCCGGCAGCTGTTCTCCGGAGCAGCCCCCAGCGCAGCACCCAGCGTAAGTCCTTTGTCCACTTTCCGCTTGTCGGGCGCGCGTGGGCCTTCTATCCTTGTTGATGTTTTGTTTGTTGACTTGTGCAGAAGCAGAGCAGCAGCATCAGGAGCGCCAGGAGACCGCCCCCGACGCGCCGCATGTCTCGACCGTACCGCCAAGGGGGAGCTCCCCGGCAAGGGAGGACACTCCGCCAAGGGCGAGCACCCCGCCAAGGGCGAGTACCCCGCCAAAGGCGAGCACCCCGCCAAGGGATGGCGCTAGCGGCCCTCCGCCGGCGGGAACTGCCGCGACGACGCCGAGGGAGAGCTCTCCGGCGAGGAACCTCACCGAGGAGCCGGCCCTCGCAGGTAAGCCCTTGGACTTTTCTTCTTTGGATCTTCTCTTTTTTGGATATTTGCTTGACAATTTTTCCTTCTTTTTCTTTTCTTTTGTCAGACCCGTCCGCTACAAAGCCGATGGAGATGGAGGCTGCCGCCGAGGAGGACGCGCGTGGCAACACTGGCGACGCCGCCGCTACCGATGAGGCGGCCGGTGCTGACGAGCCCGCCGCCGACGAGGCCGCCAAGGCTGCTGGCTCGGCAGCTGAGGAGGGATCCGGCAGTCGCACTGACGGCCCTGAGGCCGCACGAGCGTCAGACGCTGCGCCGCCTGCCGATCCCTCTGCTGCCGCGGCCGAGCCAGGCGCCTATCTGGAGGCCGGCAACGGCGTCTTCATCCAGCTCCCGTGGGCGTCCACGTCTAGAGCGCCTGCTGAGGTAGAGGTCTTCGACAGGGAGGTCCTTGCCGACGCCGGACTGAAGCTCGTCGACGCGCCAAGCAGCAGCAGCGAGCCCGAGGAGGAGCGGCTGCTGCGCAGGCTTCTGGCTTTGTACCGCGCACGGCAGGCCAAGCTGGTGTCCCGAGAGGCTCTGGCCGCCAAGGCGGGCGCCAACTTGGAGAAGCGCGTCGAAGAGCTCCGAGCCAACAACTAAGCAGCTCTCCGATCCTTGGCGGAGGAGCGAGAGCAGCTTGCCGAGGCGCATCAGGCTTTCATTCTTGAGAAGGCTGAAGCAGAGGAGCAGCAACGGCTTGCCGCCGAGGAGTTGTCTCGGCGAGAAGGTGAACTAACGCAGTGGAAGGTCGACCTTGACAACCACGAGGACGAGCTTGTCGCACGTGAACAGTCTCTTGGCGGAGCTCTGCAGGAAGCAAAGGATGCTGCCGCGGCTGCCGAGACCGCCAAGAGGGACTTGGAGGCGAGGGTGGCGCAACTGGAGGCCAACCTCAAGACGAGCGGCGAGGAGGTTGCCGCACTGAAGCTCGAGAGGGAGAAGGATGCCCACAGCCATTCTAAGCTGCAGGTCCGCCTCTCCGAGAAGGGCAAGGAGCTCGCCGTTGCTAAGGATTCCGTCGCCGATTTGGAGTTGAAACTGTCCAGCCTCACCACAACGCTTGACGGCGCCAGAGAGCGGGAGGCGAACCTGAAGGAGGAGCTCAGGGCCAAGAAGGCGTTGTTGGACAGCGCCGCCATCTCCCAAAACAACTTCAGGCTGACGGTGGAGCACTGGACAGAGGGTCTCGTTGCCGCCGTCGCTGACATCGACAAGGAGCTGGCGGAGCTGGGGGTAGAGCACCTCGGGTACTCCACCGACGAGAATCTCCATCACAGCGCCAAGTTGACTTTGTTCTTCAGGGGTGTGGCGACGGCCCTCCAGCGGCTCCGGGAAAGGATCCCAAAGCAGCTGGCGGACGAGTCGCACTGGCTCTGCGCGGGGGCCCTCGAGAAGGTGTTGATGAAGATAGCGCACCGCAAGCCAGGCCTCAACCTCACCAACGTCCTGAGGTCCTTGCTGCCGGACGCTGACCAGGAGGCGCTTAAGGCCCTTGTCGCGCCTATTGTGAACAAGGTGGGCGGCATCAAGAGGGTCGAGGGCGACCGCGCGGATTAGTCTTGTTTACTTTCTTCTTTCCTTGTCGCTGCCAACCACGTTACGAACAATAGTCTATTAGAACTGCGACAAGTTGCTTTGTATTATAACTTTATTTTGGGTAGTTAATGCGACGTTATTTCCTTTACTTAACTTCTTTGCTTTGTATGCTTTTACCCTACGCTTTTAGGGAACTTGCCGACGTAGGGACCTTTGCCGCGAGCACTGAGTGCGGAACTTCAGCAGCCTGCTGGCAATGCCGTTGCCGACAAGAAACCTCGTCGCGACTAGTTGCAGCACGCTTAAATTGTTGAGCGGGCTCGGAAACAAAGTAAGGGCACGACACTAGTCGCAGCACACTTAAGCTGTTGAGCAAACTCGAAACAAGGTAAGGGCGCAACTAGCCATGAGTTGGTTCCTCCGCGCACGGGTTTTCCATACAAAGTACGGTCGTTCAAGGAAGATAACTTAAAAATTTAAAATTTTGATTGCTCAGACTTTGGCAACTTAGCTTTTGTGTCGCCTGCTTCCCGGCAGGGCGAGATTTTCTTGAACGGCACTTGGTCCATACCACCATCTTCTCCTCCCCCCGGCAAACTTGTGCGCGAGGGAACTTTACTTTTCGCCAAGGAAAAGAACAAAAAAGAAGAGAAAATGCAGATATTGAGCCTTTGGGCTCGTTATTGCTTACCGGTAATAGGTGTTGCACAAGGTGTCAGATAACTCATGCAAAAATATAAAAAGCATGAAAATGACAAGTTGTGCGAGGCACATAAGATTTACTGATGCACGGGGTCTGCGCCCGGCTTCGTACAAAGGATTACATGCAACGGCGGCAAGACTTGTACAAAAGGTGGTTGCCGGAGCGGATCACGGCAACCGCGCCTTACGGGTAAAATTTGCGAAGATGCTCAATGTTCCAGGAGTTGCTCACCGGTAAGCCATCTTCGGTCTCTAGGCGGACTACGCCGGGCCTAGTGACTTGTTTCACCCGATAAGGGCCTTCCTACTTCGGCGTCAACTTGTTGGAATTCTTGGCGGACAGAACGCGCCAAAGAACAAGGTCGCCTTCCTCGAGACTTCTGGCTTTAACTTTGCGGCTATGGTAGCGGCGCAAAGCTTGCTGGTATCGAGCAGCTCGTACAGCAGCCTGAAGACGGTCTTCCTCAAGGAGCAGCACGTCGTCTTGTCGCAGCTGCTCTTGCTCGAGCTCATCATAAGCGAGCACTCGAGGTGACCCGTATACGAGTTCCGTGGGGAGAACTGCCTCTGCTCCATAGATTACAGCAAAAGGTGTCTGTCCAGTGGCTCGATTTGGCGTCGTCCTGATCGACCAAAGAGCCGCTGGCAACCCTTCGATCCAGTTTCTTCCGCACTTGTGCAGCCTGTCGAAAGTCCTTGTCTTGAGGCCGCGCAGCACTTCAGCATTTGCCCTCTCCACTTGACCGTTGCTTCTCGGGTGAGCAACAGAAGCGAAGCAGACCTTGGCGCTAAGGTCTTGGACATATTGCATGAAGGTGCGACTTGTGAATTGCGTGCCGTTGTCGGTGAAGATCCTATTAGGGATTCCGAAACGGCAAACAATCGACCTAAAGAACTTGACTTCTGACTGTGCGGTCACATTTCTCACTGGTTCCACTTCTGGCCACTTTGTGAACTTGTCGATGGCAACGTACAAGAATTCAAAGCCCCCGGCTGCGCAGGGAAAGGGGCCGAGGATGTCGAGCCCCCAGACCGAAAATGGCCAGGATAAAGGGATTTTCTGGAGAGCTTGAGCTGGTTGATGTATCTGTTTGGAATGGAACTGGCACGCTTCACACTTGGTTACTTGTGCAGTTGCATCCTTGAGGGCTTCTTGCCAAAAGAAACCTTGCCGGAACGCCTTGCCGACAAGTGCTCTTGCGCCAATGTGGTGACTACATATGCCTCCATGTATCTCTGCCAACAGCTTCTGTCCATCTTCCCGGGGAATACACTTTAATTTCACACCGTTGAGTCTCCTTCTGTACAGTTCGTCGCCGACAAACTGGTACATACTTGACTGTCGGGCTACTTTTTCAGGTTCTTCTTGCTCTTCGGGAAGTTCTCCTGTCTGGAGGAAACGGACGATCTGCTGCGTCCATGCCGGAGCCTGCGGCTCGACGACAAGGACTAAAGGCATATGTGCTGCTGCGGGAATGTCAGCTTCCACGGCAAGAACTTGCGGCTCAGCCGGAGCTTGACGTTCCCCGGCAAGCTTGCCGGAGCAAAACTTGTCGGGAATGCCCGCTTCAACTGTACAAACCCTAGGGTTTGCAGGAGCAGACCGCTCCTCAGCAATCTTGTCGTTGACCTTGGGGACCTTATTGGCGGCGGCTTCGGGAAGCTCTGTCGGTAAGTAGTCACCAGAAACCAACTTCCTCTTCTTACTCTGTCCAGTCGATGGTGTTACAGATGGTTGAGTTAGCTTGAGCACAAAGATCCCTGGTTCCACAGGTAGCTTTAGTGCAGCACACTTTGACAGGCCGTCTGCGATGTCGTTCTGAGCTCTTGGAACGTGCTCCATCTGTAATCCTTCAAAGTGCTCTTCAAGCTTTCTCACTTCGTCGACGTAAGCTTCCATCAACGGACTCTGGTAGCTCTTGTTCACTTGGCGGATGACCAATTGCGAGTCACCCCGCACAATCAGCTTCTTGATCCCAAGCTCTACCGCGATTCTGAGGCCGGCAAGCAAACCTTCATACTCTGCAGTATTGTTCGTTGCTTGCTCCTTGGGGAAGTGCATTTGGACGACGTACTTGAGGTCCTCTCCAGTGGGTGCGACAAGCAGTACGCCGGCACCGGTGCCTCGCAACGAGAAGGCACCATCAAAGTACATTATCCATTCTTTGCTTGCTTCCTTGACGGGGATGCTTGTCTCTGGAATCTCTTCGTCTGGCGTTGGCGTCCATTCTTCTATGAATTCTGCCAATGCTCTGCTCTGGATAGTTGAAGTACTTTCAAACTTAAGGCCAAAGCTTGACAGTTCTAGTGCCCACTCGACAATCCTGCCTGTTGCTTCTGGATTTTGGAGTATCCTCTTCAGCGGAAAGCGAGTGACCACTGTTATCTTATGTGCTTGGAAGTAGAGGCGCAACTTTCTCGAGGCCATGAGAAGGCCGAAAAGCAGCTTCTGCACACCAGAGTACCTTGATCTAGCGCCCTGCAGAAGGGAGCTGACAAAGTAGACTGGGCGCTACACCATCTTCTTCCGCACTTCCTCTTGCATCTGCGCAGTTCCATTCTTGTCGGGGCTAGAGCTTGTCGGGGTAGCCCCCTGCTTGTCGCTGGATGTGCTTGTCGCGGTCGCTGGCTCATCGTTCGCCTCCCTCTCCGCTACTAACGCAGCACTAACCACTTGATTGGTCGCGGCTAGGTACAGCAGCAACTTTTCTTGTGGCTTAGGTGCGACAAGTATTGGAGTGGATGACAGGTACCTCTTCAAGTCTTGCAGCGCTGCCTCCGCTTCCGGAGTCCATTTCACTGGACCTGCCATTTTCAAAATTTTGAAAAACGGCAGGGCGCGTTCTGCAGATTTAGAGATAAACCTGCTCAGAGCAGCCACGCAGCCGGCAAGTCTTCGCACATCCTTGACACGCTTCGGTGCTTCGATATTCTCAATGGCTTTGATCTTGTCGGGATTGGCTTCAATCCCTCTCTGGGATACAAAGAACCCGAGAAGCTTGCCGGAGGGGACTCCAAACACGCACTTCTCGGGGTTGAGCTTGAGTTGGATCTTGCGCAGATTCGCAAAGGTTTCATCTAGATCTTGTATCAGAGTTGCCCTATCCTTGCTCTTGACCACTATGTCATCCATGTAAGCTTCTACATTCTTGTGTATCTGTGGCTCAAAAGCTGTATGGACAACCCTTGCAAATGTTGAACCCGCATTCTTCAATCCGAAAGGCATGCGTATGAAGCAATAAGTGCCACATGGAGTAATGAATGCGGTTTTCTCCTCATCTTCTTCAGCCATAAAGATCTGGTGGTATCCTAAATATGCATCAAGAAACGAAAGCAACTCACATCCAGCCGTGGAGTCGACAATCTGGTCAATGCGCGGCAAGGGAAACGGATCTTTGGGACAAGCTTTATTCACATCGGTGAAGTCAATACAAAGCCTCCACTTCCCGTTCGCCTTGCGCACGACAACAAGGTTGGCCAACCACGTGGGATGGAGTACACCTCTGACCAGGCCTGCTGCTTCCAGCTTCTTGATTTCTTCAGCGATAAACTCTTGGCGCTCCGCTGCTTGTTTTCTAACCTTCTGCTTGACGGGCCGCGCGTGAGGACAAACGGCAAGCTTGTGCTCAATTACTTTCCTGGGAACACCGGGGATGTCAGACGGTTGCCATGCAAACACGTCTACATTCGCCCGCAGGAAAGCAACGAGCGCGCTTTCCTATTTGGGGTCGAGCGTGGGACTGATGGTGAAAGTACCACCAGTGCCGTCCTCCTTGGCGGACACCTTCTTGGTTGCGGGTGGAGCTGCCATCGCCTTCTTGCACTTGCCGGTGGAGCTCGATGGCGCGTCCTCGACGGTAGCGCAGCACTCCGAAGAGGTGCGTTTGCCGGAGTGGGCCCCGGGGCTCTTGCCGGACTTGGTCTTCTTCTTCTCCCCGGGAGCTTCAGCGGCAAGTGTTTTGCTATCTGTTGCGGCTGCTGCATCCCGGTAAATCTTGTCGGCACAGATAAGGGCGTCCTTCTTGTCGCCGGGGACAGAGATGACGCTTATCGGGCCGGGCATCTTGAGCATATTGTAGGCGTAGTGAGAGGCTGCCATGAACTTGGCGAGAGCCGGACGGCCGAGTATTCCATTGTAGGGCAAAGGAATATCGGCAACGTCGAAGGTGATCCTCTCAGTCCTGAAGTTTAGCTCTCCGCCAAATGTCACTGGCAGTGTGATCTTCCCCTTCGACTTGCTCCTTCCCGGGATGATCCCTTGGAATGTGCCGGTTTCTTCGAGCTCGCTGTGGGGGATTTGGAGTTTCCGGACCACAGCAGAGAAGATCAGGTTCAAGCCGGCCCCGCTGTCGACTAGCATCTTGGTGACCTTGAGGTTGTGGATGGTTGGTGAAACCAACATCGACAAGCACCCAACCGCAGTTGTGCAATCAGGGTGGTCCTCAATGTCGAAGATGATAGGCGTTCTGGACCACTTCAGGAGTTTGCGCAACTCGACGGGTGGTTCTGCCGCATTAACTTCCCGTACCCACTGCTTGAGTTGGCGGCGGGAAGTATGCAGAGAAGCACCTCCGTCAACGCATAGAACTTCTGTGGCCTTCTGGAACTCCTGCTCGTTGTTCTCTCCGTCATCCATGTCTTCGTCGTCGTCTTCGTCTTCGTCCTTGTCGCGGCCGCGGGGAGGTCTATCTCCTTGTCGCTGCTTGGCCTTGCCGCGGCGGCCTCCCCGGCCGTTGAATGGCCGCTTCTTGCCGGACTCTCCACCACCCCCTTGGGCCTTCTCCTTGTCGCATCGCTCGTACTCAGCTTTCTACTGCTTTACGAGGTACTCGACCCTTTTGCAGTTCTGGAGGTCGTGGCCCTTGGTGCGGTGGATCTTGCAGTACTGCTTGTCGGAGCCGTCCTGCTTGTCGGCGGCTGCCACAGCTTGGCAGTTGGTGCACGCGACAGCCTCCTTGCCGGAGCTGCCACCCTGGGCTTTCTTGGCGCCAGCCTCCTTGCCGGACTGCTCAACGACAAGCACTTCCTTGTTCTTCTTCTTTCTATTGTTCCGCCGCCCACTCTTCTTTGTCGGGGTGGCATCCTCACTATCTGACCCCCCTGCTCCAGTATCCTCTCCGGGGAGTTTCCTCCCCTCCTCAGCGCGTGCGCACTTGTCGGCCAGGGCATAAACCTCGCTGACGTCTCGGATCTTGCACATCGCCATCTCCTCCCTCATCCGGCGATTACGCACGTTCTGATGAAACGCGCTAATAACCGCGGTAGGGTGGACGTCTGCGATGTTGTGCTGGACGCGGCTGAATCTCTGGATATACTTTCGCAGGGGTTCTCCTTCCTTCTGGGCAAGTATATGAAGGTCGCTCTCCTGGCCATGGGGCTAGTGGCCACCTGTGAAGGCGCCGACAAACTGATGGCACAGGTCGGCCCAAGAGGAAATGGAGTTCTCCGGCAAGTGTATGAGCCAAGATCTGACGTTTGGCTTGAGCACGAGCGGGAAGTAATTGGCGAGTATCTTCTCGTCTCGTCCCCCGCAGCCTGCACCGCGATGGTGTAGATGCTGAGGAACTCCGACGGATGAGTCTTGCCGTCGTACTTCTCGGGTACGTCGGGCTTGAAGTTCTTCATGCTGGGCCACTGGACTTGCCGCAGCTCGCGAGTGAACGCAGGACAACCTGCCGCGTACGGCAGGTTGCCTGGTCCCCCTGGCGCTTGCATGTCGACAGCGGGCCCAGCGCGCTGGTCAGATTGATGCCGCGCTTCTCTTCGACGCACGATGCGAGTTCGAGCGTCCTCTTGCTATCGGTCGTCTAGGACTTGGTGCTGATCGCGGCGAGCTCGTGGATCTGATGACGCTGTGGAGTCGTCGTCGATGTTGATCCGACGAGTCGGCGATTTTGGCCTTCGGGGCGGGGAGTGCACGGTGGTTGCACTCCGACAGTCTTGTCGCCATCAGCCCGCGCCTGGCTAACTTGCCGCGGCCGTGACGTGGTCGGCTGCTGTGGAGTGTCGCCGTTGGCGAAGGCGATGAGGCTCTGGATGGTGGCCCTCCAGTCGTCGGCCTTGTCTGCTGCTGGAGGGAAGTCGAGGAGCAGTTGAGCTCGAGCTAGAGCTTCTGCTGGAGTGGCGGGGAGCGGTGTCGAGCGGTGCGAGGAGCGAGATATGCTCGGACTTCTAACGGCGTTAGAAGGAGCAGCGTCTCGTCCCGGCGACCGCGCCTTGCTCGTGCCAGCATGTTGGCCTTGAGCGTCCCGCGAACCGCCAGCTTGACCTTGGCCCAGCAAGCGTATGGTACCTTGTGTACCACGTCGCTGCCGGTCCCGCGCCTCCTGAGATGGGTGCGGTGCATGCACGGACGCCGAGGTCTTGGAGTGCGCCCGGTCGTCCGTCTTGTCCTTGGACTTGGCGGCGCCGTGAGTTTCCTCGCCGACGTCCGTCCTTCCGCCGGCGTCTACCCCACCGACCGTTGGCTCCGGTGGCGGTGGGAGCGACGCGGACGGCCTTGCTGCCTCCGAAGCCTTCTTCTTCGGCGGCATGTTGATGAAGATGTTGACGAAGATTCCGCTCGCGTGAGCGCCGGATCAGGTTCGAACAAACTCGACGCAGGCCCCTACCTGGCGCGCCAAAGATGTTGGGGAAACTGATCGCCCACGAACATCTATGGGACTAGAGCCCCTTTTCGGTATGGCAAGGGGGGCGGAGCATGCACAAAGAGCAGATCGAGGCAGACACGCGAGCAGTTTACCTAGGTTCGGGCCGCACAGGGGCGTAAAACCCTACTCCTGCCTTGGTTTCTATTGCGTTCTGGGCTCGGGAGCGAGAAGAGCTACATCGCTGATCGCTAGCAATACCGAGCATGAGAGTGATCGATGATCGGAACCCCCTCTACGTTGTGCATGGGCCTCCTTTTATAGGTCAAAGGGGTCACCGGCAGGTGGCAACGCAGTCGAGGGTAAAAATGTAAAATGGGTGGTAGTTGGAACAGTGTATGCATAGTGCTCTATACCTAACTCTGACGGCAGGGGACAAGGGCATTAAATGCCCGTCGCCGTCGCCCCAAACAGTGCAAAAAAGCGTCCGTCAGGGCGCCACCGTCCGCCACGACGGAGGCCTTGTCATCGCAGCTTGCCACCGTGTACCCCAGGCTGCACAGCCTTCCGCCACGTGCGTCTGGAAGGGTCCCAGAGCGACACGTGGGTGGATGCGCTGGAGCGCGGGTACCTAGTGGATGTTTGCCGCAGCAAGCGCCTTGCCGCGGTTGCTACCTTGTCGCGCCCGGAAGCTTGTCGCTCTCCGGGCCTTGCCGGGACGCGTGGCGCGTCGCGGCAAGTCTCTTGAAATGCCATGTTTGGCCTTCCCGGCAAGCTCTTCTTGCCAGGGTCTCGTGCCAAAGAAGTGGTCTTGAACCTTGAGTGGCCTTCCCGGCAAGCTCCTCTTGCCGCGGCCTTGTTTCTTTAACTTGAATACTTTGTTCTTGAATGGATCCAAAGGAACCATAGTGGACCTTGGCGGTCGCACGGCAAGCCCTGCCACGGGACGCTGCAACTGCCCGTGCACAAGTTCGGGATACTAAGGTACCCCTACTTTAGTACACCGACAGAGAGTTGGAAAGATTCAAGGTTGATCAAAACTAAGTCAAATAATGAATCAAGTTGATCAACACACAAAGTGTAGAAGATGTACCGAGAGGGATCAGGCAATCCCATGGTATGGTAAGCATTGTCAATCACGCTTTGTGTACTAACCCATGGTCCTCGTGAGAGTTCTTTGTGGGGTTAGGTTGCGGTGTGCAAGTTCACGTGTAGCATCACTGTAGGATCGAAGAAGTAGGTCTAGAGGGGGGGTGATTAGACTACTTGACAAGATAAAAATCTGCCTTTTGGTTGTGCAAAGTTTTAGGCAGTTTTGCAATTAAGATCAAGTCAAGTAACATACTACACATGCAATTCTAGAGTATGGGCAGCGGAAAGTAAATTGCATATATAGTAAATGGAAGTGGAGAAGATCAAACGCAGTTTGGTGACACGGAGATTTTTGTCGTGGTTCCGATAGGTGGTGCTATCGTACATCCACGTTGATGGAGACTTCAACCCACGGAGGGTAACGGCTGCGCGAGTCCACGGAGGGCTCCACCCACAAAGGGTCCACGAAGAAGCAACCTTGTCTATTCCATCACGGCCTACGCCCACGGAGGACTAGCCTTACTCGGGGTAGATCTTCACGAAGTAGGCGATCTCCTTGCCCTTACAAACTTCTTGGTTCAACTCCACATCATCAAGATGGAGGCTCCCAAGCGACACCTAACCAATCTAGGAGGCACCACCCCCCAAAAGGTAATAGACGGTGTTGATGGTGATGAACTCCTTGCTCTTGTGCTTCAAGTGATAAACTCCCCAACACTCAACTCTCCTCACTGATATGGCTGTGGTGGAAGAAAGATTTGAGTGGAAAGCAACTTGGGAAGGCTAGAGATCAAGTTTCATACGGTAGGAATGGAATGGCTTGATCTCAACACAAGGGTAGGTGGTTCACTTCTCAGAAAGTGTATGGTAGAAGTGGTGGTACTTTCTGATGGCTCTCCTAACGAATGAGGAGGGGGTGGAGGGGTATATATAGCCTCCACACAAAATCCAACCGTTACACACACATTTGACCAATCTCGGTCAGACCGAAGTGAAAACTCGGTCAGACCGAAAGTTCAAATATAGTGAACGTTGGGATTTTCGGTGGGACCGAAAATACCATCTCGGTGAGACCGAAGTGAGTCAAAGGTTAGGGTTTGCCATTTCGGTGAGACCGAAAATATAAACTCGGATATTCCGAATTGATGTCAACTGATCACAGAAGGTTGGCAGCCCTTTTTCGGTGAGACCGAAACTCAGAATCGGTTTGACCGAGAAGCTAGGGTTTGGAGAAACAACTGAAGAGGTTCATCTCGGTGGGACTGAGTTGGAGAAATCGGTGTGACCGAGATGTTAGGGTTTGTGTTAAGTAGTGAATAGTGCTGATAGTTGAGGGAGTTAGATCACCAAGCACTTGAGCAACAAGAACATTAACACAACCTCATCCCCTTTTAATAGTATTGGCTTTCCTATGGACTCAATGTGATCTTTGATCACTAAACCAGAAATGGAGTCTTGAGCTTTTGCCAATGCTTGCCTTAGCATTTGAGGGGTCCACTTCTTCAGTCATCTTGCCATACCAATGTGATTGGGTTTCCTGAAACATACTTGATAAAAGTATTAGTCCAACCACAAAGTATGTTGTCATTAATTACCAAAACCACCCAGGGAGCAAATGTGCTTTCAATCTCCCCCTTTTTGGTAATTGATGGCAACACACTGAAATTATATTGAACGAGACATCAAAGCTTATTGAAAGAAAGACAGGATTATCATGAAAGCTTTGACAAGCATGTAGTACACAAGCTCCCCCTACAAGTGTGCAAGATTTTCATAGATTATGGTTTTGGACTACCACAAGCACACAAGAGAGATAAGCAAGATGTGCTATATGCAGCTTGGCTATATGCATCAGAGCAGAAGAGAAAGGAAGTGAGTGATAATGCATATGTGCATGGTGATTTCTTGCAAACAAGTATTTACAAGCAAGTCACCATCATGCACATTCTGCAAGATGCATATACTTACCTTGAGGTTCCTTCGCACTTGTACCTGAAGGGATAAACTTGAGAAAACAAGGTTAGATAACATAAGAGTATTCCTTCAACCAACTGCAAGAACATCAAGAGTACCAAGCCAGGGAGGACATGTATAAAGAGTGTCTCATATTGAGCACAGGCTTGAATCAGCAAACATGTCTCCGAAGCTAAAAGATTTTCAATGAACTCAGAGAGATTTTGCTTTTCATAGGATATCAATTGTGAAGATTCCTCTAAGTCTTCTCCCCTTAAGCTAAAAGATTTCAAGAGATACCAATTGTGAATAAGATACCAATTGTGATAACGAGGGGTGTGATGGAAAAAGCAAAATCAAAAGAAAGATGCCAATTGTAATGTCCAATGTAAAACACGACAAAGCTTTGATGTGATTCTCTCCCCCTTAAGATAAGATTGCTTTTCTTCTTCCCTTAAGTCTTATCTTCTCCCCTACTCCCCTTACTCCCCCTAAGTTCTCTCCCCCTTTGACATCAAGTGCCGAAAAGGACAGCAAACTAGGTAGGACAGGAAAGATGGAAAGAAAGAAAGAAAGAAGTGGGATCCTGAAGAATCACAACAGGGCAAATAAGAACATTCATCGAGAAACTATTTGAGTCCAAATTCGAGTCCTCTCCCTCTTTAAGGTTTACGTCTGAGTAGAGCTGCAGAAGTTGATGTCCTGGAAGATAATTCCAAGGAAACACAGAGATAATCCAGCTCACTCTGCGAGGGATGTTTCAAAAGATTTGCAATGAATTTGTAAAAGATTTTCAGGGAATTGATCAGAGCCATAAAAGGATTTCCAGAGGGATATTCACAAAGAAACATAAGAAAAGAGATAAAAAGATTTCTAGATGAAGTTTTTTTTTTGTGTAAAGAAAACTCAATAAGAGAATGTAAGAGAAAACAGAAAAACTCCAAAAGCATATGTACTTCATCTAGATAAAGGTCGGCGACAAAGTCACCTATGTTTGAGTATATTGACTTAGGAGTCAAATGAAAACATTTGATCATAGGTCATACTCATCATTTAAGCTCAAAATGGGGTTGCCATTTTTCGATTAAGCATTTGATGTGATCACATCTTATGAAGCTGCTTGTACTCATGACTTTGAGCAAAGCTCCTCAAAGATGTGAAGAACATACCTTGGGTTTGTTGTTGCTTTACTCATGTAGGTAAGCTTGATGTAGGTGCTCATTGAATGTGAAGTTGGAGCGCCATTTCTACTTGTGTAGTTCATCTTCCTACATGGGTTAGGCAAGCAAGGAAATACTCAAGAATATCCAAGATGACAAGAGTGAAATACTAGATGTATAAGGTGCCAAAAAGGATATGTGGAATTTTGTTCCTTGAACTCAACATCCCAAAGGGCTAGATACTTGGTCAAATGACAAGATTACTCATGATTTGAGTGTGTGGTAATCTTGTGGAATGTAGATCATCCAAGTACCTGCAAGGAGTTAGATGCAATACAAGGAGGCAAATGTGTCCAAGACATATGATCATCATCATAAGAGAAATATCAAGGATTAGTCAAGAGGCTCATGCCTTGCATGCATCAATGGAGTTATCACTCCAAGTTTGAAGCATCAATGATGTTCAACTCACTCCTTAAGCGACAAAACACTTTCTCATCAAGAGGCTTTGTAAAGATATCAGCAAGCTGTTTGTCAGTACGAACATGCTTAAGATTAATGTCACCCTTGGCAATATGATCACGAATAAAATGGTGACGAACTTCAATATGCTTTGTTCGAGAGTGTTGCACGGGATTGTGTCCAATCTTGATTGCACTCTCATTGTCACAAAGCAAGGGAACACGTCTCACATGTATCCCATAATCCTTAAGCGTTTGTGTCATCCATAGTAATTGAGCACAACACGAACCAGCAGCAATATATTCTGCTTCGGCAGTGGATAAAGATACCGAATTTTGTTTCTTGGAGGACCAAGATACAAGGGATCGACCAAGGAATTGACATGTACCCGAAGTTGACTTTCTATCAACCTTGTCACCGGCATAGTCCGAGTCGGAATAGCCAACAAGATCGAAAGAAGCTCTCTTAGGATACCAAATGCCAAAGTTTGGTGTGTGTATCAAGTATCTCACTATCCTTTTAACAGCTTTAAGATGACATTCTTTAGGAGCTGCTTGATATCGAGCACACATGCAAACACTCAACATTATGTCAGGACGAGAAGCACAAAGATATAGTAGAGAACCAATCATAGAACGGTAAACCCTTTGATCAACGGGTTCTCCATCCTTTGTCAAGTCATTATGTCCACTAGTAGGCATGGGGGTACTCATACCTTTGCTTTCTTGCATGTTGAACTTCTTGAAGAGATCCTTGGTGTACTTTGTTTGTGAGACAAAAGTACCCTCCTTAGATTGCTTGATTTGCAACCCAAGGAAGAATTTGAGTTCACACATCATGGACATTTCATACTTCTCCGACATGAGCTGTCCAAACTTCTTGCTAAAATGGGGGTTAGTTGAACCAAAGATAATATCATCAACATATATTTGGCACACAAATAGTTCACCATTAACCCTTTTTGTGAACAGCGTTGAGTCTATCTTTCCAATTTCAAAACCTTTTTCAAGAAGAAAGCTAGTTAAGCATTTGTACCAAGCTCTAGGGGCTTGTTTAAGACCATAAAGAGCTTTATGCAATTTGTAAACATGATTAGGCTTTTTGGGATTCACAAAACCGGGAGGTTGTTTAACAAATACTTCCTCCTCAATTTCACCATTTAGGAAAGCACTTTTGATGTCCATTTGATAGAGAGTAATATCATGGTGATTGGCATAGGCAAGAAGAATGCGAATGGACTCAAGTCTAGCAACGGGGGCATAGGTCTCACCATAGTCCATACCTTCGACTTGTGTGTAACCTTGAGCTACGAGACGAGCCTTGTTGCGGATGACTTGTCCATCTTCGTCTTGCTTGTTCCGAAACACCCATTTGGTTCCAATGATGTTTTGGTCATCGTTGGGCTTCTCTACCAAAGTCCACACCTTGTTCCTCTCGAAGTTGTGTAGTTCTTCGTGCATAGCGTTCACCCAATCCGGGTCTTTAAGTGCTTCTTCTACCTTCATAGGTTCAATACTAGAAATAAATGAGTAATGCTCACAAAAGTTAGCTAAGCGAGTTTTAGAGCGAGTAATTCTCCCGGAGTTGATGTCGTTCATCATTTGTTCCACGGGATGATTTTTCTTGACTCTTGCTCGGACTCGGGATAGCCTTTGTTGATGTTGTGGCTCAGCTTCCTCATCATCTTCATCTTCCTCTTCTTCTTCTTCTTCTTCATTGTTGTTGGTGTTGTCTTGAGGTGGTGGAGAAGGAGGTTGTGGTGGATCTTCTTGTTGCATCTCCTCATCTTGATGAGTTCCACTTGTGGAGGCCTCCATGTTGCCTTGAGGTTCATCTCTCTGTGAGGTAGGTGGCTCCACATATGTAGATGAGGTACTCTCCTTCACCTCCATGGGACGGATCTTTCCAATAGATAAATCTTGGATTGCTTCCGATGGGTCCTTGTCTCCTACATCAATAGGCATTTGCTCTACTTGCGAGCCATTAGATTCATCAAACTTCACATCTACCGTCTCTTCAACCTTTCGGGTGAAATTATTGTAGACACGGTAGGTGTGGGAGTTTGATCCATAACCAAGAAGAAAGCCTTCATGAGATTTAGGAGAAAATTTAGACCGACGATGCTTATCAAGGATGTAGCATTTTGAACCAAAGACACGAAAGTATCCCACTTGGGGTTTGTTACCGGTGAGAAGCTCGTATGATGTCTTGCCGAGGAGCTTATGAAGATAAAGCCTGTTGATAGCATGACAAGCTGTCTCGACAGCTTCTCCCCAAAAATGCATCGGTGTCTTGTATTCATCAAGCATCGTTCTTGCCATCTCTATGAGCGTTCGGTTCTTCCTCTCAACAACTCCATTTTGTTGAGGAGTGTACGTAGCCGAGAACTCATGTAGAATTCCTTCCTCATCGAGAAAAGAGTCTACATTGGCGTTCTTGAACTCCGTTCCATTGTCACTCCGAACTTTCTTGATCTTCACCTCAAATTGATTTTGGGCCTTTTTGGCAAAGGTCTTGAAGATTTTCTGAACCTGCGATTTATCATCAAGGAAAAATACCCACGTAAATCTGGAATAATCATCAACTATAGCTAGACCAAAGGAGTTACCACCAAGGCTTTTGTAAGCATTGGGACCGAAGAGATCCATATGAAGAAGCTCAAGCGGTCTCCTAGTGGTCATGATGTTTTTCACGGGATGACTTCCACCAACTTGTTTTCCTGCTTGACAAGCACTACAAAGTCTGTCTTTGTCAAAGAAAACATCTTTAACACCAAGAATATGATCACCTTTGATCAGCTTGTCTAGATTACGCATACCAACATGTCCTAGCCTTCTATGCCACAACCAACCTTTAGAGGATTTAGCAATGAAACAAGCTCTAGGTTGGGCTTTCTTAGTGAAATCAACAATATATAGATCACCTCTACGAATACCAGTAAAAGCCATGTTTTGATTATCACGACGAAAGACTTGGCAATCTACTTTGGTGAATAGCACGTTGAATCCAAAGTCAGCTAATCTAGACACGGAAAGTAAATTGTATCCAAGAGATTCTACAAGCATGACATTTTGAATTGAGCTATCATGAGATATGGCCACCTTACCAAGGCCAAGTACCTTACCCTTGGAGTTGTCTCCAAAAGTCACATACTTGCGTGGACCATCGTTCTTTGCAAGCTCTCGAAACATGTCTTTGTCTCCGGTCATGTGATCGGTGCATCCACTATCAAGAATCCACTCTTTTCTGCCGGACATGTAGTCTCTCATATTTGCCATGAGATTGAGACTCTTCATGACCTTGTCTAGCTCGGTGTCCGAATCGGAGTAATCATCGTCTTGCTCATGCTCATCATCATATTGACCCATAGATTGTTCATCATCAACACCTAGGTCAATTTGATAAGTATTTGCATTAGTTTGGTCAATGGAATAATAATCTTCGGAATGCAATGCAAGAGCATTTCTAACTCTAATATTGATAAGACCGGGATCACCCTTCTTTTTCATAAGATCACGAAGCTCAAAGAAGCATTTATCAAATTTAGGATCATTGGGGTGCAACCTATCAAATTCAATAGTCTTGTGTAGAATTTCATCAAGACCTCTCATAGAGTAATCCGGATAAAGTTCTTCCAAGAATTTCCACATAGCATAGGCACACTCAAAATTTGTAACAAGACTAAGCAAGTCATCAGGTAACCCTCTAATGATAAGATTCACAGTTCTAAGGTTACGAAGCAAATCAAGCTCTTCATCCATGGTAGGGTGCAAGGGATCAACAGGAGGCACATAGGGGGTCTTAACATATTTGCACAAATTGTACACCTTAAAGATACTAAGCATTTCAGACCTCCAAGAGTTATAAAACCTTCCATCAAGAACAGGCACTCTATGGCTAACACTCCCATCCGTAGACACGTCCATCTTCCTCCAATGGTGTGTAAACCAAAGCAATGGAGACCAAAGCTCTGATACCAATTGTAGGATCGAAGAAGTAGGTCTAGAGGGGGGGGGGTGATTAGACTACTTGACAAGATAAAAATCTGCCTTTTGGTTGTGCAAAGTTTTAGGCAGTTTTGCAATTAAGATCAAGTCAAGTAACATACTACACATGCAATTCTAGAGTATGGGCAGCGGAAAGTAAATTGCATATATAGTAAAGAGAGGTGGAGAAGATCAAACGCAGTTTGGTGACACGGAGATTTTTGTCGTGGTTCCGATAGGTGGTGCTATCGTACATCCACGTTGATGGAGACTTCAACCCACGGAGGGTAACGGCTGCACGAGTCCACGGAGGGCTCCACCCACGAAGGGTCCACGAAGAAGCAACCTTGTCTATTCCATCACGGCCTACGCCCACGGAGGACTAGCCTTACTCGGGGTAGATCTTCACGAAGTAGGCGATCTCCTTGCCCTTACAAACTTCTTGGTTCAACTCCACATCATCAAGACGGAGGCTCCCAAGCGACACCTAACCAATCTAGGAGGCACCACCCCCCAAAAGGTAATAGACGGTGTTGATGATGATGAACTCCTTGCTCTTGTGCTTCAAGTGATAAACTCCCCAACACTCAACTCTCCTCACTGATATGGCTGTGGTGGAAGAAAGGTTTGAGTGGAAAGCAACTTGGGAAGGTTAGAGATCAAGTTTCATATGGTAGGAATGGAATGGCTTGATCTCAACACAAGGGTAGGTGGTTCACTTCTCAGAAAGTGTATGGTAGAAGTGGTGGTACTTTCTGATGGCTCTCCTCACGAATGAGAAGGGGGTGGAGGGGTATATATAGCCTCCACACAAAATCCAACCGTTACACACACATTTGACCAATCTCGGTCAGACCGAAGTGAAAACTCGGTCAGACCGAAAGTTCAAATATAGTGAACGTTGGGATTTTCGGTGGGACCGAAAATACCATCTCGGTGGGACCGAAAGTGCATCTGATATGAACGTTGGAGATTTCGGTGGGACCGAGAAAGAAAACTCGGTTGGACCGATTTGAGAAAGAGTAGGAACATGCCAGAATCGGTTTGACCGAAAATGAATTATCAGTGCGACCGATTTGAGTCAAGGCAGAACCTTGCCCATTTCGGTGAGACCGATAATGCAAACTCGGATATTCCGATATGATGTGAAATGGTTACAGAAGGTTGGCAGTTGTCATTAATTACCAAAACCACCCAGGGAGCAAATGTGCTTTGAATCACGAAGAGATCAAGTGCTTGAATCTTGCCATCCATTGTGGTAACAATGGACTTGTGAAGATATGCCGAAGAGTGGCTCACCCATAGTGGAGTATGGGGGAGCAATCTTATAGTCTTCACCGAGACAACACAATCAAGAAAGGTGGTCTAACTTGAGGAAGTCAAGATCATCTACATCTAGCTCAAGTGGACTTTGTGCAAAGCAAAGGTTTTCCCTTGATAGGTTATCTATTTTACCGGTCTCGTGGTGGTAGTTGGGAGACCGGGTTATAGGATCGTTTGCCGTACTATCAAGGGGGGCTCTCAAGTTGGTAGCTTGATCGTATCATTAGTAGAGAGCTCAAACCATTGCATCCTTGCATCATCTTTATTGGTTCTTGTTTGGTTCTTCTCCTTGTGAGATTTAGAGCTTATGGTCATCTTGATGACAAGCTCGAGTTCATCGGAAACGGAGTTCACATGCATCTTATATGATGTTTTCGATGTTGGAGGTTATGCCGGTTCTTCCCCGATGGAGTGTTCAGTCCTCTATTTCTTAGGGATACCTCCCTGCCTCTTCTTACTATAACCTTTTGCTCTTTGGATGCTACTCGTTTTCATCTATCCAACATGCTTGAGTTTGCTCAATTCGGAGCTCACATGAAGAAGTTATGGCAGTTCTGGTTTTCCTGCATCCTCTGTTTTCTCTGTTGTGTTCTTGAAAGCCTCAAGCAGTAGTACTGCTCTCCGAGCGGCAGTACCGCTTGTAAGCGGTAGTACCTCTTATAAGCGGTAGTACCGAGGCCCTGTGCCACGCGTAGTACCGCGGCTTTTGGGATGCAATTTTTCGTGTCGGGTTTCGTGGTAAGCGGTACTACCTCTCCCCTCGAGCGGTAGTACCTCTTATAAGCGGTACTACCTCTCCCCCTGAGTGGTAGTACCTCTTATAAGCGGTACTACCTCTCCCCTCGAGCGGTACTACCTCTCCCCTCGAGCGGTAGTATCTCCTATAAGCGGTACTACCTCTCCCAGAGCGGTACTACCTCTCTGGCAGATTTTCAGCTCGTGTTTTTCTCTCTCGTTGGGCTGTTTTGACCGTGCTAAGCGGTAAGACCGCTCCTCCAACGGTAGTACCGCTCGTGGAGCGGTAGTACCGCTCGTGTGCGGGTTGAGCACATAACGGTTGGATTCGGGAGGCCCTATAAAAGGGTGTCTTCTTCCCCCAATGAACCTTATCTCTTGAGCTCGTGTTCTTCCCCTAGTGTTGACCTTCTTCGAGCTTGCTATCTCTTAATCCCTCCATGGATTCTTGGTAGTTTTTGGGGGAAAAGAGAGAGGAGATCTAGATCCACATTTCCACCAATCACTTTCTCCTCTAGGTGAGGGGAACCCCTTGGATCTAGATCTTGGAGTTCTTGGTGTTCTCCTTCTTGTTCTTCCTCTCTTTTCCCTCCCTAGCATTAGTTGCTTTGGTGGGATTTGAGAGAGACGGACTTGGGCACTCCGTGTGCCCTTGCCATTGCATTTGGTGCATCGGTTTGAGTTCTCCACGGTGATACGTGGAAGTGAAGTTTGAGAAGCTTATTACTATTGGGTGTTTGGGCACCCTAGAGCTTGTTCCTCTTGGGTGCCTTGGCGCGCTAGACGGTTGGTGTTGTTCGGAGCTCAATCATTGTGGTGTAAAGCTCCGGGCAAGCGTCGGGGTCTCCAATTAGGTTGTGGAGATTGCCCCGAGCAATATTGACGGGTACCGGTGACCGCCCCCAAAGGTTGTCAAAGTGCACGGGTTTGGTGACCGCCCCCAAGGGTTGCCATTTGTACGGGCTCGGTGACCGCCCTCAAGGGCCCCTTATTGGAATCACGACATCTTGCATTGTGCGAGGGCGTGAGGAGATTACGTTGGCCCTAGTGGCTTCTTGGGGAGCATTGGGCCTCCACACTGCTCCAAACGGAGATTAGCATTCGCAAGGGTGTGAACTTCGGGATACATCATCGTCTCTGCGTGCCTCGGTTATCTCTTACCCGATCCCTTTACTTATGCACTATACTTTGTGATAGCCAGATTGTTTCTTGTCATATATCTTGATATCACCTAGTTCTTTATCTTGCTTAGCATAAGTTGTTGGTGCACATATGTGATCCTAGTTGTTGTAGGTTTTGTGCTTGACAAATTAACCGCTAGGTTTATTCCGCATTTGTTTGAGCCTAAACCGTAATTATTTTAAAGCACCTATTCACCCCCCCCCTCTAGGCGACATCCACGATATTTCAATACTCAATGCAAATTAATAGCAATACATGCAATGACAGAGGTGCTCTCCTACTGGTGCTCTTCGATAAGAGGGTGATGACTCTGCATAAAAGTAAATAGACAGGCCCTTCGCAGAGGGAAGCAGGGATTTGTAGAGGTGTCAGAGCTCGTTTTTTAAATAGAGATTGAATAACATTTTGAGCGGTATACTTTCATTGTCAACATAACAACCAAGAATCTCGATATCTCCCATGCTACGCACATTATAGGCGGTTCCCAAACAGAATGGTAAAGTTTATACTCCCCCAACCACCAAAAAGCACACTCCACGGCCAGCCGAATCCATGGGTTATAGTCCATACAAGCAACAGCCCTGGGGGAGTTTTGTTTAATTATTATGATTTTGAGCATGGGACTGGGCATCCCGGTTGCCAACCATTTTCTCATGAATGATGAGCGGAGTCTACTCATCGTTGAATAACCCACCTAGCATGGAAGATATAGACAACCCTAGTTGATACATGAGCTGTTCGAGCATACAAAACAGAATTTCATTTGAAGGTTTAGAGTTTGGCCCATACAAATTTACTTGGAACGGCAGGTAAATACCGCATATAGGAAAGTATGGTGGACTCATATGGAATAACTTTGGGGTTTATGGAAGTGGATGCACAAGCAGTATTTCCGCTTAGTACAGGCGAAGGCTAGAAATAGACTGGGAAGTGACCAGCTAGAGAGCAACAACGGTCATGAACATGCATTAAAATTAATCAACAATGAATGCAAGCATGAGTAGGATATAAATCACCATGAACATAAATATCGTGAAGGCTATGTTGATTTGTTTCAACAACATGCGTGAACATGTGCCAAGTCAAGTCAGTTAAATCATTCAGAGGAGGATACCACATCACAGCCATTTTAATATCATGTTGGCACGCAAGATAGACCATTATAAACTCTCAGCTAATTAAGCATGGCATAAGCAACTATGATCTCTAATTGTCATTGCAAACATGTTTCATTCATAACAGGCTGAATCAAGAACGACGAGCAATCATATTTACAAAACAAAAGAGGTCGAGTTCATATCAGCTTTTCTTATCTCAATTAGTTCATCATATATCATCCTTATTGCCTTTCACTCGCACGACCGAACGGTGTGGAAAATAATAATAGTGCACATGCATTGGACTAAGATGGAATCCGCACGCATTTAATACAAGAGAGAAGACAAGGTAATATGGCTCAAGATTAAATCAACAACAAAGCATATGAGAGCCACTAAGCATTCTCAATCATGGTCTTCTAGTCTTAACCCCTAAAGAAAAGAAAAATAAACTATTTACATGGGAAAGCTCCCAACAAGCAAAATAAGAATGGGAAATATTTTTGGGTTTTCATTTTTAGTTACTACTACAAGCAAAGAAAGTAAACTAGATAGAAGCTACAACTAATATTTTTTTGTTTTTCTGGGTTTTTCTAGCACACAAGAAAAAGACTAAGAAAAAGAAATTGTAACTAAGCATGGATGGTACAGTGAAAGAGTGTGAGCACCGACAACTAGCATAAGTGTGAACATGAATGTAAGTCAGTGAGAAACACGTACTCCCCCAAGCTTAGGCTTTTGGCCTAAGTTGGTCTATGTCCATGGATCGAAGCCACTCCCTCCAGTGTACTGAGATGCGTCCTCTGGATGCCACTGGTTGGCGAGCTCATCCAGCTCCCACCCATAAACAAATTGACGGGAAGGATCAAGCGGTGGCTCCGGCTCCGGCTCTGAAGCTTGTGCCTGGCCTTGATACTTGTAGAAGACATCTGAGGTGATGAGGAATACGCCTGTAGATAGATCAAACAAAGAAGGTGCGGGCAAGGTAATAATTTCACAGTATATTTCATCAAACCGCAATTTATAATGGAGCTGCATATTTTTGTCTTTAACAATAAAGTCATGAGCTACCATGCTCTTGTAGTCTAGGTAAACAGGAGCAAGCAATTTTTATTCCTTCTCATGATGCCTAATAGGTATATTAAAATATTCAGCAAGGCGAGAAGGAAAGATGCCTCCAAAGACGGGCCCTCTTGAGCGGTTAAGACTCAATCGTTTGGCAACGACGGCACCTAGGATAAAAGTTGAGTCATGAAACAAAGCATGGCGTAAAATGATAATATCATGGGCACTGAGATTCCCACTGTTCCCGCGACCAATTAAACACCTACTAGCAAATAAAGCAAAGTAGTGCAGAACTTCGAAGTGTATACTAGTGATTCTTGCCCTTGCAACTTGTCTAGTTTCACCTACGGCTATCATATCAATAAACCCTTCGACGTCTTCATGATGTGGTTCATCAAGTCTACCTTCAAAGGGTACTTTGCATATTTCACAAAAGTCTAACAGTGATATCTCCTTACTCACATCATATAAGCGAAACTCCACCGTAGGTGGTGTTTTCCTAAAATGAAAATGAAAACTTTGTGTGAAAATATTGGTGAGTAAGAGATACTGTTCTTTTTGGTCGTTGAGGAAGTCAGTGAGGCCTGCATTATTCACCATCCAATAAAAGTCTTCGTAAATACCGGTGGACATCATGAAATTATTACAAGGCCATTCGCACGGTCGAACTTCCGCCATGCGAGGAAGATGATACTTGGGCTTCTTATTTTCTGCTTTCTTCTTCTCCTCTGAGCTCTTGCTGGGGGAGCCCCTCAATAATCTTTTTAACATTTTCCTTTTCTGAAAATTTCTGAAAATTTTAGTAACTCACAATAAAAGTTAATCAAACTCAACAAGAATGATAGCAACAACTCCTACAAGAGCCTAGAGGCTATATCATGCATTAGAACTACTTGGGACCAAGAAAATTTGACATGCAAGCTCAAGAACAAGGTCACCACAGCAGCATAAATTTGCAACAAATAAAGCACTAGAACAAAAACTAATTGGACCAATGGAGGAGTCACATACCAAGGAACAATCTCCCCAAACAGTTTGGTGAATGATGCTTTGAGCAAGGAGATCGAAAATGGCAGCAAAATGAGCTAGAACTCGGGTTTGAGCTGGTTGGGGATTTTTTTTGGGAGGAAGAAGAAGAGCATGGGTGAAAGGATAAGTGAAGGGGGGCTACGTGGGGCCCTCGAGGTAGGGGCGCGCCCTGTGCCCTCGAGGCCACGTGCTGGCTCCCCTCGCTGTGTGTGCAGTGCCATATTTTCTTAAATATCCAAGAAAAAATCATATTTCATTTTCTTGGCATTTGGAGAACTTTTTTTCGGGATATTTTTTTATTGCACGGATAAGTCTGGAAACAGATAGATAATGCTATTTTTGTTTTATTTAACCTAATTAACAGAAAGTAAACGGGGGGTATAGAAGGTTTGTGCCATCCAGATTCACCTATCCCATGCTCATCAAAAGGAATCCATTAACAAGGTTGATCACGTCTTGTTAATAAACTCTTTCCGAGTAACATGAAACTAGAGAATTTTTGAATAACACTATGTTACCTCAATGGGAATATATATGTCCCCAACAATAAGAATGTCATATGCCCTCTTGATAGTAGGAATAGGAAACAAAACCTCCAATAGTAATTGTTGAAGTTTTTCTAATGTAATTGATATTGTGGACCTGAGGTTGTTTCCTCAGAAAGTGTACCGTATGCTCATTACCATTGACATGAAAAGTGACATTGCCTTTGTTGCAATCAATAACAGCCCCTGCAGTATTCAAATAAGGTCTTCCAAGAATAATAGACATACTATCATCCTTGGGAATATCAAGTATAACAAAGTCCGTTAGAATAGTAACATTTGCAACTACAACAGGCACATCCTCACAAATACCGGCAGGTATAGCATTTGATTTATCAGCCATTTGCAAGGATATTTCAGTAGGTGTCAACATAATCAAGTCAAGTCTTCGATATAAAGAGAGAGGCATAACACTAACACCAACTCCAAGATCACACAAAGCAGTTATAACATAGTTTCTCTTAATGGAGCAAGGTATAGTAGGTACTCCTGTATCTCCTAATTTCTTAGGCATTCCACCCTCAAAAGTGTAATTGGCAAGCATGGTGGAGATTTCTACTTCAGGTATCTTTCTTTTGTTGGTAATAATATCATTCATATACTTGGCATAAGGATTTGTTTTAAGCACATCAGTCAAACGCATAAGCAAAAAGATAGGTCTAATCATTTCAGCGAAGCGCTCAAAATCTTCATCATCCTTTTTCTTGTATGGTTTCGGAGGAAAAGGCATGGGTTTCTGAACCCATGGTTCTCTTTCCCTACCGTTCTTCCTAGCAACAAAGTCTCTCTTATCATAACGTTGATTCTTTGATTGGGTTATTAAGATCAAAAGCGGGTTCAATCTCTACATCATCAGCATTGCTAGGTTGAGCATCATCATGAACATCATCATTAATATTATCACTAGGTTCATGTTCATTACCAGATTGTGTCTCAGCCTCAGAAACAGATATATCATTGGGATTCTCAGGTGTGTCAGCTATAGGTTCAATAGAGGCATGCAAAGTCCTATCATTTTTCTTTTTCTTCTTCTTAGAAGAACGAGGTGCATCTAAATTAGCTCTCTGAGAATCTTGCTCAATTCTCTTAGGGTGGCCTTCAGGATACAGAGGTTCCTGAGTCATTTTACCACCTCTAGTTGCAACTCTAACAACATAGTCATTATTCTTACTATTTAATTCATTGAGCAAATCATTCTGGGCCTTAAGTACTTGTTCTACTTGAGTGGTGACCATGGAAGCATGTTTACTAATAAGTTTCAGTTCATCTTTAGTACTAGACAGATAATCACTCAAGCATTCAATCATATAAGCATTGTGTTGTAATTGTCTACCAACGTAAGCATTGAAGTTTTCTTGTTTCACAATAAAATTGTCAAACTCATCTAAGCATTGGCTAGCAGACTTATAACGAGGAATATCACCTTCATCAAATATATAAATAAAATTTACCTTTACTACGTGTGTCGGGTTATCAAGACCAAGTATTTCTTCAATAGTCGGTAAATTCTTAACATCTTCAGCTTTAATACCTTTTTCTTTCATAGATTTCTTTTCCTCTTGCATGTCCTTAGGACTGAGAAATAGAACACCTCTTTTCTTCGGAGTTGGCTTAGGGGCTGGTTCAGAAAGTGTCCAATTATTTTCATTGGCTAGCATATTATTCAATAGTAATTCAGCTTGTTCAACTGTTCTTTCCCTGAAAACACAACTAGCACAACTATCCAGGTGGTCTATGGAAGCATCGGTTAGTACATTATAAAATACATCAAGTATATCATGCATCTCAAGAGGATGATCAGGCAAAGCATTAAGTAACTGGAGAAGCCTCCCCCAAGCTTGTGGGAGACTCTCTTCTTCAATTTGAGCAAAGTTATATATTTCCCGTAAGGCAGTTTATTTCTTACGAGCGGGAAAATATTTAGCAGAAAAGTAATACATCATATCCTGGGGACTACGCACACAACCAGGATCAAGAGAATTAAACCAAGTCTTAGCATCACCCTTTAACGAGAACGGAAATAGCTTAAGGATATAGTAGTAACAATCTTTTCATCATTGGTAAACAGGGTGGCTGTATCATTCAACTTGGTAAGATGTGCCACAACAGTTTCAGACTCATAGCCATGGAAAGGATCACATTCAACCAAAGTAATTAACTAAGGATCAACAGAGAATTCATAATCCTTATCAGTAACACATATAGGTGAAGTAGCAAAAGCAGGGTCATGTTTCATTCTAGCATTCAAGTACTTTTTTTTAAGCTTAGCTAATAACTTCTTAAGATCATATCTATCATTGCAAGCAAGAAAGTCTCTAGCAGTTTCTTCATCCATAACATAACCCTCAGGCACAACAGGAAACTCATATCTATTGGGAGTAGTTTCATCATCACTTTCATAAATATCATCAACATTTGCACTCTCCCTAACCTTAGCAATTTGTTCATCTAGAAATTCACCTAGTGGCACAGTATCAGGCATAGAGGTAGTTTCATCATACATAGAAGAAGTAGCATCATCAAGAACATACGACATATCAGATTCAATAGCAGGAGTAGGTGTCGCAAGTTTACTCATAACAGAAGGAGAATCAAGTCAAGAGCTAGATGGCAGTTCCTTACCTCCCCTCGTAGTTGAGGGTAAGATCTTGGTTTTTGAGTCCTTCAAATTCTTCATAGTGATAAACAGATATAAATCCCAAGTGACTTAAAGAATAGAGCTATGCTCCCCGGCAACGGCGCCAGAAAATAGTATTGATAACCCACAAGTGTAGGGGATCGCAACAGTTTTCGAGGGTAAAGTATTCAACCCAAATTTGTTGATTCGACACAAGGGGAGCCAAAGAATACTCTTAAGTATTAGCAGCTGAGTTGTCAATTCAACCACACCTGGAAACTTAGTATCTCCAGCAAGATAGTTTAGTAGCAAAGTAATATGATAGTGGCGGTAGAAGCAATAAAAGTAACGGTGGAGTTTTTGTAGTTTTTGTGATAGTAGCAACGGAAAAGTAAATGAGCAACTAGGAATATAGGTAAAGCTCGTAGGCATTGGATCGGTGACGGGAAATTACGTCGGATGCAATTCATCATGTAGAAGTTATAACCTAGGGTGACACAGAACTAGCTCCAGTTCATCAATGCAATGTAGGCATGTATTCCGAATATAGTCGTACGTGCTTATGGAAAAGAACTTGCATGACATCTTTTGTCCTACCCTCCCGTGGCAGCGGGGTCCTATTGGAAACTAAGGGATATTAAGGCCTCCTTTTAATAGAGTATCGGACCTAAGCATTAACACATAGTGAATACATGAACTCCTCAAACTATGGTCATCACCGGGAGTGGTCCCGATTATTTTCACTTCAGTGTTGCTGGATCATAACACATAGTAGGTGACTATAGACTTGCAAGATAGGATCAAGAACACACATATATTCATGAAAACATAGTAGGTTCAGATCTGAAATCATGGCACCCGGGCCCTAGTGACAAGCATTAAGCATAGCAAAGTGATAGCAACATCAATCTCAGAACATAGTGGATACTAGGGATCAAACCCTAACAAAACTAACTCGATTACATGATAGATCCCATCCAACCCATCACCGTCCAGCAAGCCTACGATGGAATTACTCACACACGTTGGTGGGCATCATGGAATTGGTGATGGAGGAAGGTTGATGATGACGATGGCGACGATCTCCACTCTCCGGAGCCCCGAACGGACTCCAGATCAGCCCTCCCATGAGAGATTAGGGCTTGGCGGCGGCTCCATCTCGTGAAACGGGATAATTCCTTCTCCCTGATTTTTTTCTCCCTGAAATGGAAGATATAGGACCTGGGGGTACGTCGGTGGAGCATTGGGGGGCCCTCGAGGCAGGGGGCGCGCCCCCCACCCTCGAGGACAGGCCGTAGGCCCCCCGGTGTGGATCTTCTTGCATGTATTTTTTATATTTTCTGAAATAATTCTCCATTGATTTTCAGGTGATTCCGAGAACTTTTTATTTTGCACAAAAACAACACCATGGTAGTTCTGCTGAAAACTGCGCCAGTCCGGGTTAGTTCCATTCAAATCATGCAAGTTAGAGTCCAAAACAAGGGCAAAAGGGTTTTGAAAAGTAGATACGTTGGAGACGTATCAGGCCACGTGGGGCCCATGAAGCAGGGGGAGCGCCCTGTGAGGGTGGGCGCACCCTGGACTCTTGTGGCCAGGTGCTGGCTCCCCTCGATGTGTTTTCTGTGCCATATATTCTCAAATATTCCAGAAAAAATCATACTTAATTTTCAGGGCATTTGGAAAACTTTTATTTTCGGGGTATTTTTTACTGCACGGATAAGCCTAGAAACAGATAGAAAATACTATTTTTTTGCTTTATTTATTCTAATTAACAAAAAGTAAAAGGGGGAAACAGAAGGTCGTCCTATCTAGATTCACCTATCTCATGCTCATCAAAAGGAATCCATTAACAAGGTTGATCAGGTCTTGTTAATAAACTCTATCTGAATAACATGAAATCGGAGAATGTTCGAATAACATTAGGTTACCTCAATGGGGATCTGTATGTCCCCAACAATAAGAATGTCATATGTCTTCTTGACAGTAGGAAGAGGAAATTCAAAACCTCCAATAGTGATAGTTGAAAATTTTCCAATATAATTGATACTGTGGACCTGAGGTTGTTTCCTTGGAAAGTGTACCGTATTCTCATTACCATTGACATGAATAGTGACATTGCCTTTGTTGCAATCATTAACATCCCCTGCTGTATTCGAAAAGGGTTTACCAAGGATAATAGACATACTATCATCCTCGGGAATATCAAGTATAACAAAGTTTGTTAGAATTGTAACATTTGCAACCACAAAAGGCACATCCTCAAAAATACCGACAAGTATAGCAGTTGATTTATCGGCCATTTGCAAAGATATTTCAGTAGGTCTCAACTTACTCATGTCAAGTCTACGATATAAAGAGAGAGGCATGACACTGACACCGGCTCCAAGATCACATAAAGAAGTTTTAACATAGTTTCCTTTAATGGAGCAAGGTATAGTGGGTACTCCTGGATCTCCTAGTTTCTTAGGTATTCCACCTTTAAAGAGGTAATCAGCAAGCATGGTGGAAATTTCTAATCTAGGTATATTTCTTTTATTGGTAATAATATCTTTCATATACTTAGCATAAGGATTTCTTTTAAGCACATCAGTCAAACGCATACGCAGAAAGATAGGTCTAATCATTTCAGCAAAGCGCTCAAAATCCTCATCATACTTTTTCTTGGATGGTTTCGGAGGAAAAGGCATAGGTTTCTGAACCCATGGCTCTCTTTCCCTACCGTGCTTCCTAGCAACAAACTCTCTCTTATCATAACGTTGATTCTTTGATTGTGGGTTATCAAGATCAATAGTAGGTTCAATTTCTACATCATTATCATTGCTAGGTTGAGCATCATCATGAACACAATCATTAATACTATCACTAGGTTCATGTTCATTACTAGATTGTGTCTCAGCATCAGAAACAAATATATCATTGGGATTCTCAGGTGTGTCAGCGATAGGTTCATAGAAGCATGCAAAGTCTTATCAATTTTCTTTTTCTTCTTCTTGGAAGAACTAGGTGCATCTAAATTAGCTCTTTGAGAATCTTGCTCAATTCTCTTAGGATGGCCCTCAGGATACAGAGGTTCCTAAGTCATTCTGCCTCCTCTAGTCACAACTCTAATGGCATTATCATTATTCTTCCTATTTAATTCATTGAGCAAATCATTCTGACCCTTAAGTACTTGTTCTACTTGAGTTGTGACCATGGAAGCATGTATACTACTCTAGAGAGATAGTCACTCAAGCGATCAATCGTATAAGCACTATGTTGCAATTGTCTACCAATATAAGCATTGAAGTTTTCTTGTTTCACAATAAAATTGTCAAACTCATCTAAGCATTGGCGAGCAGACTTATAACAAGGAATATCACCTTTATCAAATCTATAAAGAGAATGTACCATTACTACCTGTGTTAGGCTATCAGGACCATGTATTTCTTCAATAGGTGGTAAATTCTTAACATCTATAGCTTTAATACGTTTTTCTTTCATAGATTTCTTTGCCTCTTGCATATCTTCAGGACTGAGAAATAGAACACCCCTTTTCTTTGGAGTTAGCTTAGGGGCTGGTTCAGGAAGTGTCCAATTATTTTCATTGGCCAGCATATTATTCAATAGTAATTCAGCTTGATCAACTGTTCTTTCCCAGAAAACACAACCAGCACAACTATCCAGGCGGTCTCTGGAAGCATCGGTTAGTCCATTATAAAAGACTTCAAGTATATCGTTCCTCTCAAGAGGATGATCAGGCAAAGCATTAAGTAATTGGAGAAGCCTACCCTAAGCTTGTGGGAGACTCTCTTCTTTAATTTGCACAAAGTTATATATTTCCCGTAAGGCAGCTTGTTTATTACGAGCGGGAAAATATTTAGCAGGGAAGTAATACATCATATCTTGGGGACTACGCACACAACCAGGATCTAGAGAATTAAACCGAGTCTTAGCATCACCCTTTAACGAGAACGGAAATAACATAAGGATATAGTTATAACAAATCTTTTCATCGTTGGTGAACAGGGTGGCTATATCATTCAACTTAGTAAGATGTGCCACAATAGTTTCAGACTCATAGCAATGGAAAGGATCAGATTCAACCAACGTAATTAACTCTGGATCAACAGAGAAATCATAATTCTTATTAGTAACAAAGATAGGTGATGTAGCAAAAGCAGGGTCATGTTTCATTCAAGCATTCAAAGACTTTTCTTTCAGCTTAGCTAATAATTTCTTAAGATATCTATCATTGCAAGCAAGAAAGTATCTAGCAGTTTCTTCATCCACAACATAACCCTCAGGAACAACAGGCAATTCATACCTATTGGGAGAAACTTCGTCATCACTTTCCTAAATATTATCAGTTTCAATATGTGCATTCAAACTAACCTTAGCAATTTGTTCATCTAGAAATTCACCTAGTTGCACAGTATTATCAGGCATAGATGCAGTTTCATCATACATAGCAGAAGTGGCATCATCAAGGATATACGACATATCAGATTCAATAGCAGGAGTAGGTGTCGCAAGTTTACCCATAACAGATGGTGAATCAAGTGCAGAGCTAGATGGCAGTTCCTTACCTCCTCGTAGTTGAGGGTAAGATCTTTGTTTTTCAGTCCTTCAAAATCTTCATAGTGATCAACAGATATAAATCCCTAGTGACTTAAAGAATAGAGCTATGTTCCTCAGCAATGGCGCCAGCAAATAGTCTTGATAACCCACAAGTGTAGGGGATCGCAACAGTTTTCAAGGGTAAAGTATTCAACATAAATTTATTGATTCTACACAAGGGGAGCCAAAGAATACTCTTAAGTATTAGCAGCTGAGTTGTAAATTCAACCACACCTGGAAACTTAGTATCTGCAGCAAGATAGTTTAGTAGCAAAGATATATGGTAATAGTGGTAACAGCAATAAAAGTAACGATAGTGTTTATGTAGTTTTTGTAACAGTAGCAGCGGGAAAGTAAATAAGCAACAAGCAATACGTGAAAAGCTCGTAGGCATTGGATCGGTGACGAAGAATTATGTCGGATGCAATTCATCATGTAAAAGTTATAACCTAGGGTGACACAGAACTAGCTCCAGTTCATCAATGTAATGTAGGCATGTATTCCGAATATAGTCATACATGCTTATGGAAAAGAACTTGCATGGCATCATTTGTCCTACCCTCCCTTGGCAGCAGGGTCCTATTGGAAACTAAGGGATATTAAGGCCTCCTTTTAATAGATAACCGGACCAAAGCATTAACACATAGTGAATACATGAACTCCTCAAACTACGCTCATCACCGGGAGTGTTCCTGATTATTGTCACTTCGGGGTTGCCGGATCATAACGCATAGTAGGTGACTATAGACTTGCAAGATAGGATCAAGAACACACATATATTCCTGAAAACATAATAGGTTCAGATCTGAAATCATGGAACTTGGGCCCTAGTGACAAGCATTAAGCATAGCAAAGTCATAGCAACATCAATCTCAGGACATCGTGGGTACTAGGGATCAAACCCTAACAAAACTAACTCGATTACATGATAAATCTCATCCAACCCATTACCGTCCAGCAAGCCTACGATGGAATTAGTCACGCACAACGGTGAGCATCATGAAATTGGTGATGGAGGAAGGTTGATGATGACGATGGCGACGATCTCCACTCTCCGGAGCCCCGAACGGACTCCAGATCGGCCCTCCAGAGAGAGATTAGGGCTTGGCGGCGGCTCCGTATCGTAAAACGCGACAATTCTTCCTCTCTGATTTTTTTCTCCCCGAAAGTGAATATATGGGGTCCGGAGATACGTCGGTGGAGCGTCAGGGGTCCCACGAGGCAGGGGGCGCGCCAGGGGGAGGGGGCGCGCCCCCACCCTCGTGGACAGGGTGTGAGCCCCCTGGTCTGGATCTTTCTGCAGATATTTTTTATATTTGCCGAAATAATTCTTTGTGGATTTTTATGTCATTCCGATGACTTTTTATTTCTGCATAAAAACAACACCATGGCAATTCTTCTAAAAACAACGTCAGTCCGGGTTAGTTCCATTCAAATCATGCAAGTTAGAGTCCACAACAAGGGCAAAAGTGTTTGGAAAAGTAGATACATTGGAGACGTATCAGCGAGCTGCCCTCGTCGTCTCCTCATTCTCATTTGCCTCCTCCCTGGTTATAGTATATCTCCCTTTTGCCTGAAAGTCAAAGAAGGTAGGAGCAGGGAGAGCAATATGGACAGTGCAACGCCTGTCGAAGATTAGTCGATACTAGAGGAATTGTTCATCCCTCTCAACAAATTGATGGCGAATCATGGCACTATAATCTAAATAAGCATGAGGCAACTCCGCATCATTCTCGTGTATAGGGACATGAAGATAATTAGCAAAGCGAGTGTCATAAATTCCACCAACAGATCACCATTTAAACCATTATGATGTAACCTATGTGCAACAATGGCCCCCAAATTATATTTTCTATCACCTAATACTTCACTTTTGAGGACACTAAGATCTGGCACACACATGTGGCAAGCTTCATCTTTATCGTTAATGCATCTACCAATGAAGAGAGCAAAATAATGTATAGAGGGAAAATGAATGCTCCCTATGGTAACTTGGGTAACTTCTCTAGATTCCCTCACAGTAATACTAGCTAGAAAGTCTGTATACTCATATTTGCGAGGTTCACCAACACTACCCCACTGTGGGAGTGTACAAGCATCATTAAAATATTCTAAACCCATAGTATATGATTTATCATAGAGATCAAACAAGACAGTGGGAGAGTTACGTGAAGATGTAAATTTAAACCTTCTAACAAAGGTATCAATTAAGTAGTGGTATTGGGGGCACTTATCTGACTCGAACTTCTCAATATCCGCATTACGCACATACGTGTAAAATTCTTCCTTGATACCTGCCCGGATCATAAATTCTTGTGACGGCCATTCGCAGGGCCACACTTGAGCTACCCTTGGTAACTCATTGTCTGCCTCGTGTATCGCGAGCCTTGGTCCTTGCTTTCTTGAGAAACCTCCTTGAAAGATTTTCCTATGCATTTTCTCAGGAATATTTCTGAAATTTTTAGTGACTCGAAATAAAATTGAACCAAACTCAACAAGATTGATAGCAACTACTCCTACAAGTGCCAAGAGACTATATCATTCATTAGAACTACTTGGAATCACATATATTTGACATGCAAGCTCAAGAACAGTGTCACCTAAGCAGCAAAAAATTTGCAATAAATAAAGCACTAGAACAAAAACTAATTGGACCAATGGTGGAGTTACATACCAAGGAACAATCTCCCCAAATAGTTTTGTGAATAGAGCTTTGAGCAAGGAGATCGAAAATGGCAGCAAGATGAGCTAGAACTCGTGCTTGAGCTGGATAGTGATTTTTTTGGGAGGATGGAGTTTGTGGGTGCTGGAGTAAGTGGAGGGAGGGCATGTGGGGCCCACGAGGCAGGGGGCGCGCCCTGCACCCTCGTGGGCAGGTGCTGGCTGCCCCTGCTGTGTTCTCAGTGCCAAATATTCACAAATATTCTAGAAAAAAAATCATATTTCAATTTCAGGGCATTTGGAGAACTTTTATTTTCGGGGTATTTTTTTATTGCAAGGATAACTCTGAAAACAGACAGAAAATACTAATTTTGCTTTATTTAATCTAATTAACAGAAAGTAAAAGGAGGGTACAGAAAGTTGTGCTATCTAGATTCACCCATCTCATGCTCATCAAAAGGAATCCATTAACAAGGTTCATAAAGTCTTGTTAATAAACTCTATCCGAATAACATGAAACCGGAGAATTTTCGAATAACGCTAGGTTACCTAAATGGGGATATGCATGTCCCCATCAATAAGAATATCATATTTCTTCTTGACAGTAGGAAGAGGAAATTCAAAACCTCCAATTGTAATAGTTGAATTTTTTCCAATAGAATTGATACCGTGGACCTGAGGTTGTTTCCTCGGAAAGTGTACTATATGCTCATTACCATTAACATGAAAAGTGACATTGCCTTTGTTGCAATCAATAACAGCCCCTGCAGTATTCAAAAAGGGTCTACCAAGGATAATAGACATACCGTCGTCCTCGGGAATATCAAGGATAACAAAGTCCGTTAGAATAGTAACATTTGCAACCACAACAGGCACATCCTCACAAATATCGACAGGTATAGCAGTTGATTTATCGGCCATTTGCAAATATATTTCAGTAGGTGTCAACTTACTCAAGTCAAGTCTACGATACGAAGAGAGGGGCATAACACTAACACCGGCTCCAAGATCACATAAAGCAGTTTTAACATAGTTTCTTTTAATGGAGCAAGGTATAGTAGGTACTCCCGGATCTCCTATTTTGTTAGGTATTCCACCCTCAAAAGTGTAATTGGCAAGCATGGTGGAAATTTCAACTTCATGCATCTTTATTTTATTTGTGATAATGTCTTTCATATACTTACCATAAAGATTTGTTTTAAGCATATCAGTCAAACGCATACGCAAAAAGATAGGTCTAATCATTTCAGCAAAGCACTCAAAATCCTCATCATCCTTTTTCTTGGATGGTTTAGGAGGAAAGGGCATGGGTTTCTGAACCCATGGTTCTTTTTCATTGCCATGCTTCCTAGCAACAAAGTCTCTCTTATCATAACGTTGATTCTTTGATTATGGGTTATCAAGATCAACAGCAGGTTCAATCTCTACATCATTATCATTGCTAGGTTGAGCATCATCATGAACATCATCATTAACATTATCACTCGGGTCATGTTCATTACCAGATTGTGTCTCAGCATCAGAAATAGAGATATCATTAGGATTCTCAGGTGTGTCAGCTACAGGTTCACTAGAAGCATGCAAAGTCCTATCATTTTTCTTTTTCTTCTTCTTAGAAGAACTAGGTGCATCTAACTTAGCTCTATGAGAATCCTTCTCAATTCTCTTATGGTGGCCTTCAAGATACGGAGGTTCCTGGGTCATTTTAGCACCTCTAGTCATAACTCTAAGAGCATTATCAATTTTATTACTGTTTAATTCATTGAGCAAATCATTTTGTGCTTTAAGTACTTGTTCTACTTGAGTGGTAACCATAGAAGTGTTTACTAATGAGCTTCAATTCACCTTTAACTCCAGACATATAATATTTCAAGCATCCAATCATATAAGAATTACGTTGCAATTGTCTACCAACATAAGCATTGAAGTTTTCTTGTTTCACAATGAAGTTGTCAAACTCATATAAGCATTAGCTAGCAGACTTATAATGAGGAATATCACCTTCATCAAATCTATAAAGATAATTTACCTTTACTACATGTGTCGGATTATCAAGACCATGTATTTCTTCAATAGGCGGTAAATTTTTAATATCTTTAGCTTTAATACCTTTCTCTTTCATATATTTCTTCGCCTCTTGCATATCTTCAGGACTAAGAAACTGAATAGCCCTTTTCTTCAGAGTTGGCTTAGGGGCTGGTTCAGGAAGTGTCGAATTATTTTCATTGGTCAACATATTATTCAATAATAATTCAACTTGATCAACTGTTCTTTCCCTCAAAACACAGCCAACACAACTATCCAGGTGGTCTCTGGAAGCATTGGTTAGTCCATTTTAAGAGACATCAAGTATTTCATTCCTCTGAAGAGGATGATCAGGCAAAGCATTAAATAATTGGAGAATCCTCTCCCAAGCTTGTGGGCGAATCTCTTCTTCAATTTGCACAAAATTATATATTTCCCATAAGGCAGCTTGTTTCTTATGAGCGGGAAAATATTTAGCAGAGAAGTAATAAATCATATCCTAGGGACTACGCACACAACCAGGGTCAAGAGAATTAAACCATGTCTTAACATCACCCTTTAACGAGAACGGAAATAACTTAAGGATATAGTAATAACGAATCTTTTCCTCATTGGTAAACAGGGTGGCTATATCATTCAACATAGTAAGATGTGCCACAACAGTTTCAGATTCATAGCCATGGAAAGGATCAGATTCAACCAAAGTAATTAACTCGGGATCAACAGAGAAATTATAATCCTTATCAGTAACAAAGATAGGTGAAGTAGCAAAAGCAGGGTCATATTTCATTCTAGCATTCAAAGACTTTTCTTTCAGCTTAGCGAATAATTTCTTAAGATCATATCTATCATTGCAAGCAAGAAAGTCTCTAGCAGTTCCTTCATCCATAACATAACCCTCAGGAATAACAGGCAATTCATATCTAGTGGGAGAATATTCATCATCACTTTCATCAATATTATCAGTTTCAATATTTGCATTCTCCCTAACCTTAACATTTTGTTCATCTAGAAATTCACCTGGTGGCACAATATTATCAAGCATAGAAGTAGTTTCATCATACATAGCAGAAGTGGCATTATGAAGAACATGTGACATATCAGATTCAATAGCAGGAGTAGGTGTCGCAAGTTTACTCATAAAAGAGGGTGAATCAAGTGCAGAGCTAGATGACAGTTCCTTACCTTCCCTCGTAGTTGAGGGATAAATCTTGGTTTTTGAGTCTTTCAAGTTCTTCATAGTCTTGATAACCCACAAGTGACTTAAAGAATATAGCTATGCTCCCCGGCAACGGCGCCAGAAAATAGTCTTGATAACCCACAAGTTTAGGGGATCGCAACAGTTTTTGAGAGTAAAGTATTCAACCCAAATTTATTGATTCGACACAAGGGGAGCCAAAGAATACTCACAAGTATTAGCAGCTGAGTTGTCAATTCAACCACACCTGGAAACTTAGTATCTGCAGCAAGGTAATTTAGTAGCAAGGTAATATGGAAGTAACGGTAACGGTAGCAAAAGTAGCGATTGTGTTTTTGTAGTGATTGAAACAGTAGAAGCGGAAACGTAAATAAGCAACAAGAAATATGTGAAAAGCTCGTAGGCATTGGATCGGTGATGGATAATTATGTCGGATGCGAATCATTGTGTAATAGTTATAACATAGGGTGACACAGAACTAGCTCCAGTTCATCAATGTAATGTAGGCACATATTCCGAATATAGTCATACGTGCTTATGGAAAAGAACTCGCATGACATCTTTTGTCCTACCTATAATGCCCAGTATGAGATTATACCTCCCATGTGTCGAGGCACGACTTAATGGCATAATATCATACTGGAATGATCTCAAGAATGGTATCTTTGCACAACTCATGTAAAAGAGGGATGAAATTGCAAAAGAGTAGTTGGCTTACACTCGCCACGTCACACAATGCATTACATAAACATTCAACATCCAAATAACATCAGAGTCGGACTACGGACGAAGATCCAAATGAAAGATACCATAAATAAATAACAACCTGAGGTCCCGATCATCCTAGTAAGAGCCCTACTGATCCTCTGGATAAGACACGTAGTATCGCCCACGTTCTTCATCGAACTCCCAATACAACTCTGTGCCATCACCTGTGTAGTTCACCATGGTACCTGCATCTGGTGTTGTGTAGAATCTATGAGCCACGGAGGACTCAGCAATATCGTTCTCGGGTAGCAAAACTATCTAAGCATTGGGTGTGGAACAAGGCTGAAGAACAAGGTTGCAGCTGCAGTAGTAATAGCTTACGTGTTTAGAGCGAGAAGAGAAGTGCCAACGTTCGTCAAAGTGATCATGAAGTGATCCTATCTAAGCACGTCAAACATAACCCCACCATGTTCACTTCCCGAACCTCTTAGGAAAGCGACCGTCACGGTTACTCACGCTGGTAGTGTATTCTGAACATGGTGTCAAGTTTTCTACAATCGTATATTAACAAATTCCCGTCTACCACATAACCACGGGCACGGCTTTTGAAAGATCAAACCCTGCAGGGTGTCCCTACTTAGCCCATCACAAGCTCACGATCTGCGGAGTCGTAACTCCAAGGTGGGAAGACCTGAGTATTCTCGGAATACCGTGCTCAAGATATTCCGACTAAGGTAAAACTAATCCAGCAAGACCTCCCCGCGTGCCTACGCTCTGATAGTAGCCGCGCGTATCTTGTCTCAGGCCACGACCGGATGGGCGATTCTACAGGATTTTACCAGCCCTTGAGTTCCCCCGAGGTGGCCCCGCAGAACCCCCAGTTTGGACCAACACTCATGTGGAGCACTGGCCCGGGTTGTTGATTAAGAAAAAGGTTTATAACTCCCTATGCAAGTTTTAGTTATTAGGCAAATGTAAAACCAATGTCAGGCCTTGCTGGAAAAGCTTTAGAGCTAAGCGGGTTATTGAGGGGGGCCCATAAACCCCAACCGTGTTAGGGACGCAAAAATCAAGGAACATAACACCTGTTTAAATGGTTCCTAGGAAGGCATGAGTGGAACAAAACACCAAGAAAGAGGCTTAGCCTTCCACCCATTACCAATATATAGATGATTTGGTTTAACAGATTATATATTGTGATATCCCAACAATAACTTCAACGTGAAGCAAGAATCTTCAAATCTTCTCCTGCAACTAACAATGCTATAAGAGGGGCTGAGCGAAGCTTACGTAGCCAATCAAAGGTTTGCTAGGTTGGGTGGTTAGAGAGGTTCATGGCAACAATAGGAGGCTGACAAATAGACATAGGCATCGAGGCAATAAGCTAAAAAGCGAGACATCTAGCATAGGCAAAGATAGTAATGATATCTGGGTAAGGTCATCTTGCCTGTTGAGTCATCGGTGGGATCGTAATCTTGCTCCTCACACTCAACCTCGGTAGGAACCTCGTACTCGATCTCGGCTCTCGGCTCTACTCAACACAAGAACACAACATGGCACAATATCAACACGGTGCAATGCACAATCAACATGATGCAAGTATGATGTGCGTATGCATGTGGAAGCACTTGAGCCTAAGGAGAAGATGATGGAACAGGCTTTATCTTGGAAAACCAAGCAAGCCACTGGATAGAGGGGAAGATTTTGGTTGAAATCGATATAAAGATCGCCGGAAACGGACACACGGTTTGCAAAAGGCAAGCAAAACAATATTCACACAAAGCTGCAGTTTACAGCCACATGGCATGTTTGGAGCAAGAAATAATCATGCTACAACACTCAAACATGGAGATAAAGGGCATGGACATGAAGTAGACATGATACTTAACATTTATGAACTTCGAACACACCCAAAAACCTACTGGAACACAATTAACCAAGCATGGCAAGTTGCAATAAATTTATCCAGACTTAGCAAAAATCTGAGAAGGCAAAAACATCATCACGATGCTGCATTCAGAGGCACAAAACAGCATGCATATCAACTCCACTAAGTATATAAAGATCATGGACATGTAGTAGACATAGCATACATCAAACAACTCCATTGGAGCAACTCCATAGGAGGCATGGATCCATAGCAACAAGCTTCACCAAATTGATGATGCTGGTAAAAACCTGACAGGTAAAATTTATAGGAACTTGGGAGCAAGAAATAAATAAGCTACAGCAGGCCATATGTGCAAGTAAGGGCATGGATGGATACAGCATAACATGGACAAAAAGGAATAATCATTTGACATACTAAAACATGCATGGATTTCAGTGAGGCATCAAGCAAATATAGCATCAAGTTAACAGATTTCTAGACTTAGCAGTTTTTCACAAAGTATAAAACAGAAACATTGGCATGGCATGTTTACAAGCTTGTTTAAGTCACCTCAAGGCATATCATGGAAAATGGTTTGCACCACAGCAAAGACAATATGATTGTGCTTCTAAAACATATTGACATGTGGCATGAAGACAAACACATCAATAGCAATGAGCAAGTCAAAATAGCATCTCACAACAAGTTTCAGCACTTAACAGCCACATGCACTTTTGCAACAGAGATTAACTTGGCAATATGACACCTAACATGAATGCTACAACAACCATCATGTAGAGCACTTCACAATGAACATTTTGACATATCTTATGCTCGATTTGGACCAACATGCACAAAGTTATCATATCTCAAACATGGCAACGAAATTACAAGTAACAGCAGTTTTAAACATATAGCACTCTTGCTACGATGATTAGGTCATCAATATTAACTCCAACAAGCATGCCACAGTGGAACAAAATGAAGAGCATTTCATAATGAACATTTTGATATATTACTTGCCCAAAACGTATCTACGGGCACAAAGTTACAGCCATGCAAAGGATGCAACAAAATAACGGAATCTGGGGACTTGGTGGAAAAAAATACCATCTGAAAAGTCAACCCAGGACGAGGATATCCCGGGACGGAGTGGATCCGGCGGGGACGGGGTGTTTGGTTCGATGAGCCGGTGGATCTCGTCCCGATCCACGGGCTCACCGGAGAAGACGACGGGCGGCGGCTCCGGCGGTCGCCGGCGATGGAGAAGGCGGCGGCGGGGAGCCGGGCGGCGCGGCCAAGGCGGCGAACGGCCGGCGGTGGGGCAAGGTTCGCCAGCGGCGGAGGACAGAGCGGGGCGGGGGAGTTGTGCGGGCGCGGGGCGGTGGAGGCGCGCGGACCGGGCGGGCCGGCCTCGGGCTCGCGGGCCCACGGCAGGGCTGGTGGGAGGCGGCGGTGAAGGGGCCATGTGGCGCGATGCGGCGGTCGGTCGGACATGTCTGGCCGGGACGGACGCGTCTGGCCGCGAGGGAGGAGGTTTTTTAGGGTTTCGTTCGCAAAAATGGACGTGGGGGCGTTTTTATAGGCATAGGGAGCTAGGAGACTCCAAATGGGGTGCGGTTTTCGGCCACGCGTTCACGATCCGACGACCAAGAGGATGGGAGTGGTTGTGCTGGGTTAGTGTGCTGTTGTGGAGGGGGTCTTGGGCCAAAAAGAAGAGGAGCTTTTAGCCCACTAGGTTAACCGTTGGAGTACCAAACGAACTCCAAACGCGATGAAACTTGAAAGGCGTCCTACACGTACCAAAACAACAACGCACGACAAGTCACACCTCATTCCGGGAAGGTTACATGGCCACACACGAAAGAAGGACTCGGGGGTGCCACGGGCACGTGTGTGAGTGTCGGAACTCGAAACGGACAACGGGGAGAGGCGAGTGGGACCGGGTGCAAGTGACAACACGAATGCAATGCAATGCACATGACAACATGACATGGATGAAATGCACACACGCACGCGACAAAACGAAGAAACCCGAAATGAAAGAAGAGCCCAGAATGGAATTGTTGAAGTCAACGTTTCATATATTGCCATAAATGGAAGGTGTTACATATGGGGTGTTACAAACTCTCCTCTACTACAAAAAGATCTCGTCCCGAGATCTAGGACTGGAAGAAGGAAGGATACTCGGAACGAAGGTGATTTTCTCGTTCCCACGTAGCTACTCGGTCGGTATGGTGTGACCACTTCACTTTCAAGAACTTGATGGACTTGTTGCGGGTCTTGCGCTCAGTTTCTTCAAGAATAGCAATAGAGTGCTCATGGTAAGACAAGTCTTGTTGAAGATCAATCTCCTCGAACGGAATTGTGCGTTCAGGTGTCTTGAAGCACTTGCGGAGTTGAGACACGTGAAACACATCATGAACATTTGCAAAGTTGGAGGGAAGCTCAAGTTGATATGCTAGATCGCCTCTTTTGCCAAGAATCTTGAAAGGGCCCACGTATCTAGGAGCAAGCTTTCCTTTGATACCGAATCTTTGGGTTCCTTTCATAGGAGAAACATGGAGATAGACATGATCTCCAACATCGAAAGCCAAGTCACGATGCTTTCCGTCATAGTAACTCTTTTGACGTGAGTGAGCGGCCTTGAGATTCTCACGTATGACTTTGCACATTTCTTCGGCTTCTGAGATCAAATCATTGCCAAGAAGTTGACATTCACCAGTCTCGGACCAGTTGAGCAGGGTACGACACTTTCTTCCATAGAGGATTTCAAAAGGAGCTTTGTCGGCACTTGCTTGGAAACTGTTGTTGTAAGAGAACTCGGCAAACGGGAGACAATCTTCCCACTTCATGCCAAAAGATATGACACAAGCTCTCAGCATGTCTTCGAGGATCTGGTTCACTCTTTCGACTTGACCACTAGTCTGAGGGTGAAATGCAGTGCTGAAATGAATCTTAGTGCCCATGGCTAACTGAAAGGAGTCCCAGAACTTGGATGTGAACAAACTTCCATGGTCCGAGGAGATGACTTGAGGAATGCCATGCAACGGAACAATTCTGGAAGTGTACAACTCTGCCAACTGAGCTGCGTTGATGGATTCTTTGACGGGAAGGAAGTGAGCTAGTTTGGTTAGCTTGTCAATCACAACAAAGATAGCATCACTCCCCTTCTTGGACTTAGGAAACCCAGTGATGAAATACATTTCCATGTGATCGAACTTCCACTCGGGAATAGGTAGAGGTTGGAGGAGACCGGCTGGACATTGATGCTCTGCCTTCACTCTTCTGCAGACATCACATTCATTCACGAATTGGGCAATCTCCCTTTTCATGCGAGTCCACCAGTAAGATTGCTTGAGGTCTTGGTACATCTTGGAACTTCCGGGATGAATTGAGAGGAGGAAGTCATGTGCTTCGTTCATTATGAGCTTCCTGAGATCACCCTTGGGAACCACAATTCTGTCCTCAAAGAACAAGGTGTCTTTCTCATCAACACAATAGCACTTATATTTGGGAGTACCCTTAGCAATACCATGTTTCACTTTCTACACCATAGCATCACTGAGTTGGGCCTCACGGATCTGATCTTCCAAGGTAGGAGCAAGTTGAAGGTTTGCAAGAAAGCCTTGTGGAACAACCTGGAGGTTGAGCTTCCTGAATGATTCACAAAGCTCAGGCTGAAACGACTTGAGAAGGAGACTGCTGCAATATGCCTTTCTGCTCAAGGCATCTGCAATGACATTGGCCTTGCGGGGTGTGTACTCAATGCTTGGATCATACTCTTGGATCATCTCAATCCAATGAGTCTGGTGAAGGTTCAGGTTTGGCTGTGTGAAGATGTACTTCAAGCTCTTGTGATTGGTGAAGATGTCCTCTTTTCTGCCCAACAGAAGGTGTCTCCACGTGATCAAGGCATGTACCACTACTGCTAGCTCGAGATCATGTGTGGGGTAATTCTTCTCATTTGGTTTCAACTGACGAGAAGTGTATGCCACAATCTTCTTGTCTTGCATGAGAACACCACCAAGTCCTTGTAAAGAAGCATCACAGAATACTTCATAGGGCTTGGACTCATCCGGAGGAGTAAGAACCAGAGCAGAAATGAGCTTCTCTTTAAGTGTTTTGAATGCCACATCACAATCAGGAGTCCAGTTGTACTTAATATTCTACTGCAATAGGTTGGAAAGAGGCTTGCCAATCTTGGAGAAGTTCTCAACGAACCTTCTGCAATAGCTAGCGAGACCAAGGAAGCTTCGGAGTTGCTTGACGTTCTACGGGGGTTACCAGTTGACAATAGCTTCAACTTTCTCGGGGTTGACAGAAATACCCTCAAAAGAGATGATATGGCCAAGATATAAGACCTTATCCAGCCAGAATTCACATTTGGAGAACTTCGCATAGAACTTATGTTCACGGGGCCTGTCTAGAACCAAACGGAGGTGCTTGGCATGGTTTTCTTCATTCTTGGAGAATACCAAGATGTCATCCCGATAGACGAGAACAAATTAATTGGTGTAGGGGTTGAATATGAAGTGCATCATCCTCGAGAAAGTGGGTGGAGCATTTGCAAGGCCAAAAGACATGACTGTGTATTCATAGGAGCCGTAGCTTGTTCTGAATACGGTGTTGTGAATATTCTCTTCACGGATACGAATCTGATGGTAACCCATCTGGAGGTCGAGCTTTGAGAACACCTTTGCTCCTTTGAGCTGCTCGAACAATTCATTGATATTGGGGAGCGGATACTTGTTCTTTATTGTCTTCCTGTTCAATGGCCGGTAATCAACACAAAGGCGCTCCGTGCCATCCTTCTTCTTGACAAATAGAACACCACAGCCCCAAGGAGAAGTACTAGGCCTGATTAGACCCATACGCTCTTGCTCATCGAGTTGTGTCTTCAGCTCCTTCAACTCATCAAGGGAAAGCTTGTACGGACGCCGACATGCTAGCTCGGTACCGGGCTCGAGTTCAATGACGAATTCAACTTGACGATGCGAAGGCATGCCTGGAAGCTCTTCAGGGAAAACATCTTCATATTCATTGACCACCGATGGCACTAATCTCGCCCTTGTCATTGAGAGAGAATAGCCTGATTGTGTTATCTCGAGAGGCGAAGATAATCACGTCTTCGTCAGGATGAGTAAGCTTGACTTCCTTATTTGCACAATCAATGTTTGCATCATGCTTGGACAGCCAATCCATCCCAAGAATAAGATCAATGTCGGAGTTACCGAGAATAACCGAAGAAACTAGAAAACTGTAATCTCCCATGTGAATAGATATGTCCGGAGCATACAAGCTAGAATGCATCTGTTTCCCTGGAGAAGTATTTGCTAATTGCCTTGGTAAAGCCACTATGTTCACATTATGCTTGGATGCAAATGGACATGACATGAAAGAATGACATGCACCAGAATCAAACAAAACTTTAGCAGGTTTAAGGTTGACTAGAAGGTTACCAAGTATCACATCTAAAGAATTCTCTGCTTGAGCTGCATTCATCAGATTCACTCTTGCAACCTTGGGATCGTGCTTGACAATAGCAGTGCTGACAGGTGGAGGACACGGAAGGCGCCTTGGGTTGAGACACTTGTTAGCATAATGACCCTTCTGAGTGCACTTGTTGCAAACCACTTTTGAGAGAGGACGGTGATAAGGAGCACTTGACTTCGAAGCTTGAAAGTGATTCTTGGACTGATTGCTTGGGTTGGGTGGGTGGGAGAAACCACCGCCACCAGAGTGCTTGTTGTTGTTGTTGTTGTTGGGAGGGCGGAGCACTGGAGGAGGTGGAAGCCAAAACTTCTGCTGCTTTGCAACCACTTGGGAAGAAGAGGAGGAGTTAACAACATCTCTGATCCTGTTTTTCGAAGCTTCAACCTTGAGCTGGGCTGCCTCTTACTTAAGGGCCATGTTATAGAATTGATCAAATTCATCCGGCTCGAACAAGGTGAGAGCTGGTTGGAGTTCATCCATCAGACCACCACGGAACTGATAAATCTTGCTCTTCAAATCTGGGATGTCTTGCTTGGCATAGCGGGCAAGGTTCTGGAACTTGACATTGTATTGATAAACGGACATGGTGCCTTGCTTCAGGTTGCGGAATTGCTCACCCATGCCTTCGATGACACTGGTTGGAATGTGGTGAGAGCGGAAATCCTTGCAGAAGTCAGTCCACGAGATTTCACGTCCCTCTCTGGAATCTTTTTACTGTTGCCACAAATCAGCGGCTTGGTCCTTGAGTTGGAAGGCGGCAAACTTGACATAATCCTTAGGTCTCACGTTACTGCACTTGAAATACTTTTTGATGTCTGTTATCGAGTCTTCAGCATCTAGCAGATCCACACAGTAACTGAACGCCTTCGGTTGGTTCGCCAGGAATTGGTTGAGAGTTGCAAAGTGAGGTTGATTGAACAGATTGCCTTGGCCTTGGTTCCCATGACCACCTTGATTTTCTTGGTTTGCTTGAATGTTCTGCATCATTTGCATAAGCATCTGGGTGTTCTGGTTTGTCTCTTGCATAATTTCTCTCCAGGTCTCAGACGGAGGAGGAGGGGAAGGAGGACGATCAGGAACTTCTTCACCCTCTGGGTTAGCATTCGGAACCTTCTTAGGAGCCATCCTGAATGAGATGACAACTATTAGCCATTGATTGAAAATATATAAGCTAAATCAACGGCTAGAATTGTAACATAAGTCTTCACAAGAACATTCGAACAAAAATGGACGAATGTAAACCACAATTTAATGGTACAACAATCTTCTCGAGAAGCCACTTGGGATAACAAAAGGTAAATAAAAACAACAAGAGCAGATAGAACAAATACAAGATAGAAGCTTCGTTCCACATGTTCATGTTGAAAGCTCATGGAACGTGTTACAAAAAGGGTTTGCAATCCCCGGATCAGCATAGCCAAGGACCCTTTAAGATGCAACTCCCGATAGGAACAACGCCCATAAAACTGGTTCACTCTATGTAGAACCCCGAACTCCATATCATGCATTCGTTGGAAGAATGCCTACGAGCTACTAGATGAACCCAACTATTAATTTCCGAAAGTTTACAGTTATGCAATCAGGTGTTGGGGATACAGGGGAAGCACCGCGCACTCAATTCTAATCCTACATCGAGCTGTATCCATCCTTCAACACATAACCAGTTATTTTCGGAAACCGTTTACCTCGGACCTTCGAAACGTATCTGCTATACAAGCTATGGCAATACTCCCGAACTACCTCCCCAGTACTGGGTGATGTCGGGGTTATCTTGCCACTAACCGCATAGAAGAGTTTTCGATGTCGGCCGTCTTAAGTATTCCAGAACTGCTGCGATAGATTTGTGATGACAACACCTCGGAGCTCAACTCCCCGGGACACTTCCACAACCCCTAAATGATAGGAGGCATCGAGAACAATGTTCTCGTCACAAAGACATCGGAACAATCCAAACAACACTCGCGTGATCCTAAAAATAAATTAGTGAATTTTTTAGAGTAGAAGATATAGAGTAATCCTCCGGAGTCCTCACTAGAGGGATAAAGGGATGAGGAGTAAAATAAATCCTACTCTCCGATATATATATATAGGACTCAAAACATTTTCAAGTGTGTGCCTAGACTCAACCGTCAACGATTCGATCAATCAGTGGGGGCTCCTAGGTCGGAGAAGGCTCAGATTACCAACTTGTAATGCCCAGTATGAGATTATACCTCCCACGTGTCGAGGCACGACTTAAAGGCATAATATCATACTGGAAATATCTCAAGAATGGTATCTTTGCACAACTCATGTAAAAGAGGGATGAAATTGCAAAAGAGTAGTTGGCTTACACTCGCCACGTCACACAATGCATTACATAAACATTCAACATCCAAATAAAATCAGAGTCCAACTACGGACGAAGATCCAAATGAAAGATACCATAAATAAATAACAACACGAGGTCCCGATCATCCTAGTAGAGCCCTACTGATCCTCTGGATAAGACACGTAGTATCGCCCACGTTCTTCATCGAACTCCCAATACAACTCCGTGCCATCACCTGTGTAGTTCACCATGGTACCAGTATCTGGTGTTGTGTAGAATCTGTGAGCCACGGAGGACTCAGCAATCCCGTTCCCGGGTAGAAACTATCTAAGCCTTGGGTGTGGAACAAGGCTGAAGAACAAGGTTGCAGCTGCACTAGCACTAGCTTACGTGTTTAGAGCGAGAAGAGAAGTGCCAACGTTCGTCAAAGTGATCACGAAGTGATCCTATCTAAGCACGTCAAACATAACCCCATCGTGTTCACTTCCCGAACCCCCTCGGAAAGCGACCGTCACGGTTACTCAAGATGGTAGTGTATTCTGAACATGGTGTCAAGTTTTCTACAACCGGAAATTAACAAATTCCCATCTGCCACATAACCGCAGGCACGGCTTTTCAAAGATCAAACCCTGCAGGGGTGTCCCAACTTAGCCCATCACAAGCTCACGATCTGCGGAGTCGCAACTCCAAGGTGGGAAGACCCGAGTATTCTCGGAATCCCGTGCTCAAGATATTCCGACTAAGGTAAAACTAATCCAGCAAGACCTCCCGGCGTGCCGACACCCTGATAGTAGTCGCGCGTATCTCGTCTCAAGCCACGACCGGATGGGCGATTCTACAGGTTTTTACCAGCCCTTGAGTTCCACCGAGGTGGCCCCGCAGAACCCCCAGTTTGGACCAACACTCATGTGGAGCACTGGCCCGGGTTGTTGATTAAGAAAAGGGTTTATAACTCCCTATGCAAGTTATAGTTGTTAGGCAAATGTAAAATCGATGTCGGACCCTGCTGGAAAAGCTTCAGCGCTAAGCGGGGTTATCGAGGGGGCCCATAAACCTCAACCGTGTTAGGGACGCAAAAATCAAAGAACATAACACCGGTTTAAACGGTTCCTAGGGAGGCATGAGTGGAACGAAACACCAAGCAAGAGGCTTAGCCTTCCACCCATTACCAATATACAGATGATTTGGTTTAACAGATTATATAATGTGATATCCCAACAATAACTTCAACGTGAAGCAAGAATCTTCAAATCTTCTCCTGCAACTAACAATGCTATAAGAGGGGCTGAGCGAAGCTTACGTAGCCAATCAAAGGTTTGCTAGGTTGGGTGGTTAGAGAGGTTCATGGCAACAATAAGAGGCTGACAAACAGACATAGGCATCGAGGCAATAAGCTAAAGAGCGAGACATCTAGCATAGGCAATGATACTAATGATATCTGGGTAAGGTCATCTTGCATGTTGAGTCGTCGGTGGGATCGTAACCTTGCTCCTCACACTCAACCTCGGTAGGAACCTCGTACTCGGTCTCGGCTCCCGGCTCTACTCAACACAAGAACACAACATGGCATAATATGAACACGGTGCAATGCACAATCAACATGATGCAAGTATGATGTGCGTATGCATGAGGAAGCACTTGAGCCTAAGGAGAAGATGATGGAAAAGGCTTTATCTTGGAAAACCAAGCAAGCCACAGGATAGAGGGGAAGATTTCGGTTGAAATCGATATAAAGATCGCCAAAAACGGGCACACGGTTTGCAAAAGGCAAGCAAAACAATATTCACACAAAGCTGCAGTTTACAGCCACATGGCATGTTTGTAGCAAGAAATAATTATGCTACAGCACCCAAACATGGAGATAAAGGGCATGGACATGAAGTAGGCATGATACTTAACAAGCATGAACTTAGAACACACCCAAAAACCTAATGGAACACAATTAACCAAGCATGGAAAGTTGCAATAAATTTATCCAGACTTAGCAAAAATCTGAGAAGGCAAAAACATCATCACGATGCTGCCTTCGGAGGCACAAAACAGCATGCATATCAACTCCACTAAGTATATAGAGATCATGGACATGTAGTAGACATAGCATACATCAAACAACTCCATTAGAGCAACTCCATAGGAGGCATGGATCAATAGCAACAAGCTTCACCAAATTGATCATGCTGATAAAAACCTGATAGGTAAAATTAATAGCAACTTGGGAGCAAGAAATAAATAAGCTACAGTAGGCCATATGTGCAAGTAAGGGCATGGATGGATAGAGCATAACATGCACAACAAGGAATGATCATTTGACATACTAAAACATGCATGGATTTGAGTGAGGCATCAAGCAAACATAGCATCAGGTTAAGAGATTTCCAGACTTAGCAGTTTTTTAACTAAGTATAAAACAGCAACATTGGCATGGCATGTCTACAAGCTTGTTTAAGTCACCTCAAGGCATATCATGGAAACTGTTTGCACCACAGCAAAGACCATATGGTTGTGCTTCTAAAACATATTGACATGTGGCATGAAGACAAACACATCAATAGCAATGAGCAAGTCAAAACAGCATCTCACAACAAGTTTCAGCACTTAACAGCCACATGCACTTTTGCAACAGAGACTAACATGGTAGTATGACACCTAACATGAATGCTACAGCAACCATCATGTAGAGCACTTCACAATGAACATTTTGACATATCATATGCTCCATTTGGACAAACATGCACAAAGATATCATATCTCAAACATGGCAACAAAATTACAAGTAACAGCAGTTTTAAACATATAGCACTCTTGCCACGATGATTAGGTCATCAAGATTAACTCAAACTAGCATGCCAAAGTGGAACAAAATTAAGAGCATATCACAATGAACATTTTGATATATTACACGCCCAAAACGGATCTACGAGCACGAAGTTACAGCCATGCAAAGGATGCAACAAAATAATGGAATCTGGGGACTAAGTGGAAAAAATACCCTCTGAAAAGTCAATCCGGGATGAGGATATCCCGGGACGGAGTAGATCCGGCGGGGACGGGGTGTTTGGTTCAGTGAGCCGGTGGATCTCGTCCCGATCCACGGGCTCACCGGAGAGGACGACGGGCGGCGGCTCCGGCGGTCGCCGGCAATGGAGAAGGCGGCGGCGGGGAGCCAGGCGGCGCAGCCAAGGTGGCGAACGGCCGGCGGCGGGGCGAGGTTCGCCGGCAGCGGAGAACGGAGCGGGGCGGCGGAGTCGCGCGGGCGCGGGGCGGCGGAGGCACGCGGGCCGGGCGGGGCGGCGTCGGGCTCGCGGGCCCGCGGCAGCGCTGGTGGGAGGCGGCGGCGGAGGGGCCACATGGCGCGACACGATTCGCTGAGGGGCGGCGGTCGGACAGACGCGGCGAGGGAGGAGGTTTTTTAGGGTTTCGTCCGCAAAAATGGACGTGGGGGGACGTTTTTATAGGCATAGGGAGCTAGGAGACTCCAAATGGGGTGCGGTTTTCAGCCACGCGATCACGATCCGACGAGCGAGAGGATGGGAGTGCTTGTGCTGGGTTAGTGGGCTGTTGTGGAGGGGGTCTTGGGCCAAAAAGAAGAGGAGCTTTTAGCCCACTAGGTTAACCGTTGGAGTACCAAACGAACTCCAAACGCGATGAAACTTGACAGGCGGCGTACACGTACCAAAACAACAACGCAAGACAAGTCCCACCTCATTCCGGGAACGTTACACGGCCACACACAAAAGAAGGACTCGGGGGGTGCCACGGGCACGTGTGTGAGTGTCGGAACTCGAAACGAACAACGGGAAGAGGCGAGTGGGACCTGGTGCAAGTGACAACACGAATGCAATGCAATGCACATGACAACATGACATGGATGAAATGCACACACGCACGCGACAAAATGAAGAAACCTGAAATGAAAGAAGAGCCCAGAATGGAATTGTTGATGTCAACGTTTCATATATTGCCATAAATGGAAGGTGATACATATGGGGTGTTACACTACCCTCCCGTGGTAGCGGTTTCCTAGTGGAAACTAAGGGATAGTAAGGCCTCCTTTTAATAGAGTACCGTACCAAAGCATTAACTCATAGTGAATACATGAACTCCTCAAACTACGGTCATCACCGAGAGTGGTCCCGACTATTGTCACTTCGGGATTGCCGGATCATAACACATAGTTGGTGACTATTGACTTGCAAGATAGGATCAAGAACACACATATATTCATGAGAACATAATAGGTTCAGATCTGAAATCATGGCACTCGGGCCCTAGTGACAAGCATTAAGCATTGCAAAGTCATAGCAACATCAATCTTAGAACATAGTGGATAATAGGGACCAAACCCTAACAGAACTAACTCGATTACATGGTAAATCTCATCCAACCCATCACTGTCCAGCAAGCCTACGATGGGATTACTCACGCACGGCGGTGAGCATCATGGAATTGGTGATGGAGGAAGGTTGATGATGACGATGGTGACGATCTCCCCTCTCCGGAGCCCCGAACGGACTCCAGATCAGCACTCCTTAGAGAGATTAGAGCTTGGCGGCGGCTCCATATCGTAAAACGCAATAATTCCTCCTTTCTTATTTTTTTCTCCCTGAAAGTGAATATATGGAGTCGGGGGAGACGTCGGTGGAGCAACAGGGGGCCCACGAGGCAGCGGGCACGCCCTGGGGGGCGCCCCTACCCTCGTGGATAGGGTGTGGGCCCACTGGTCTAGTTCTTTCTTCAGATATTTTATATATATTCCAAAATAATTCTCCGTTGAATTTCAGGTCATTCCAAGAACTTTTATTTCTGCGCAAAAATAACACCATGGCAGTTCTGCTGAAAACAGCGTCAGTCCAGGTTAGTTCCATTCAAATCATGCAAGTTAGAGTCCAAAACAAGGGCAAAACTGTTTGGAAAAGTAGATATGTTGGAGACGTATCAGATGCTCTCCTCGACCACATCTTTGACAAGAGGAGCGTCGGCGTCGACGCCAGCACGGCTGGCCTACCCGGCAGACTTCGCCCATTCGACGAGCTCCTCTTCCTCAGCGGTGGCGTTGGCCTCATCCTCCATGTGATTGGTGCTGCCGGCCTCCACCGCAAGCGCTGCCTCCGCCGCCCTGGCGGCAATATAATCCAGCTCCGCCAGGGTGGTGTCGCAGATGAGCGCCGGCTCTTCATGGACATAGCTCTCCGGCAAGGTGTCGAAGAACTCCTGCACCTGATCCGCTGGCGGCTCGACCCAGGCCGGGTCAAGGCCGTGCGCGTTGAAGTACGGCATCATGGCAATGATGGCGAACTGGCGAGAGTTGTTGCCCAGTGGGACCACTCCCGGCGGCAACTCGAACAGAGGCCCCTTGACAGCCCTGCCTATCCTGGCGGCCTTGCCGGTCCTCTCAGCCCTGCCGTCGTAGTCCACGTCGAGCTGGAAGAGCCTCTGGCAAAGATGAGCATGCCCCATTACCATGAAGTTGTGCTTCCGACCAGAGCGGAGCCTCATGACGTCGGCCGCGTTCTAGAAAAGCCAAGCCGGCTTCCCCTTGTTGTGAAGTGGCGCGATTCGGAGGCGGATGAAATCATCCACAATCATCTCAAGGGTGAGCCCGGCCTGAGCGAGATGGTGGATCCTGGTGGTGGCGATCGAGAGCTTCTTGTCGTTGACGTCGACGTACCCCCACTCCTTGCAGCAGAACAGTGGGCTCTGACAAACTCGGCAGTACTCCGGTGGGTCATCCTCCTCAATCCATGCCATCGTCTCCTCCACTCCTCCCACCTCTCCTTCTGCGCACCCTCCGGATACGTACCCTTCCCATGGGTCCGTGAAATCCATGTGACGTCGCCGGAGATGGCGTACCCCGCCTGGATACGAGGATAGAAGTAATGGCGGAAGAGCGCCGTGCTGGGAACTACCCCGGTGAAACCCTCGCAAAAGTGGGCGAAGAAAGCCATCCACGCCACAACATTCAGCGTGAAATCAAGAAGATGGAAGCCGCAGGTGTGCATGATATCATTGAAGAAATCGGAGAAAGGGGGACAGAGGCCGCAGGAGAAGTAGTCAACAAAGAAGGGGTGCCGATTCGGTTCGGCCTGAGCGAATTGGGCGGGGACGACGCACGTGGCTGGATGCCCCGTCGTCTGACACCCCCACAGGGGCTGGAAGTAGTCCCTGAGATGGACCATCTTGACCATAGGAGTAGGCGTGCTGCATTCGAAGCACTGCCAGCTCACTCTTCGGTAACTCCTTCTCCCCCACATCCTCGGCCGCTCCCTTGCCGTTGCTGGACTTGGGACCCATGGCGACCGGGGAAGAGGAGAGAAATCGGAAGCGAGGAGAGCATGGCGGTAGTGAGCGGAGGCAAGAGCTTTAGCTTTTCACTTGGAGAAGAAGCAGATGAACGGCGATCCCGAGATTGGAGAAGCGCACAAGGTAAATGAGCAGCGCGCCTGAGGTTTTTTCCCTTTTTATGGGGAAGGTGCAGGCCGCCCCCTTTACCATTTACTGCGACGTGACACCGGCGTGCAGCAACCGCCCCACGCATGACCCCCACGTCAGCATAGATCATGGGGAAGCGCAACCACGGGAGGAGTTAATGCGGTAAAAGGGATCCAATCCCACTGCCAGCGCACCTTTCTGGGCCTAGCCCAACAACGCGTCGCGCATATATATCGTCCAGGCCCGGGGGCTCATGTCGATGTACAAAAGTAGGGGCACTCCTTTGTATGCCTTACTTGTGCACACGTAGTCAGTGCCACGCCTGCGACCACACATAACAAGGCGGAGGAGGGAAGGCAGAGACAGAAGGCTACCAGAGCAGCATCAAGAGACTGGCGCAAGGAGGCCAAGCAAGATGATAGGCTCTTCCTCGACAAGACTCTTGCCGGGGCAGCCTGCACACCCCCGGCAATAACCCTTGCTGGGGCAACTCACCCAAATGCTTCCGTTGCAGCCACCCTTGAGCCTAGGAGCACCAACATCATCAACAGCGTTGGAACCAAGGCTCGGGAAGCGCCCACGTGATGGCATGCAGATCTTTGTAAAGACAAGGGTCCATGACTCCTAAGATGAGAACCAGAAGACACGCGATCGCAAGGCTCCTTGCCGAGGATGCCCACGAGGCCCCAACAAGGCTCCTGGCCGAAGACACCCCGAAACCCCAGCAAGCCTCCTGCCGAGGACTGCCGAGGACGCTCACAGAAGCCCCGGCAAAGCCTCTTGCCGAGGACGCTCACAGAGGCTCCAACAAGACCCTTGCCAAGAACAGACGCAGGACCGCGGCAAGCTCTTGGCGCCCCATCGTCGCCCCAGCTCGGGGGCCGACCCACTAGCCCAGGCAAGAATCCACGTGGCAGCACGTGGTTCCCAATCAAGCTAGTCAAGCACCTACGTGGTGGCTTGCCGATCTTCGTGAAGACCCTACCAGCATGACATCTCAGCTGCCTGCCCTGCTGGCCTGGATGCGCATCACAACCAGACGGAGCGGCAGAGGACGGGGTGGGCCTCGTTCCCGTCCCCGATAAAGCAAGTGGACACCTAAGTAGCGCATTTAATGTGTCTTGTCTCGTAATGGCATGAGATAAGCTTGTGCACTGTATACCTTTCCACCTCTTGTGTGCCACTGTGGTAGCCCCTTTTTACTATAAAAGGAGGCTCGAGGCATACTGGAGGAGGATTCGGATCTTTTGGGCTAGACATGCACCGTAGCTAGTTCAAGAACTCAAGAACACTGAAATACACACCAAAGCAGGACTTGGGTATTACGCATTCCCGCGGCCCGAACCTGGGTAAATGATCCTTGTGCTGATTCTTAGACCCGCTCTTTGCACAACCTCGCACCCGCCAACCGTAGAAGGGATTCCAGTGATCCCATAGGCGTCGTTCTCCATCGACACTTGGGGATGCCCCGGGAAGGCATCCCCTCTTTCGTCTTTGTCTATCGGTAACTTTACTTGAGACTATATTTTTATTCACCACATGATATGTGTTTTGCTTGGAGCATCATGTATGATATGAGTCTTTGCTTTTTAGTTTACCACAATCATCCATGTTGTACACACCTTTTGAGAGAGACACACATGAATCAGAATTTATTAGAATACTCTATGTGCTTCACTTATATCTTTTGAGCTAGATAATTTTGCTCTAGTGCTTCACTTATATCTTTAAGAGCACGATGGTGGTTTTACTGTATATAAATTATTGATCTCTCATGCTTCAATTATATTACTTTGAGAGTCCTTTAGAATAGCATGGTAATTTGCTTTGGCTATAAAATTAGTCCTAATATGATAGGTATCCAAGATGGGTATAATAAAAACTTTCATATAAAGTGCATTGAGTACTATGAGAAGTTTGATACTTGATGATTGTTTCGAGATATGAGGATGGTGATATTATGGTCATGCTAGTGGAGTAATTGTGAATTTGAAGAATACTGGTGTTAAAGTTTGTGATTCCCGTAGCATGCACGTATGGTGAATCGTTATGTGATAAAGTTGGAGCATGATTTATTTATTGATTATCTTCCCTTGTGTGGACGTCGGGATCGCGCGATGGTTAACTCCTACCAACCCTTCCCCTAGGGTCATGTGTGCAGTGCTTTGTTTTGATAACTTGTAGATTTTTGCAATAAGTATATGAGTTCTTTATGACTAATGTTGAGTCTATGGATTATACGCACTCTCGCCCATCCACTATTGCTAGCCTCTGTAGTATCGCGCAACTTTCGCCGGTACCATACACCCACTATATATATATATATATATATATATATATATATATATATATTCCTCAAAATAGCCACCATACCTATCTATTATGGCATTTCCATAGCCATTCTGAGATATATTGCCATGCAACTTTCCACCGTTCCGTTTATTAAGACACGCTTCATCATTGTCATATTGCCTTGCATGATTATGTAGTTGACATCATATTTGTGGCAAGGCCACCATGCATAAGTTTTCATACATGTCACTCTTGATTCATTGCACATCCCGCTACACCGCAGGAGGCATTCACATAGTCATATTTTTTTCTAGCATCGAGTTGTAATTCTTGAGTTGTAAGTAAATGAAAGTGTGATGATCTTCACTATTAGAGTATTATCCCATTGAGGTAAGGATGATGGAGATTATGATTCCCCTACAAGTCAGGATGTCACTCCGGACGGAAAAAAAGAGGCGATAAATAAAAAAGGAAAAAAGAGAAGGCCCAAAACAATTGAGAGAAAAAGAGAGAAGGGGCAATGCTACTATCCTTTTTCCACACTTGTGCTTAACAGTAGCACCATGATCTTCATGATAGAGAGTCTCTTATTTTGTCACTATCATATACTAGTGGGAATTTTCATTATAGAACTTGGCTTGTATATTCCAATGATGGGCTTCCTCAATATGCCCTAGGTGTTCGTGATCAAGCGAGTTGGATGCACACCCACTTAGTTTCTGTAGTATAGCTTTCATACACTTATAGCTCTAGTGCAGCCGTTGCATGGCAATCCCTACTGACTCACATTGATATCTATTGATGGGCATCTCCATAGGCCATTGATACGCCTAGTTGATTTGAGACTATCTTCCTCCTTTTTGTCTTCTCCACAACCACCACTCTATTCCACCTATAGTGCTATATCCATGGCTCACGCTCATGTATTGCGTGAAAGTTGAAAAAGTTTGAAAGAAGTTAAAGTATGAAACAATTGCTTGGCTGAAATCGGGGTTGTGCATGATTTAAATATTTTGTGTGATGAAGATAGAGCATAGCTAGACTATATGATTTTGTAGGGATGAACTTTCCTTGGCCATGTTATTTTGAGAAGACATAATTGATTTGTTAGTATGCTTGAAGTATTATTATTCTTCTGTCAACATTAAACTTTTGTGTCGAATCTTTCGGATCCGAACATTCATGCCATAATAAAGAGAATACATTGAAAATTATGTTAGGTAGCATTCCACATCAAAACTTTTGTTTTATCATTTACCTACTCGAGGACGAGCAGGAATTAAGCTTGGGGATGCTTGATACGTCTCCAATGTATCTATAATTTTTGATTGTTCCATGCTATTATATTATTTGTTTCGGATGTTTAATGGGATTTAATATGCACTTCTATATTATTTTTGGGACTAACCTACTAACGAAAGGCCCAGTGCAAATTGCTGTTTTTTTTTGCCTATTTCAGTGTTTCGCAGAAAAGGAATATCAAACGGAATGAAACCTTCGCGAGGATCGTTTCTAGAACAAACGCAATCCAGTAGACTTGGAGTACAAGTCTAGGAAGCCACGAGGCGGCCATGAGACAGGAGGGCGCACCCAGGGGAATAGGCGCGCCCCCCACCCACGTGGGCCCCTCGTAGCTCCACCGACGTACTTCTTCCGCCTATATATACTCATATACCCTGAAAACATCCAAGAGCACCACGAAACCCTATTTCCACCGCCGCAATCTTCTGTACCCGTGAGATCCCATCTTGGGGCCTTATCCGTGTAGCGACCACGATCCGAATGGACCGAAGTCTTTGTGTTCTGTGTCATCCCTGGATCAGTAATGCTGACACACACAGTACTTGAAGGATTTATAACAGAGTGGCAATCACACACTTATTACATCGAATGTCTCCAATGAGAACTTATTACAAAATCTATGGCTTAAGGCCATCTAACAAAATAACAGCGGAAGGCATGGAAGATAAGTGAGTCCATCCACTCCAACGGCGTAGCTAAGTGCATGACAAATGACCTAGCACGTCTTATTCCTCGTCTAAAAAGTCTGCAACGTAATATGTTGCAGCCCGAAAACGGGTCAGCACATGGAATATGCTGGCAAGATAACACAAGGATGCAAGTAACAGTATAAAGGCTATACTATATGCATATTTGGCTGGTGGAGGCTCTATGGTAAATGTTTTTGCGTAAAGCCAATTTTTACCTACAACAAAGGAATAAATTTTATTTTAAATATCATGTTGGTTGAAAATCATTGAGAAGGTACCCCCTCACTCAATCCCAAATTAAAAGTTCATCACTAATCCAACAAAATTAAATTAAAGAGTGATGAGATCAACCAATAATTCAAGTACCAGATACTCAAGATGTCCATAACCGGGACACGACTAATCATGATCAGTTTGTACACTCTATAGAGGTTTGTGCACTTTTCCCAAAAGACTCGATCGCCTCCGTTTGGTTTCTCGCACTGCATTGTGTTTTGAGAAACGGATGACCGAGACACAGTCTTTCCGAAGAGGTCCCCTTAACCGGATAGATAGGCCGGTACACCTACAATCCCTCTACATCTGCTAGCCCATCACGGAAAGGTTTCCCACAACTTACTCAAATATGCCAGAGCCCATATTGGCATGTGGCTGCACACGTAACTTTCTAGCATGAATAGTTTTATGATCCCTTTAAGCCTGGGTGGCATTCCATAGGAAAAATCACACGGAACCCCGGGATTTCCTAGGACAACATAGGGTTCCCTAGGTGCCCTGCAACCAACCCACCCAGATGTGTATTCAAGTAGCCACCTTAAGTTGAATCCTTTATTAACAACTCACATCTGTCATGGATTTCACTCAAACCCAACCATGTCTACGAGCAAAGCATAGCAACCTAAGCAAACGTAGAAGTAACTCCCAAGGGTTTGAAAATAATGCAGGTAATAGGTTCTACCAGAATCTACTTCCGAGTCCCACAAGTTAAGAGATCCTACTCATGCAATGTGTGAGGGTTTGATCTAATGCATAAAAACTGGGTAATAAGAGTATGATCAAAGTGTTACTTGCCTTGCTGACGATTCGCAAAACCTAGAGACTCGTAGTAGCACGCTTCACAGTCCGGGTATTCTATCGCATGCAAACAATAGCATACATAAGTAAACAAGCAATGATGCACAAACAAAACTCCAAAAGATCAGATCTAAACAGAAAGTTCAACTTAAGATCTCCGATTTGCAAAGAGAATCAACTCGAAAGAAGCAACGAAACTCAAATTGCGAAAGAAACGAGCTCCGGTTACTAATTGGCCTAAAGTCAAATTTTACAGTAGCCAAAACTTTGTTCAAGTTGGTTAAACGTAAAGAGGGCATCGAGACGAAGATCTGGGATTTTGAATCACCTGATTCCGACTCTCGAGCGAAAAGAAAAAACGAAAAACAAGATCAGGACAGAAATCGCGATCGGAATAATCACGAATAATACCCCGAAAAAGAAACTGACGAACAGGCTAACGAACGAACGTTTGCTGTCTGCGGCTAACGGACGAAAACCGTTCGTTAAAACGAACGTACGGACGAGCGTCCGCTAAATAGCTAAACCGACGAAAACCGAACCGATCTAATGAAAAAAGAACGAATCTACGGTCTACGGAATAAAACCGATCGGTTCTAAAAAACCGATTAACTACCTCAACGGCAACTCCGGCGAGACGACGCATGCCGGGCGGCGGGGCTGTGCTGCCGGCGGCGGGGCGGGCGGCGCAGGCGGCTGCGGAGTGCGGCGGCAGCGCGGGCGAAGTGCGGCGGCGGCGGCGAAGTGCGGCGGCGGCGCGGGCGAAGTGCGGCGGCGACGCGGCTAGGGCGGTGCTGCGGGGCAGCTGGCTGACGGGCCGGGGCGGTCGGCTTATAAAGCCCAGGGTCCCGGTCCTAAATGACTCTAAGTCGGTTTGCGTTTTTTTTAAATAGAGTCCTGGCGCAGAAAAACTAACGAAAGAAATAGTAAACGGACTCCAAAAATCCTGAAATAAATTTTCACTGTCCTCTAATAATATTTAGGACAAGGTGAACATTTTTCGGGGACCTAAATGCAATTTTGAAAAACGCGCATTTTTCCTATGCAAATAAAATCGCAAATAAATCCAGAAAAATACCAAAAGTGATTTTAACATTTTTCCTCCAATATTTCTGTTCTTTTGGAGAAGTCATATTATCTCCGCTCATATTTTGTATTTAGAAATATTTTTAGGAGAGAAAAATAATTAGAATCACACTGTCCTCGTACCGGTATTCGAGCGAACTCAAATACGAAAACGGTAAAATTCCCAACTCTCTCCGTATGTCCTTGAGTCGCTTAGAATTTCGAGGAACCCCACAGATAAAATGCAAAGAGCATGCAATGCAGTATGATATATGTATAACATTCCAAAATTAAAATTTGGGATGTTACAAACCTACCCCCCTTAGAATGAATCTCGCCCTCGAGATTCGACTTGGCTAGAGAACATGTGTGGGTGCTCCTTGCGTAGATCATCTTCTCGTTCCCAGGTGGCTTCTTCCTCGGTGTGGTGACTCCACTGAACTTTGCAAAACTTGATAACCTTACTGCTGGTGACTCTGCTCGAAAATTCGAGGATCTTAACAGGCTTCTCCTCGTAGGTCAGATCACTGTCCAACTGAATTCCTTCCATGGGTACTGTGTCTCTAAGCAGGATTTCGGCCATCTCCGCATGGCACTTCTTAAGCTGTGAAACGCGAAACACATCGTGCACTCCTGACAATCCTTCGGGTAGTTCCAATTTATAGGCAACCTCTCCCATGCGTTCCAAAACACGGTAAGGTCCCACAAATCTCGGGGCTAGCTTTCCTTTAACTCCGAAACGTTTGACCCCTCGCAGAGGCGATACTCTCAAGTATGCTCTGTCTCCGATCTCATAGGCTATCTCCTTGCGCTTCAAGTCTATATAACTCTTCTACCTGGACTGGGCTACCTTCAATCTGTCTCGAATCAACTTCACCTTCTCCTCAGACTCTTTGATCAAGTCTGGTCCAAACAACTGTCGGTCTCCAACTTCATCCCACATTAACGGTGTTCGGCAGCTCCTCCCATACAATGCCTCGAACGGTGCCATCTTCAAACTGGCTTGGTAACTGTTGTTGTATGAGAACTCCGCGTAGGGCAAATTGTCATCCCAACTAGATCCGTAGTCTAATGCACATGCTCTCAACATGTCCCCCAGGATCTGGTTGACTCTCTCGGTCTGTCCATCGGTCTGCGGATGAAAAGCGGTGCTAAATTCCAGCCTTGTTCCCAAAGTTTGGTGTAGCTGATGCCAAAACTTTGAGGTGAACTGTGTTCCTCTGTCTGATACAATGGTCCTTGGAACTCCGTGCAGACATACTATCCTGGTCATGTATATCTTGGCCAACTTCGCACTGGTATATGTGGTTTTACGGGGATAAAATGGGCTACCTTCGTCAATCGGTCCACTACTACCCAGATTGAGTCATATCCTGATTTGGTCCTCGGCAATCCGGTGATAAAATCCATGCCAAGCTTCTCCCACTTCCATTCGGGTATCGGCATAGGCTGTAGCAATCCTGCTGGCTTCTGATGTTCTGCCTTTACTCTCTGGCATACATCACATACGACTACATACTCGGCAATATCCATCTTCATTCCCGTCCACCAGAAACGTTCCTTCAAATCCAAATACATCTTGGTGTTTGTGGGGTGTATCGAGTATGGCGAATCATGTGCTTCCTGCAGTATCAAATTCCTGATCTCCGGGTTGTTGGGCACATAGATTCGATCCTCAAACCACAAGGTGTCGTGTTCGTCCTCACGAAATCCCTTGGCTTTTCCTTCACTCATCCTTTTCCTTATCACGGCAATTTCCTTATCATCCTTCTGGGCTTCACGTATCTTTCCCAGTAACGTCGACTGAACTTCCAACGTTGCGACGAAACCTCTAGGAACTATCTCCAAACGAAGCTCCCTGAGATCTTCTGCAAACTCCTGTGGCAATCCCCATTTTACTAGGGTATTTGCATAACTTTTCCGGCTGAAGGTGTCTGCCACGACGTTGGCCTTTCCTAGATGATAGTGCAACTTCATGTCATAATCCTTTATAAGCTCCAACCATCTCCTCTCTCTAAGGTTCAGCTCCTTCTGTGTGAAAATGTACTTTTAGCTCTTGTGATCCGTGTACACATCACAACGATTTCCAATAAGGTAATGTCTCCAGGTTTTCAGTGCGTGCACTACAGCTGCTAACTCCAGATCGTGTGTCGCGTAATTCAACTCGTGCGGTCGCAGTTGACGGGATGCATAGGAAACAACTATTCCATCCTGCATAAGTACTCCTCCAAGACCTAAGCGTGAAGCGTCGCGGTACACTTGGAAATCCTTACGTATATCTGGCAATATCAGTACTGGGGCTGTCGTCAACCGTTTCTTCAACTCCTAGAAACTCTCTTCACATTCTTTAGTCCAATCAAACTTTGTCTCCTTCTTCAACAAGGTCGTCATTGGCTTTGCAATCTTGAAGAAATTTCCTATGAATCTCTGGTAGTATCCCGCGAGTCCAAGAAAACTGCAGATCTCTCCAACTAAAGTGGGTGCCAACCACTCAGTGACTGCCTGCACTTTGACGGGGTCTACCTCTATACCTTCTCCCGATATAACATGCCCTAGGAATCCAACTTCCTTCAACCAAAACTCGCATTTGCTAAACTTGGCATATAACTGATGTTCTTTGAGCTTCTCCAATACCAAACTCAAATGCTCTGCATGTTCTTCTTCATCCTTAGAGTATATCAGAATATCATCTATGAATACCACGACGAACTTATCCAAGAACTCCATGAACACCTTATTCATCATACTCATGAAATAGGCAGGCGCGTTAGTCAATCCGAAAGACATAACCGTATACTCATATAGACCGTACCATGTGGTGAAGGTTGTCTTAGGTATATCCTTCTCTCGAATCTTCAATTGGTGGTATCCAGATCGTAGATCTATCTTGGAGAATACTTTTGCTCCCTGGAGTTGGTCGAACAAATCATTGATCATCGGCAGCGGGTACTTATTCTTAATTGTCACCTCATTCAGCGCACGATAATCAACGACCATTCTTAAAGATCCATCCTTCTTCTCGACCAAAAGCACTGGGGCTCCCCAAGGTGATGAACTTCGGTGAATAAAACCTTTCTCCAATAACTCCTTAATCTGCTTCTTGATCTCCTCCAGATCCTTCGCTGGCATCCGATACGGTCTCTTAGATATTGGTCCGGTGCCAGGCAACAACTCTATCAAAAACTCAATATCTCTATCCGGTGGCATGCCAGGTAACACCTCTGGGAACACATCCGGATAATCCTTCACTACTAGCACTTCCTCCTGAACAACTCTCGTCAGAGAATGTACTTGAGTCCTCATAGGCGAATGCATAGATACATACTAAATCCTTTTTCCCTGCGGGGTGGTGAGCAAAATAGACTTACTGGCACAATCAATGTTACCTCCATACATCGATAGCCAATCCATACCTAATATCACATCCAATCCTTGTGACTCCAAGACTATTAGGTCAGAGGGGAAAGTGTGGCGTCCTATGGTCAATGGCGTCTGAAAATATCCTTGGTGTGCCATATACTCTGCTCCTGGTGAACTTACTAACATGGGGGTCTTAAGGACTTGGGTGGACATCCTATGTCTATTTACGAATCCCCTTGAAATGTATGAATGTGATGCACCCGTATCGAAAAGAACTATTGCGGTAAATGTTTTACCCAAAAACTTACCAACAACAGCATCTGGTTGCTCTTCTACCTCCTCCACGGTCACATGGTTCACTTGTCCTTTGTTGAACGGGTTGGGTTTCTTCCCGGCGCTTCCATTGCCGTTCCCATTTTTAGATTCAGGGCAGTCATTGGCATAATGTCCATTCTTCCCGCACTTGAAACAAGTGACATGGCTGAAATCCTTCTTGGTGGGTGTGGACGGGGTAGGGCAGCTCTGGTTATTACTAGTTCCATTCCCATTTCCATTCTAAGGGCCATTGTGGTTGTGGGGAATTCCATGGTTATGGGTATATCCTCCCGAATTCGGAGTGAATCAGGGCTTTTGCTGGGCTCCAGAATTATTCCTTCCTTGTCCATACTTCATCTTGCGGCTTTCAATCTGCTGGTGCTTCCCATCAATCATAAGAGCTTTATCTACCAACTCCTGGTAGTTGTTGAAAGTTGCCACCATCAACTGTACGCTCATCTCATCATTTAGCCCTTCCATAAGTCTCTCCTGCTTAGCGGCATCTGTGGCCACATCATCTAGGGCATAACGAGACAGGGTACTGAACTCATCCACATACCGTGCCACAGTACGGTTTCCTTGGCGCAAGTTGCGAAACTCCCGCTTCTTCATGCTCATAGCTCTAGTTGAGACATGAGCAGTACGGAAAGCTTGCTGAAACTGCTCCCAAGTAACATTGGCTATGGGGAAAGTGGCTGTGTAATTATCCCACCATGCTGCGGCTGGTCCAGACTACTGGTGTGCGGCAAAGCACACCTTCTCAACATCCGAGCAATTGGCGATGGTCAAATCCCTTCCAATCTTGCGTAGCCGGTCATCAACCACTATTGGTTCGATGCTACTAGCAAACACGGGTGGTTGCAACCTTAAGAAACGTGTCAGGTTGTCCACGAGTGGTGGTGGTGGAGGGTTGTTGTTGTTGTTCTGGTTGTTCTGAGTGTTCTGGACAAGTAGTTGCATCAAGGTGTTCTGCTGCTGGATCAACTGGGTGAGATCAGGGGGAAACTCAAATCCGGGCTCACGTCTTGGACGCATCTGATGGGTGTAGAGGGAAGAGATTAGAACAGAATTGAGGTCTAAGGGAAAATCACTACCCATATGCACATGAGACAAACACAATCATATCACACCAATCAATTTCAAGAAAGATCTTACAAATCTAACTACCGTTACAAAAGTGCTCTAAAACTAATATTTGGGGAATAAACTACTAGTCACAGGGTGGTCATCTAAAAATATTGATCGGCGGACGATTCCATGATGTCTACTCCAGCTTCATCTTCATAGTCTTGGTCTTTACTATCATCGGGTTCTTAATCCGTGTCGTCGATGATAATGTAATCTTCGGGAGGAATTTCCTTAGGCTATTCTTCTTCTTCTTCACCTCCTGGTGCTGGATCTCCCATGAATACTCCTAGCTTCCTTGTCAAATCATCATTCTTATCCACTAGTATCAACATCTCCTCCTCGTATCCGTCACGAGTAGACTTAAGTTCTTCTTCTAGCTCCAAATTCATGTTTAGTGCCTTCTTCAATTCCATCATTCCAGTGCACATCTGGTGCTCCTGTCGTCGAATGTGTTGGTTCAACTCCTGGATGAATGCTGCAATGGACCTATCTTTCCGGGTGCTGATCATATCCCAATTCTCATCTCGACGTCCACAAATCTGGTAGATGGTGTCCTTCAGCTCCTACTTGTAGACTTCTCCGATCCTTCCCATTGTGATGTGGGCGGCCATGCTCTTGCCTAAGCTCCAGGTTGGCGCATCAAAAGAAAACTCTATTGGCTCAGTGGATGGTGCGAAGGTTCTTCCGGGAATTTGAACATGAATGCTCCATCGCTCCTCCTCCGGTAAAGTGGTAGTGTAGGTCCTGGTAAAGCTTGGTATTCCTATGTTCAGGTACCTAGTGACTTCCTTCAAGTGTCGTCCAAAGGGTGTGTCTTCATCCGGTTGAGCGAACTTGTTCCTTGGGTCCACCATCCTAAAGAAGTAGAAAATGGAGAGAAGTCAGAAATGAGTAGAGAAGAGTGATCTAGGGTCTGTCTTAGTGGTCGTGTCCTACAGTCAGCGTGTGCTCTGATACCATCTTTGTAGCGACCACGATCCGAATGGACCGAAGTCTCTGTGTTCCGTGTCATCCCTGGATCGGTAATGCTGACACACATAGTACTTGAAGGATTTATAACAGAGTGGCAATCACACACTTATTACATCGAATGTCTCCAATGAGAACTTATTAAAAAATCTATGGCTTAAGGCCATCTAACAAAATAACAGCGGAAGGCTTGGAAGATAAGTGAGTCCATCAACTCCAACGGCATAGCTGAGTGCATGACAAACGACCTAGCATGTCTTCTTCCTCGTTAGAAAAGTCTGCAACGTAATATGTTGCAGCCCGAAAACGGGTCAGCACATGGAATATGCTGGCAAGATAACACAAGGATGCAAGTAACAGAATAAAGGCTATACTATATGCATATTTGGCTGGTGGAGGCTCTATGGTTAAAGTTTTTGCGTAAAGCCAATTTTTTCCTACAACAAACGAATAAATTTTATTTTAACTATCATGTTGGTTGAAAATCATCGAGAAGGTACCCCCTCACTCAATCCCAAATTAAAACTTCATCATTAACCCAACAAAATTAAATTAAAGAGTGATGAGATCAACCAATAATTCAAGTACCAGATACTCAAGATGTCCATAACCAGGGACACGACTAATCATGATCAGTTTCTACACTCTGCAGAGGTTTGTGCACTTTTCCCACAAGACTCGATCGCCTCCATTGGGTTTCTCGCAATGCATGGTGTTTTGAGAAATGGATGGCCGAGACACAGTCTTTCCGAAGAGTTCCCCTTAACCGGATAGATAGGCCGGTACACCTACAATCCCTCTACATCTGCTAGCCCATCAGGGAAAGGTTTCCCACAACTTACTCAACTATGCCAGAGCCCATATTGGCATGTGGTTGCACACGGAAGTTTCTAGCATGAATAGTTTTATGATCCCTTTGAGCCTGGGTGGCATTCCATAGGAAAAATCACACGGAACCCCGGGATTTCCAAGGACAACACTGGGTTCCCCAGGTGCCCTGCAACCAACCCACCCAGATGTGTATTCAAGTAGCCACATTAAGTTGAATCCTTAATTAACAACTCACATCTGTCATGGATTTCACTCAAACCCAACCACGTCTAAGAGCATAGCATAGCAACCTAAGCAAACGTAGAAGTAACTCCCAAGGGTTTGAAAATAATGCAGGTAATAGGTTCTACCACAATCTACTTCCCAGTCCCACAAGTTAAGAGATCCTACTCATGCAACGTGTGAGGGTTTGATCTAATGCATAAAAACTGGGTAATAAGAGTACGATCAAAGTGTTACTTGCCTTGCTGACGATTCGCAAAACCTAGAGACTCGTAGTATCACGCTTCACAGTCCGGGTATTCTATCGCATGCAAACAATAGCATACATAAGTAAACAAGCAATGATCCACAAACAAAACTCCAAAAGATCAGATCTAACCAGAAAGTTCAACTTAAGAACTCCGATTTGCAAAAAGAATCAACTCGAAAAAAGCAACAAAACTCAAACTGCGAAAGAAACGAGCTCCGGTTACTAATTGGCCTAAAGTAAAATTTTATAGTAGCCAAAACTTTGTTCAAGTTGGTTAAACGTAAAGAGGGCATCGAGATGAAGATCTGGGATTTTGAATCACCTGATTCCGACTCTCGAGCGAAAAAAAAAATGAAAAATAAGATCAGTGCAGAAATCACGATCAGAATAATCGCGGATAAATACCCCGAAAAAGAAACTGACGAACAGGCTAACAATCGAATGTTCGCTGTCTGCGGCTAACGGACGAAAACCATTCATTAAAACGAACGTACGGACGAGCGTCCGCTAAATAGCTAAACCGACGAAAACCGAACCGATCTAACGAAAAAATAATGAATCTACGGTCTACGGAATAAAACCGATCGGTTCTAAAAAAACCGATTAACTACCTCAACGGCAACTCCGGCGAGATGGCGTCCGGCGGCGGTGGCGGTCCGGTGTGGGGCGGCGGGGCGGTGCTGCGGGCGCCGGGGCGTGCGGCGCAGGCTGCGGCGGCGCAACGAGCGACGGCGGCGGCGGCGGAGTGCGGCTGCGGCGCGGGGGAAGTGCGGCGGCGGTGGCGAAGTGCGGTGGCGGCGCATGTGAAGTGCGGCAGCGGCGCGTCTAGAGCGGTGTTGCGGGGCGACTGGGCTGACGGGCCGGGGCGGTCGGCTTATAAAGCCCAGAGTCCCGGTCCTAAACGACTCTAAGTCGGTTTGCATTTTTTTTAATAGAGTCGTGGCGCAGAAAAACTAACGAAAGAAATATTAAACGGACTCCGAAAATCCCGAAATAAATTTTCACCGTCCTCTAATAATATTTATGACAAGGTGAACATTTTTCCCGGACCTAAATGCAATTTTGAAAAACGCGCATTTTTCCTATGCAAATAAAATCGCAAATAAATCCAGAAAAATACCAGAAGTGATTTTAACATTTTTCCTCCAATATTTCTGTTATTTTGGAGAAGTCATATTATCTCTGCTTATATTTTGTATTTAGAAATATTTTTAGGAAAGAAAAATAATTAGAATCACACTGTACTCGTACCGGTATTCGAGCGAACTCAAATACGAAAACGGTAAAATTCCCAACTCTCTCTGTAGGTCCTTGAGTTTCTTAGAATTTCGAGGAACACCACAAACAAAATGCAAAGAGCATGCAATGCAGTATGATCTATGTATAACATTCCAAATTGAGAATTTGGGATGTTACATTCCGGCACTCCGCCGGAGGGGGGAATCAATCACGGAGGGCTTCTACATCAACATCATAGCCTCTCGGAGGATGTGTGAGTAGTTTACCACAGACCTTCGGATCCATAGTTATTAGCTAGATGGCTTCTTCTCTCTCTTTGGATCACAATACAAAGTTCTCCTTGATCTTCTTGGAGATCTATTTGATGTAATACTTTTTGCGGTGTGTTTGTCGAGATCCGATGAAATGTGGGTTTATGATAAAGATTATCTATGAACAATATTTGATTCTTCTCTGAATTCTTTTATGCATGATTTAATATCTTTGCAAGTCTCTTCGAATTATCAGTTTGGTTTGGCCTACTAGATCGATCTTTCTTGCAATGGGAGAAGCACTTAGCTTTGGGTTCAATCTTGCAGTGTCCTTTCCCGAGTGACAGCAGGGGCAGCAAGGCACGTATTGTATTGTTTCCATTGAGGATAAAAATATGGGCTTTATATCATATTGCTTGATTTTATCCCTCTACATCATGTCATCTTGCTTAATGCGTTACTCTGTTCTTATGAACTTAATACTCTAGATGCATGCTGGATAGCGGTCGATGTGTGGAGTAATAGTAGTAGATGTATACTATACAAGATCATGCCTAGATATTCTCATAAATATACGCTTTTCTATCAATTGCTCGGCAGTAATTTGTGCACCCACTGTAAAATATGTTATCACGAGAGAAGCCACTAGTGAAACCTATGGCCCCCAAGTCTATTTTCCTTCATACTAGTTTCCCATCAAGTTTCCAATTTCTGTCGCCGTTCTTATATTTTTCAAACTTTACTTTTCAATCTATACAACAAAAATACCAAAAATATTTATCTTATTATCTCTATCTGATCTCACTTTTGCAAGTGGTCGTGAAGGGATTGACAACCCCTTTATTGCGTTGGTTGCAAGGTTCTTAATTTTTTGCGCATCTACTAGGGATTTGCGTGTAGTGTCCTACTGGATTGATACCCTGGTTCTCAAAAACTAAGGGAAATACTTATGCTACTTTGCTGCATCACCCTTTCCTCTTCAAGGGAAAACCAACGCATGCTCAAGAGGTAGCCATGGTCAAACCGACAGACGGGCAGCAAATAGGTTCCAGTGCTGCACACCAACAAGAACTTCGACCAGTAGAGTACCAACTAGGTGATGCACCAGTACCACCTCGGGGACCTGGAGCAAGAGAAGGCGTGGGAGTTGGTCGTCTACAAGATTTTCTACCAGATGAACACATGGGCCAGGACTAAAAATATTATAAGTTAGTTTGGTATTGGTAGTTCTTCTACCTGGTCATCTACAAGTTGGTATTGTTGTTAAGGATCTTTTGGTATGAACTTGGCATTTTCTTCCAACCATCACATCGAGGGTCGACGTGGATATAAAGCTGAATCATTTGTTAAGAAACGAATTTTTAGGCCCCTAACTTTTTTGATGGGTAGCATAAGCACCTATCGTTCGAATTTGCATTTCTCCAAAAATTTAATATATTCGATTACGCATGGGCTCCAACAGGTTTCATAGGCTGATAGTTGGACGTAGCATGTCGGGACTAGGTTGTGGCACGCCCGGCCCAGTTGCATATTGATAAAAGAGCAGAGCAATGGGTTTGGGCCTTCTACAACAGCTACGTGTCGAGACCTCAATCGTGTGAAGCTCCTCCCATGGACTCAAAAAGGCCTGGTCGACTATTATTAGTTGAAATATGTAAATTGTTCCGATTTGCATGGAATTCATCCGTGGAACCACAAGACGGCTGTCCATATAGAGCCTAATCATACAGAACGAGCAGGTACATGGTCGTAGGTAAGCAAGTGCATGCACTTATTATCATGATGGAAAATTAATGATGCTGTCTAAGACGGTGAAACCCATGAAATTTTCAAAGTACCCAATAAACAAGAGAATTCTAAAAGTACAGACTGAAAACTAGGACCGCGCAGGTATATTATCTTTTGAGGTCGAGCAACTATAAAGTGGGATGTAGATTGCTCTGGCTAGGTTTCGTTTTTAACAGGCCTGCCCCATCACGACAATGGGGCACAAAGATCTAGCAGGTATCAACTGGCCTCTCAGACGCCAGCCATAGTTATATTTTTTCTTAGAACATCCACAAACAAGTTTTTTTACTAAAGATAATGCACATCCCAGTTCTATTTTCCTCTAAAAACGCCATGTCCAACTATTGTTTTCTGATCACTACTTATAGTTTTATTACTTCATTTACATATATTACTATATCGAAAATACGTAAAGTTCCCTATTCACCTTTACTTCCTTTTTTTGCCTCCCAGCGCTGATTTTTCTTACCATTTTACCTATAGTTTTGCGTATATTTTATTCAGAAAATCAATAAGTTCTTCCAAAATAATTGTTTATCACTATAAATTGGCAGGTTAATCATGTTGATTACGTTCAAAAAATCATTACAAATAACATTTTACGGAGCAATGTAACCGTAGACTCACATCTCAATGTGCTACAATGTTTATCCTCCCGTCGCAACTCACGCGCAAATTATCTACCTTCATAATAAATTGCACAGACAAGATTTATTTTAATACTATTCTGCCTAGCCGTGTTGGGCTGCATATTTTTTTTTTGCAAACTGATGGGCTGCAAATCAGACAAGGAAGGATCCATTCGGCTAGCCCAGAAAATGGCCTCTAATAAGTAATATGAAATGGGATGTAATAAGTATTAACAAATGAGCTATAAGTATGAAACAACTAGCAATTACCCCTTAAAAACATCAATCTTTCAAATTTCATGTATTTCGTCCAATTTTTTTATTTCAAATGTCATTAGATTTTAAGCTAATTGTTTTCTGATTTGTTTGTTTCTGACTCAAAAATTCTGGATTAATATAATTTGGACTCCACCGAAATATGCAAAATTAGGCTGCCCTTTTTCACCAGGGTCCTGGATAGAAAATGGGATGTAATAAATTCCTTAAGAGTAAGCAAATGGGCTGCAAGTTATTAAATTTATGGCAAATGGGTTGTATATAGTCAACCAAAGATTTGGAGGCTGGCTTGTGGGCCCACTAAGTTTGAGGCATACACAAGGTTTCTCAATATAAAGAAACTGAGTGAAAAATTGAATGCACCTGTGTGAGAATGTTAGGTGTCAATCCAACGGAAGTCGTGCTTCTTCAATCTCTCATCTTCCTGCTCCTGCTGCCATCGCTGGCCTGGCCATCCCTCTACTCCACACACATCCTGTTATTCTCTAGCGACGGTGGCATCACACTCTAGCCAAACCAGTAAACCCTCGTACCCCCCTTCGTGTGGGAAACTACTGCCGAGTCTTCCTCGGCTCCAAGTCGTTCCCTTCCTATGCCTCGCCGACTCACCATCGTCCATCGCCTTTGGTGCTCTCAGCGTAGCGTGGTCAACGAACGACATCCATCAAAGGAGGACTGTACGTGGAGATGCTAATAGTTGGGTCCACGACCACACGCAAGGAAGCGCCTCCTTATTACGTGCAAAATATTGAGTCCTCCACCTGAAAGGAGGGACCCAACAAAAGGGCCTCTATACACCCCTCCCGCTGACAACTGGTACCCACTAGCTATATCTTCGCACGCAAGGAAGTTCCTCCTTATTACACGCAAAAAATGATTCCCCTTGATTGTAGGGACCCACCTAATTTGGACTTGTGAGCCTACTAAGTTGACACGGACGCAGGGTTTTGTCAACTTATTCAATATAAATGATTCTAGCTGCAGTGATCGCTGGATGTTAATCCAACGACCGTGCAGCTTATTCAATCTCCGGTGTTCTTGCTCCAGGCGCCCAAACCAGCACCAGTCGTACCACCTGCCCCTGGCTCCTGTGACCGTTTGTGCTGCCAGGCATGCCTCATTGCCTGCCCTACTGCCATCCTTGGCCTGGCCATCCCTCTACTCACTTACACATCATGTTATCCTCTAGAGATGGTAGACAAACCAGTAAACTCTCTTACTCCTCTCTGTGTGTGATACCAATGTTCCCCATCTTTGTGTCGTTCTCTTTCTAGGCCTCGCCATCGTCTACCGCCTTGGTGATCTTAGTGCGGCATGGTTAACATGGTCAATTAAAGGCATCCCTGAAAGAGGATTGTATGTCCAGAGGCTGACAACTATGTCCATGGCTGTAGGCAAGGAATTGCCCCCTTATTACGCACAGAATATTGATTCCTCCACCTGACAGTTGGGCCCATCGGAAGGGCCTTTAAATTTCATGAAAAAAATGTTTCTCTAATAGCTGGGACCCACTAGCTACATATTTGCATGGAAGGAAGTACCTCCTTACCGCCTGATTGTTGGGGCCCACCATGTCGAAGTGTACGTAGTGCTATCTATCTGGTCACGAACGTGTACGTACAAAGCTCTCGATCTGTCTCTGTGCAAAGATGAACCGTGGCCAAGTAAGGAGTGACATGTGTCGTAGTACAACCACCAATGTATCATGTTACCTAGTCCCGTCTATATCGTGTACACGTAGGTACAGCCGCGCTGCAAGAAAGTAAATACGGCTACGTACGTACATACGGGCGGGGTCTCGAAAGCGTACATCGTCGGTGGCTTGTTCATTGGCAACCGACTGGATGGGTCTGAATAGAGAAACAACATCATGTTCAACGGGAGCCAACCGGCTTGGATGGAACAGTCGAAACATAGTTTAGCGTTCCGCTGAACGGAGGAAACGGCCTTTTGCTAGACCTTGTATGGTCGAAGCAGGGTCCAGTTCATTGGGAAGGGCCTAAAATGCTGCAAAACAGAGGAAACACTCTTCTGCTCGATCGGCTATGGTCGAAATAGGAACATGTTCATCGGAAGTGATCTGGAGTAACGCAAAACGGAGGAAGCAGAGTTTTGTTCGAGTGCTACGATCGAAACGGGGTCCTGTTCATTGGGAAGGTGTGGCATACCACAAAACAAGACTCCACAGGCTACTGTTCATCCACTGTCTACTTCCTCCAGCCTCCACCTACTACTGTTCATCCACTATTGACTTCCTCGAGCCTCCACGGGCTACTATTCATCCATGGGCTACTATTCATTTGGCCTCGACCAGCTAGTGTTCAACGAGCCTCCACGGGGTCCTGTTCATCCACCCCCTGTTGGCTGGGGTGTGTGGCGGCTTCCTCGTGGTCCTATTCATCCAACGGCAACCGCCTACTACCACGGGGTCTTGTTCATTTAGCGCCAACCTCCAACACAAGTTCGAGGTCCTGTTCTTCTAGCTACAACATCCTACACACGGCCAGGGTCCTGTTAACCCAACCCCCCCCCCAAGAACTGTTCATCCAAAGCTAACCAAACTGGCTGGACTCACCACGTCTCAACTCATTCTATGTATCGCGCTTGCGGTAGCAACGAAAACTGTTCATCCAGAGGGAAACCCAACTGGCTAGCTACATCTTGCATGGGGGTTCGATCGGCTTTAGTAAGTAGCATTGATGATCGATCGGGTTCAGTTAGCAGCGAAGGAGTCGGTCGGGTTTAGTTAGCAGCACAATCATTGATCGGTTGGCTTTAGTACGTAGTAGTGCGATCACTCGGGTTCAGTAAGCGAACGCCTTACTCGGGTTTAGTTAAAGCGAACATTTATCAGAATCGTGGCTCTAGGGACCCAAGTGTTTGGGAACGTAGTATTTCAAAAAAAATCCTATGATCACGCAAGATCTATCTAGGAGAAGCATAGCAACGAGCAGGGAGAGTGTGTCCACGTACCCTCGTAGACTGTAATCGTAAGCGTTTAGTAACGCGGTTGATGTAGTCGAACATCTTCGCGATCCAACCGATCCAAGCACCGAACGTACGACACCTTTGCCTTTAGCATACGTTCAACTCGATGATGTCCCACGAACACTTTATCCTGTTGAGGTCGAGGGAGAGTTCCATCAGCACGACGGCGTGGTGATGGTGATGATGAAGTTACTGGCGCAGGGCTTCGCCTAAGCACTACGGCGATATGACCAAGGTGTGTAACTGTGGAGGGGGGCACCGCACACGACTAAGAAATCAACTTGTGTGTCTATGGGGTGCCCCCTGGCCACGTATATGAAGGAGGGGAGGTGGAGAGGGCCGGCCTCTCTATGGCGCGCCCAAGGGGGGAGTCCTACTCCCACTAGGAGTAGGATTCCCCCTTTCCTAGTAGGAGTAGGAGAAGAAGGAAGAGGGAGAGAGGGAGAAAGGAAAGGGGTCCGCCCCCCACCCAATTTGGATTGGGCTTGTGGGGGGAGCGCCCTCCACTAGGCTACCTCCTCCTCTCTTCCACTAAGGCCCAATAAGGCCCATTGACTCCCCGGGGGGTTCCGATAACCTCCCGGTACTCCGGTATTTATCCGGTGACCCCCGGAACCCTTCCGATGTACGAATATAACCTTCCAATATCTCGATCATTATGGCTCGACCATTTCAATATTGTTCGTCATGTCCGTGATCTCATGCGGGACTCCGAACAAACGTCGGTCATCAAATCACATAACTCATAATACAAATCGTCATCGAACGATAAGCGTGAGGACCCTGCAGGTTCGAGAACTATGTTGACATGACCGAGACACATCTCCGTTCAATAACCAATAGCGGAACTTGGATGCTCATATTGGCTCCTACATATTCTATGAAGATCTTTATCGGTCAGACCGCATAACAACATAAGTTCTTCCCTTTGTCATCGGCATGTTACTTGCCCGAGATTCGATCGTTGGTATCATCATACCTAGTTCAATCTCGTTACCGGCAAGTCTCTTTACTTGTTCTGTAATACATCATCTCATGGCTAACTCATTAGTCGTTTGCTTGCAAGGCTTATTATGATGAGGATTACTGAGAGGGCCCAGAGATACCTCTTCGACACTCGAAGTGACAAATTGTATTCTCGATATATGCCAGCACCACAAACACCTTCGGAGACACCTGTAGAGCATCTTTATAATCACCCAGTTACGTTGTGACGTTTGATAGCACACAAGGTGTTCCTCTGGTATTTGGGAGTTGCATAATCTCATAGTCATAGGAACATGTATAAGTCATGAAGAAAGCAATAGTAGTAAAACTAAACAATCATAGTTCTAAGCTAACGGATGGGTCTTGCCCATCATTCTCCTAATGATGTGATCTCATTGATCAAATGAAAACTCATGTCTATGTTTAGGAAACATAACCATGTTTTATTAACGAGCTAGTCTACTAGAGGCATACTAGGGACACTATGTTTTGTTTATGTATTCACACATGTATCAAGTTTCCGGTTAATACAGTTCTAGCATGAGTAAAAGACATTTATCATGATATATAAGGAAATTTAAATAACAACTTTATTATTGCCTCTAGGGCATATTTTCTTAAGTCTACCACTTGCTCTAGAGTCAATAATCTAGATTACATAGTAATGATTCTAGCGCCCATGTAGTTTTGGTGATGATCATGTTTTGCTCATGGAAGAGGCTTAGTCAACGGGTCTGCAACATTCAGATTCGTATATATCTTGCAAATTTCTATGTCTCCCTCCTTGACTTGATCACGGATGGAATTGAAGCGTCTCTTGATATGCTTGGTTTTTTTGTGAAACCTGGTTCTCGAGTGTTGTCACAAATGATTTTCATTGGACCCGATGCACTAGGTATTACACCTAGATCTGATATGAACTCCTTCATCCAGACTCCTTCATTTGCTGCTTCTGAAGCAGCTATGTACTCCGCTTCACACGTAGATCCCGCCACGACGCTCTGCTTGGAACTGCAACAACTGAAAGCTCCACCGTTCAACAAAAGTACATATCCGGTTTGTGACTTAGAGTCATCCAGATCATTGTCAAAGCTTGAATCGACGTAGCCGTTTACTACGAGCTCTTTGTCACCTGCATAAAAGAGAAACGTATCCTTTGTCCTTTTAAGGTACTTCAAGATGTTCTTGACCGCTGTCTAGTGATCTACTCCTGGATTACTTTGGTACCTCCCTGCTAAACATTGCATACATGATAGATCCTATGGCTGAGGCATAGGGAATGACTTTCATTTTCTCTCTATCTTCTGAAGTGGTCGGGCATTGAGACTTACAACTTCAAACTTTCTAACATAGGCAAGAATCCTTTCTTTGACTGATCCATTTTGAACTACTTCAAAACTTTATCAAGGTATGTGCTTTGTGAAAGTCCAATTAAACGTCTTGATCTATCTCTATAGATCTTGACGCCCAATATATAAGCAGCCTCACCGAGGTCTTTCATTGAAAAATTCTTATTCAAGTATCCTTTTATGCCATCCAGAAATTATATATCATTCCCAATTAACAATATGTCATCCACCTATAATATAAGAAATGCTACAGAGCTCCCACTCACTTTCTTGTAAATGCAGGCTTCTCCAAAAGTCTGTATAAAACCATATGCTTTGATCACCTCCTCAAAGCGTATATTCCAACTCCGAGATGCTTGCACCAATCCATAGATGGATCGCTAGAGCTTGCACACTTTGTTAACACCTTTAGATGAACAAAACCTTCCGGTTGCATCATATACAAATATTCTTTGAGATATCCATTAAGGAACACAGTGTTGACATCCATTTGCTAGATTTCATAATCATAAAATGCGGCAATTGCTAACATGATTCAGACAGACTTAAGCATCGCTATGGGTGAGCAAGTCTCGTCGTAGTCAACTCCTTGAACTTGTCAAAAACCTTTCGCAACAAGTCGAGCTTTGTAGATAGTAACATTACCATCGGCGTCAGTCTTCCTCCTAAAGATCCATTTATTCTCGATGGCTTGCTGATCATCGGGCAAGTCAACAAAAGTCCACACTTTGTTCTCATACACGGATCCCATCTTAGATTTCATGGCCTCAAGCCATTTTGCAGAATCTGGGCTCATCATCGCTTCCTCATAGTTCGTAGGTTCATCATGGTCTAGAAACATGATTTCCAGAACAGTGTTACCATACCACTCTAGCGCGGAACGTACTCTAGTTGACCTTCAAGGTTCAGTAGTAACTTGATCATAAGATTCATGATCATCATCATTGGCTTCCTCACTGATTGGTGTAGGAATCACTGGAACTAGTTTCTGTGATGAACTACTTTCCAATTCGGGAGAAGGTACAATTACCTCATGAAGTTCTACTTTCCTCCCACTCACTTCTTTTGAGAGAAACTCTTTCTCTGGAAATGATCTATTCTTAGCAACGAATATCTTGCCTTTGGATCTGTGATAGAAGGTGTACCCAACAATTTCCTTTGGGTATCCTATGAAGACACATTTCTCCGACTTGGGTTCGAGCTTATCAGGTTGAAGATTTTTCACATAAGCAGCCCCAAACTTTAAGAAACAACAACTTGGGTTTCTTGCTAAACCACATTTCATAAGGCGTCGTATCAACGGATTTAGATGGTTCCCTATTTGACGTGAATGTAGCTATCTCTAAAGCATAACCCCAAAATTATAGTGGTAAATCGGTAAGAGACATCATAGATCGCACCATATCGAATAAAGTACGGTTACAACATTCGGACACACCATTACACTATAGTGTTCCATGTGGCGTGAGTTGTGAAACTATTCCACATTGTTTCAAATGAAGATCAAACTCATAACTCAAATATTTGCCTCCGCGATGAGATCGTAGAAACTTTATTTTTCTTGTTACGATGATTCTCTACTTCACTCTGAAATTCTTCGAACTTTTCAAATATTTCAGACTTGTGTTTCATCAAGTAGATATACCCATATCTGCTCAAATCATTTGTGAAGGTCAGAAAATAACGATACCCGCCATGAGCCTCAACACTCATTGGTCCGCATACATCAGTATGCATGATTTCCAATAAGTCGGTTGCTCGCTCCATTGTTTCAGAGAACAGAGTTTTAGTCATCTTGCCCATGAGGCATGGTTCGCAAGCACCAAGTGATTCACAATCAAGTGATTCCGGAAGTCCATCAGCATGGAGTGTCTTCACGCGCTTTACACCAATATGACCCAAACGGCAGTGCCACAAATAAGTTGCACTATCATTATCAACTTTGCATCTTTTGGCTTCAATATTCTGAATATGTGTACACTACGATCGAGATCCAACAAAAATAGACCATTCATCAAGGGTGCATGACCATAAATGATATTACTCATATAAATAGAACAACTATTATTCTCTGATTTAAATGAATAATTGCGTCACAACAAACAAGATCCAGATATAATGTTCATGCTCAACGCTGGTACCAAATAACAATTATTTAGGTCTAAAACTAATCTCGAAGGTAGATGTAGAGGTAGCATGCCGACGGTGATCACATGAACTTTGGAACCGTTTCCCACACACATTGTCACCTCGTCCTTAGCTAATCTTTGTTTAATCTGTAGCCCCTGTTTCGAGTTAGAAATATTAGCAACCGAACCAGTATCAAATACCCAGGTGCTACTACGAGCATTAGTAAGGTACACATCAATAACATGTATATCAAATATACCTTTGTTCACTTTGCCATCCTTCTTATCCACCAAATACTTGGGGCAGTTCCGCTTCCAGCGTCCAGTCCCTTTGCAGTAGAAGCACTTAGAGCATAATTGGTTTGGCGCCAAAAATTGGCATGCGAATGTTTGGCATTGTGCCAAATATTGGCTACTACTTGATTGGTTACCAAGTTGTCTGGCCTATCTCACATAAAGTTGCCAATAGTTGGCAAGTCTTGGTACTGCCAATATTTGGCTAGCCAAGTATTGGCAGCAAACCAATCATGCTTTTAGTTTCAAGCTTGGCTCTAGCCTAGGGTATCTTCGCGGGAGTAGCAACTGTCTTTCTATTCTTCTTGAAGTTCCCCTTCTTTCCCTTGCCCTTTTTCTTGAAACTAGTGGTCTCGTTAACCATCAACACTTGATGCTCCTTTTTGATTTCTACCTCCGCAGCTTTGAGCATAGCGAAAAGCTCAGGAACAGTCTTTTGCATCCCATGCATATTATAGTTCATCACGAAGCCTTTATATCTTGGTGACAGTTATTGCAGAACTCTATCAATAACACGATCTTCATCAACTTTGCATCCAAGTTAAGTCATGTGATTGTAGTACCCAGACATTCTGAGTAAGTGTTCATTGATATAACTGTTCTCCTCCGTCTTGCAGCTATAGAACTTATTGGAGACTTCATATCTCTCAATTCGGGCAATTGCATGAAATATTAACTTCAACTCTTGGAACATCTCATATGCTCCATGACTTTCAAAACGTCTTTGAAGTCCCGATTCTAAGCCGTAAAGCATGGCACACTGAACTATCGAGTAGTCATTAGAACGAGCTTGCCAGGCGTTCATAACATCTGGAGTTGCTCCTGCAGTAGGCCTGTCACCTAGAGGTGCTTCCAGGACATAATTCTTTTGTGCAGCAATGAGGATAATCCTCAAGTTACGGACCCAGTCTGTGTAGTTGCTACCATCATCTTTCAACTTAGCTTTCTCTAGGAACACACTAAAATTCAAGGGAACGGTAGCACGGGCCATTGATCTACAACAACAGAGATATGCAAAAACTATCAGGAATAAGTTCATGATAAATTAAATTTCAATTAATCATATTATTATAGAACTCCCACTTAGATAGACATCCCTCTAGTCATCTAAATGATCACGTGATCCAAATCAACTAAACCATGTTCGGTCATCACGTGAGATGGAGTAGTTTTCAATGGTGAAAATCTTATGTTGATCATATCTACAATATGATTCACGCTCGACCTTTCGGTCTCTATTGTTACGAGGCCATGTCTGTACATGCTAGGCTCGTCAAGTTTAACTCGAGTATTCTGCATGTGCAAAACTGTCTTACACCCGTTGTATTTGAACGTAGAGCTTATCACACCCGATCATCACGTGGTGTCTCGGCATGACAAACTTTCACAACGATGCATACTCAGGGAGAACACTTGTACTTTGAAATTTTGTAAGGGATCATCTTATAATGCTCCCGCCGTTCTAAGAAAAATAAGAAGCATAATAAGATAAACATCACATGCAATCAAAAAATGTGACATGATATGGCCATCATCATCTTGTGCTTTTGATCTCCATCTCCAAAGCATCGTCATGATCTCCATCGTCACTGTCTTGACACCATGATCTTCATCGTAGCGTCGTCGTTGTCTCACCAACTATTGCTACTAATACAATCGCTAACTCATAGTGATAAAGTAAAGCAATTACATGGCTTTCGCAATTCATACAATAAAGAGACAACCATAAGGCTCCTGCCGATTGCCGATAATTTACCAAACATGATCATCTCATACAATAACATATAACTCATCATTTCTTGACCATATCACATAACAACATGCCCTGCAAAAACAATTTAGACGTCCTCTACTTTATTGTTGCAAGTTTTACGTGGCTGCCATGGGCTTAGCAAGAATCGTTCTTACCTATGCATCAAAAAACCACAATGATTTTTCGTCAAGTGTGAGAGAGACAGACACCCGCCGGTCACCTTTAAGCAACGAGTGCTCGCAACTGTCAAACCAGTCTTGCGTAATGTCAGTCCGGGCCGCTTCATCTCACAATACCGCCGAATCAAAGTATGACATGCTGGTAAGCAGTATGACTAATATCGCCCACAACTCATTGTGTTCTACTCGTGCATATCATCTACGCATAGACCTAGTTCAAGATGCCACTGTTGGGGAACGTAGTATTTCAAAAAAAACTCCTATGATCGGGTAAGATCTATCTAGGACAAGCATAGCAACGAGCGGGGAGAGTGTGTGCACGTACCCTCGGGAGAGTTCCGTCAGCACGACGCCGTGGTGACGGTGATGATGAAGTTACCGACGCAGGGCTTCACCTAAGCACTACGACGATATGACATAGGTGTGTAACTATGGAGGGCGCACCGCACACGGCTAAGAAATCAACTTGCGTGTCTATGGGGTGCCCCGGAGGAGAGGGTCGGCCTCTCTATGGCACGCCCAAGGGGGGAGTCCTACTCCCACTAGGAGTAGGATTCCCACTTTCCTAGTAGTAGTAGGAGAAGAAGGAAGAGGGGGAGAGGGAGAAAGGAAAGGGGGCCGCACCCCCCCCCCCAAATTTGGATTGGGCTTGTGGGGGCGCGCCCTCCACTAGGCTGCCTCCTCCTCTCTTCCACTAAGGCCCAATAAGGCCCATTGACTCTCCGGGGGGTTCCATTAACCTCCCGGTACTCTGGTATTTATCCGGTGACCCCCGGAACCCTTCCGGTGTCCGAATATAACCTTCCAATATATCAATCTTTATGTCTCGACCATTTCGAGACTCCTCATCATTTCTGTGATCACATCTGGGACTCGAAATTCCTTCGTTACGTCAAAATGCATAAACTCATAATATTGATAGATAACCCACAAGTGTAAGGGGTCGCAACAGTTTTCAAGGGTAGAGTATTCAACCCAAATTTATTGATTCGACACAAGGGGAGCCAAAGAATACTCTCAAGTATTAGCAGTTGAGTTGTCAATTCAAACACACTTGTAAGACTTTATATCTACAGCAAAGTATTTAGTAGAAAAGTAGTATGGAAGTAACGGTAACTGTGGCAAAAGTAACAGTAGCAGATTTGTAGTGATCGTAACAGTCACAGCGGAAAATTAACTAAGCGAAGATCAATATGTGAAAAACTCATAGGCATTGGATCAGTGATGGATAATTATGTCGGATGTGATTCCTCATGTAATAGTTATAATTAACATAGGGTGACACGGAACTAGCTCCAGTTCATCAATGTAATGTAGGCATGTATTCCAAATGTAGTCATACGTGCTTATGGAAAATAACTTGCAAGCCATCTTTTGTCCTACCCTCCCATGGCAGCGGGGTCCTATTGGAAACTAAGGGATATTAAGGCCTCCTTTTAATACAGTACCAAAACAAAGCATTAACACTTAGTGAATACATGAACTCCTCAAACTATAGTCATCATCGGGAGTGGTCCCGATTGTTGTCACTTCGGGGTTGCCGGATCATAACACATACTAGGTGACTAATGTCTTGCAAGATAGGATCAAGAACTCACATATAGTCATGAAAACATAATAGGTTCGGATCTGAAATCATGGCACTCAGGCCCTAGTGACAAGCATTAAGCATAGCAAAGTCATAGCAACATCAATCTTAGAATATAAGGGATTCTAGGGATGAAATCGTAACAAAACTAAATCGATTACATGGTAAAGCTCATCCAACCCTTTACCGTCCACCAAGCCTACGATGGAATTAATCACGCACGGCAGTGAGCATCATGGAATTGGTGATGGAGGAAGGTTCATGATGGTGACGGCGACAATCTCCACTCTCCGGAGCCCCGAACAGACTCCAGATCGGCCCTCCCGAGAGAGATTAGGGCTTGGCGGTGGCTCCATATCGTAAAATGGGATGAATCCTTCTCCCTGGGTTTTTTCTCCCCGAAAGTGAATATATGGAGTTGGAGTCGAGGTCAGTGGAGCCCTAGGGGGCCCAGGATACAGGGGGCGCGCCCAGGGGGGTGGGCGCGCCCCCCACCCTCGTGGACAGGGTTTGGGGCCCCTGGTCTTGATTCTTTTGCCAGTAATTTTTATATATTCCAAAAATATTCTCCGTTGATTTTCAGTTCATTCCGAGAACTTTTATTTTTGTGCAAAAATAACACCATGGCAATTTTGCTGAAAACAACGTCAGTCCGGTTTAGTTCCTCTCAAAGCATGCAAGTTAGAGTCCAAAACAAGGGAAAAGTGTTTGGAAAAGTATATACGTTGGAGACGTATCAACTCCCCAAGCTTAAACCTTTGCTTGTCCTCAAGCAATTCAGTTGACAAACTGAAAATGATAAACATAAACTTTTACAAACTCTGTTTGCTCTTGTTGTTGTAAATATGTAAAGCCAGCATTCAAGTTTTCATCCAAGATTATGAACTGACCACATTCACAATAACTTTCAGGTCTCATGTTTACTCATATGAATGGCATAATCAACTAGCGAGTAATAATAATAAACCTCGGATGACAGCACTTTCTCAAAAAAATCTTAATATGATATAACAAGATGGTATCTCGCTAGCCCTTTCTAAGACCGCAAAACATAAATGCAGAGCACCTCTGAAGATCAAGGATTGACTAGACATTGTAATTCATGGTAAAAGAGATCCAGTCACAATCATACTCAATGTAAATTAATGGCAATACATGCAAATGATAGTGGTGCTCTCCAACTATTTCTTTTTAATAAGAGGATGATGACTCAACATAAAAGTGCATAGATAGGCCCTTCGCAGGGAGAAGCAGGGATTTGTAGAGGTGCTAGAGCTCGAGTTTGAAATAGAGATGAACAATATTTTGAGTGGTATACTTTCATTGTCAACATAACAACCAAGAGATCTCAATATCTTCCATGCTACACACATTATAGGCAGTCCCCAAACAGAATGGTAAAGTTTATACTCCCCCAACCACCAACAAGCACACTCCACGGCTAGTCCGAAACAACATTTACCGTCCATACCAACAACAACCCTAGGGGAGTTTTGTTTAATTATTTTGATTTGATTTGAGCATGGGACTGGGCATCCCAGTTACCGGCCATTTTCTGGTGAATGGTGAGCGGAGTCCACTGATCATGAGAATAACCCACCTATCATGGAAGATATAGATAACCCTAGTTGATACATGAGCTGTTCGAGCATACAAAACAAAATTTCATTTGAAGGTTTAGAGTTTGGTACATACAAATTTACTTGGAACGTCAGGTAAACACCGCATATAGGAAGGTATAGTGGACTCATATGGAATAACCTTGGGGTTTATGGAAGTGGATGCACAAGCAGTATTCCCGCTTAGTACAAGTGAAGGCCAGAAAGAGACTGGGAAGCGATCAGCTAGAGAGCGACAACAGTCATGAACATGCATTAAGATTAATCAACAATGGGAGAAAGCATGAGTAGGATATAAATCACCATGAACATAAATATCATGGAGGCTATGTTGATTTTGTTTCAACTACATGCATGAACATGTGCCAAGTCAAACCACTTAAATCATTCAAAGGAGGATACCATCCTATCATGCCACATCACAACCATTTTAATAGCATGTTGGCACGCAAGGTAAACCATTATAAACTCCTAGCTAATTAAGCATGGCATGAGAAACTGTGATCTCTAATTGTCATTGCAAGCATGTTTCATTCATAATAGGCTGAATCAGGAACGATGAACTAGTCATATTTACAAAAACAAGATAGGTCGAGTTCATCCCAGCTTCTCCCATCTCAATCAGTCCATCATATATCGTCATTATTGCCTTTCACTCGCACGCCCGAACGGTGTGAATAATAATAATAGTGCACGTGCACTGGAGTAAGATGGAATCTGCAAGCATTTAATACAAGGGAGAAGACAAGGTAATATGGCTCTTGGTTAAATCAACAGTAATGCATATGAGAGGCACTAAACATTTTCATCATGGTCTTCTCCTCTTGACCCCCAAAGAAAAGAAAAGAAAACTATTTACATGGGAGAGCTCCCAACAAGCAAAAGAAGAGTGAGAAATATTTTTGGGTTTTCTTTTAATTACTACTACTACAAGCAGGGAAAGAAATCTAGCTAAAAAGGGAACAAATAAATTTTTTTGGTTTTTCTTAAGGTTTTTTTAACACACGAGAAAAAGACTAAGAAAAGAAATTAAACTAGCATGGGTAGTACAAAGAGAAAGTATGAGCACCGACTACTGGAATGAGTGTGTGAACATGAATGTAATGTCAGTGAAGAATACATACTCCCCCAAGCTTAGGCTTTTGGCCTAAGTTGGTCTATGTCCAGTACTGGCCTGACGGATATCCAAAGTCGTAGTTGGGGTTGTATTGAGATGCAGCGGCTATTGCCTGATGAGCTGCAGCTTGGAGACGAGCCGCCTCCGTCCTCTCCTTGTACTCATTGGCCTCCTCCCTAGTTATAACATATCTCCTTTTTGCCTAAAAGACAAAGAAAGTAGGAGCAAGGAGAGCAATATGGACAGTGCGACGTGTGTCAAACATTAGTCGGTATTGAAGGAATTGTTCATTCCTTTCAACAAAATGATGGCGGACGATAGCATTATAATCTAGATAAGCAGGAGGCAACTTCGTATCGTTTTCATGTATGGGTACACGAAGATAATTAGCCACACGAGTTGCATAAACTCCACCAAATAAATCTCCACTTAAACAATTAAGATGTAACCTTCGTGCAACAATGGCCCCCAATTTATATTGTCTATCACCTAGTACCGCACTTTTGATGACATTAAGATCTTGAACGCACATGTGGCAAGCCTCATCTTTACCGTTAATGCATCTACCAATAAAGAGAGCAAAATAATGTATGGAAGGGAAATGAATGCTCCCTAAGGTAGCTTGTGCGATTTCTCTAGATTACCCCACAGTGATACTAGCTAGGAAGTCCTTATATTCAGATTTGCGAGGTTCACTAACATTTCCCCATTGCGAAAGTTTACAAGCATCATTAAAATCTTCTAAGTCGATGGTATAAGATTTATCATAAAGATCAAATAAGATAGTCCGAGAATTGCGTGAAGAAGTAAATTGAAACCTTCTCACAAAGGTATCAATTAGGTAGTGGTACTGTGGGAACTTATCTGACACGAAGTCCTCAATATCAGCATTACGCACATACGTGTCAAAATCATCCTTGATGCCTACCTGGACCATAAACTCCTCCGACGGCCATTCACAAGGCGTACTTGAGCTTCCCTCGGTAGTTCATTGCCCGGCTCACATATCGCGAGCCTTGGTCCTTGCTTCCTTGAGGAACCACCTTGGTAAATTTTCCTATGCATTTTTCTCTGAAATTTTTAGTGACTCATAATAAAAGTGAACCAAAGTCAACAAGATTGATAGGAACTACTCTCACAAGTGCGTAGAGACTAAATCATGCATTAGAACTACTTGGGACAACATAAATTTGGCATGCAAGCTCAAGAACAGGGTCACCTTAGCAGCAAAAAATTGCAAAAAATAAAGCACTAGAACAAAAACTAATTGGACCATTGGAGGAGTCACATACCGAAGAACTTTCTCCCCAAACAGTTTTTTGAATGTATCTTTGAGCAAGGAGATCAAAAATGGTAGCAAGATGAGCTAGAACATGGGTTTGAGCTACGGGAGGATTTTTCTGGAGGTAGAAGAAGTGTGTGGGTGCTGGAATAAGTGGAGGGTGCCACATGAGTCCCACGAGGCAGGGGGCGCGCCCAGGGGGGTGAGCGCGCCCTGTACCCTCGTGGCGAGGTGGTGGCTCCCCCGGATGTGTGCTCAGTCCCAGATATTCTTAAATATTCTAGAAAAAATCATATTTCATTTTCGGGACATTTGGAGAACTTTTATTTTCGAAGTATTTTTATTGCAAGGATAACTCAGAAAATAGACAGAAAAACTATTTTTGCTTTATTTAATCTAAATAACAGAAAGTAGAAAGAGGGTATAGAGAGTTGTGCTTTCTTACTTCATCTGTCTCATGCTCATCAAAAGGAATCCACTAAAAAGGTTGATCAAGTCTTGTTAATAAACTCTTTCCGAATAACATGAAACCGGAGAATTTTCAAATAACACTAGGTTACCTCGACGGGGATATGCATGTCCCCAACACTAAGAATATATTATTCCTTCTTTACGGTAGGAAGAGGAAATTCAAAACCTCCAATAGTGATCGTTGAAATTTTTGCAATAGAATTGATACTACGGACTTGAGGTTGTTTCCTCGGAAAGTGTACCGTGTGCTCATTACCATTGACATGAAAAGTGACATTGCCTTTGTTACAATGAATAACAGCCCCTGCATTATTCAAAAATGGTCTACCAAGGATAATTGACATACTGTCCTCGTCGTGAATATCAAGAACAACAAAGTCCATTAAAATAGTAACGTTTGTAACCACAACAGGCACATCCTCGGAAATACCGACAGGTATAGTAGTTGATTTATCGGCCATTTGCAAATATATTTCAGTAGGTGTCAACTTATTCAAATCAATTCTACGATATAAAGAGAGAGGCATAACACTAACACCGGCTCCAAGATCACATAAAGCAGTTTTCACATAGTTTCTTTTAATGGAGCATGGTATAGTTGGTACTCATGGATCTCTTAGTTTCTTTGGTATTCCACCTTTAAAAGTATAATTGGCAAGCATGTTTGAAACTTCAAATTCAGGTATCTATCTTTTATTTGTAATAACAACTTTCAAATACTTAGCGTAAGAATTTTTTTAAGCATATCAGTCAAACGCATACGCAAAAAAATAGGTCTAATCATTTCAGCAAAGCACTCCAAATCCTCATCATCATTTTTCTTGGACGGTTTAGGAGGAAAAGGCATGGGTTTCTGAACCCATGGTTCTCTTTCTTTGTCGTGCTTCCTAGAAACGAAGTCTCTCTTATCATAACGTTGATTCTTTGATTGTGGCTTATCAAGATCAACAGCAGGTTCAATCTCTACATCATCATTATTGCTAGGTTGAGCATCAGCATGAACATCATTATTAACATTATCACTAGGTTCATGTTCATTAAGAAATTGTGTTTCAGCATCAGAGATAGAAATATCATTGGGATTGTCAGGTGTGTCAACAACAGGTTCTCTAGAAGCATGCAAAGTCCTATCTCTTTTATTTTTCTTTTTCTTAGAAGAACTAGGTGCATCAACATTAGCTCGTTGATAATCTTGCTCAATTCTCTTAGTGTGGCCCTCAGGATACAGCGGTTCCTGAGTCATTCTACCCCCTCTAGTCACAACTCTAACAACATTATCACTTTTCTTACTATTTAATTCATTGAGCAAATCATTTTGTGCTTTAAGTACTTGTTCTACTTGAGTGGTAACCATAGAAGCATGTTTACTAATTATTTTAAGTTTACCATTAACTCTAGACATATAATCACTCAATTGTTCAATCATATAAGCATTGTGTTTCAATTGTCTACCAACATAGGCATTGAAGTTTTCTTGTTTAACAATAAAATTGTCAAACTCATCTAAGCTTTGGCTAGTAGACATATAACGAGGAATATCACCTTCATCAAATATATATACAGAGAACTTACCTTTACTACCTGTGCCGGGTTATCAAGACCATGTATTTCTTCAATAGGTGGTAAATTCTTAACATCTTCAGCTCTAATACCTTTTTCTTTCATAGATTTCTTTGCCTCTTGCATATCTTCAGGACTAAGAAATAGAATACCCCTTTTCTTCGGAGTTGGCTTAGGAGTTGGTTTAGGAAGTGTCCAATTATTTTCATTACTCAACATATTGTTTAATAGCAATTCAGCTTGATCGACGGTTCTTTCCCTGAAAACACAACCAGCGCAACTATCCAGGTGGTCTCAGGAAGCATCGATTAGTCCATTATAAAAGATAACAAGTACTTCATTTTTTTTAAGAGGACGATCAGGCAAAGCATTCAAAGACTTTTCTTTCAGCTTAGCTAACAGTTTCTTAAGATCATGCCTATCATTGCAAGCTAAAAGATCTCTAGCAGTTTCTTCATCCATAATATAACCCTCAGGCACAACAGGCAAATCATATCTAGGGAGAGAATCTTCATCATCACTTTCATCAATATCATCAGTTTCAATAATTTCATTCTCTCTAGCCCTAGCAATTTGTTCATCAAGAAATTCACCTATTGGCGCAACATTATCAAGCATAGAAGTAGTTTCATCATAAGTATCATGCTTAGCAGAAGTGGCATCATCAATAACATGCGAGATATCAGATTCAATAGCAGGTGTAGGTGTCACAAATTTACTCATAACAGAGGGTGAATCAAGTGTAGAGCTAGATGGCAGGTCCTTACCTCCCCTCGTAGTTGAGGGAAAGATCTTGGGTTTTTTCATCTCTCAAGTTCTTTATAGTGATCAACAGATATAAATCCCAAGTGACTCAAAGAAGACAACTATGCTCCCCGGCAACGGCGCCAGAAAATAGTCTTGATAACCCACAAGTGTAGGGGATCGTAACAGTTTTGGAGGGTAGAGTATTCAACCCAAATTTATTGATTCGACACAAGGGGGGCGAAAGAATACTCTCAAGTATTAGCGGTTGAGTTGTCAATTCAACCACACCTGGAAGACTTAATATCTTTAGCAAAGTATTTAGTAGCACAGTAGTACGGAAGTAACAGTAACGGTGGCAAAAGTAACAGTAGCAGATTTGTAGTGACTGTAACAGTAGCAGCGGAAAACTAACTAAGCGAAGATAAATATGTGAAAAACTTGTAGGCATTGGATCAGTGATGGATAATTATGTCACATGCGATTCCTCATGTAGTAGTTATATTATGTCACATGCGATTCCTCAATGTAATGTAGGCATGTATTACGAATATAGTCATACATCCTTATGGAAAAGAACTTGCATGACATCTTTTGTCCTACCCTCCCGTGGCAGCGGGGTCCTATTGGAAACAAAGGAATATTAAGGCCTCCATTTAATAGAGTACCGAGTCAAACCATTAACACTTAGTGAATACATGAACTCCTCAAACTATGGTCATCACCAGGAGTGGTCCTGATTGTTGTCACTACGGGGTTGCCGGATCATAACACATAGTAGTTGACTAATGACTTGGAAGATAGGATCAAGAATTCATATATATTCAAGGAAACATAATTGGTTCAGATCTGAAATCATGGCACTCGGGCCCAAGTGACAAGCATTAAGCATAGCAAAGTCATAGCAACATCAATCTTTGAACATAAGTCAAGCTGGCAATGGTTAACCGTTACCCACGTCCCCATGGGTAATTACTCTATTAGGGGATGGAGATGTGCCGGGTTTTTTTCCCACGGGGAATCTGGTGGGTCAAATATATTACCCACCGCATAAGATGGGGATGGGGATGGGATAGCATTACCCATATCTGTTACCCACCTTACCCATTAGTGCCTTACTTTTGGGACCTAAAATTGGTAGAACTAGGTAATCTGTGATCATACCCACCTAAATTCCCACTAATCCCACCCCTTGGGCCCCCAAAGCCCAAAGAAATCGCTAACATAGCCACAACATATTGTTTTTTGTGTTGAAACATTGTTTTTTCTACTTAAACGCTACTGGAGGCAATTGTTGATTGCATGTATGGGTTTCCCCATGGGGATGAAAAACCTGACGGGGATGGGGATGGGAAACATTTGTTCCCCACGGGTGGGTATGGGGACGGGGACGGGCATGGGATGACTCTCGCGGGGATGGGGATGGGAGTCCAATACCCGCTTGGATAATCCCCATTGCCAGCCTGAAACATAAGGGATACTAGGGATCAAACCCTAACAAAACTAACTCGATTACATGGTAAATCTCATCCAACCCATCACCGTCCAGCAAGCCTACCATGGAATTACTCACGCACGGCGGTGAGCATCATGGAATTAGTGATGGAGGAAGCTTGATGATGATGACGACGACAATCTCCACTCTCTGGAGACCCGAACGGACTCTAGATCAGCCCTCCAGAGAAAGATTAGGGCTTGGCGGCGGCTCTCTATTGTAAAACACGATGAATCCTTCTCTCTGGTTTTTTCTCCCCGAAAGTGAATGTATGGAGTTGGAGTCGAGGTCGGTGGAGCCTCAGGGGGGCCACGAGACAGGGGGGCATGCCCCCACCCTCGTGGACAGGGTGTGGGCCCCCTGGTCTTGATTCTTTAGCTAGTATTTTTATATATTCCAAAAATATTTTCCGTTTATTTTTAGGTCGTTCCGAGAACTTTTATTTTTGCACAAAAATAACACCATGGCAATTATGCTGAAACAGCGTCAGTCCGAGTTAGTTCCATTCTAATCATGCAAGTTAGAGTCCAAAACAAGGGCAAAAGTGTTTGGAAAAGTAGATACGTTGGAGACGTATCACCGATCATCCTCGAACGCTAAGCGTGCGGACCCTATGGGTTCGAGAACTATGTAGACATGACCGTGACTCATCTCTGATCAATAACCTATAGCGGAATCTGGATGCTCATATTGGTTCCTACATATTTTAGGAAGATCTTTGTCGCTCAAACCGCATAACAACATACGTTGTTCCCTTTGTCATCGGTATGTTACTTGCCCGAGATTCGATCGTCGGGTATCATCATACCTAGTTCAATCTCGTCACGGGCAAGTCTCTTTACTCGTTCCATAATACATCATCTCGTGACTAACTCATTAGTTGTTTGCTTGCAAGGCTTATTACGATGTGTATTACCGAGAGGGCCCGGAGATACCTCTCCGACACTCGGAGTGACAAATCCTATTCTCGATCTATGCCAACACCACAAACACCTTCGGAGACACCTATAGAGAATCTTTATAATCACCCAATTACGTTGTGACGTTTGATAGCACACAAGGTGTTCCTCTAGTATCTAGGAGTTGCATAATCTCATAGTCATAGGAACATGTATAAGTCATGAAGAAAGCAATAACAGTAAAACTAAACGATCATAGTGTATGCTAACGGATGGGTCTTGTCCATCACATCATTCTCCTAATGATGTGATCACGTTGATCAAATGACAACTCATGTATATGCTTAGGAAACATAACCATCTTTGATTAACAAGCTAGTCTAGTAGTGGCATACTAGGGACACTATGTTTTGTCTATGTTTTCACACATGCATGAAGTTTCCGGTTAATACAATTCTAGCATGAATAAAAGACATTTATCATGATATTTAAATAAATATAAATAACAACTTTATTATTGCCTCTAGGGTATATTTCATTCACCAAGAGGTCCTAAAACTTGGGTGCGCTTGCTCTCATGCTGCTCTACACTACTCCTCCAGTCCCACGATGACACACGGCAAGCTCGAGCTAAGGAAGAAGAACACGGACACGGCAGTTTACCCAGGTCCGGGCCACCTTGAGGTGTAAACTCCTACTCCTGCTTGGCGGTTGGATTGCCTTGTGGGGGAGGATGAACACACGAGTACAAGGAGAGTCAATCGATCTCTATGGTGGCACCCTGCCCTCTCTTATACTAGCCCTGGTCCTCTTCACCGAATACACTTGGCGGGAAGGGTTGCCACAATGGCCAGTTTGAAGGGGGACAGGAGCTCAGTCTATCCTCAAAAAACTAGTCTTCCCCTGCAAAGTTGTCGTCCATGACATGCCGGCGAGCTCAGTGCTGACCTCCGTCCTAGCGAGCCCACCGTCCGGGTCTTCATGCACCAAAACGGAAACCTTATGGGATCTCCTCGGGAACCGACCGATAGCCTTTCCGCCTTAGCACCAAAGAGGGAACTCTCTTTGTGTGAGCCTACTGGCGCTCTCCTGGCTTTGATCTTTAGCACGCGCGTCACCCACATGAAGATGCATGGATGCATGACTCTGCTGAACTGCTCTTAGCTCATAAGCCTATGCGAGGTGTCTCTGGAGGCAGCCTTGGGGAAGCCGCCTGGCTAGGGTGCCTCGAGAGGCTCCTGTTGACTTTTCGACATGTGCCTCACGAGGCTGGGCCCTCATGAGGGCTTTGCTTGTGGAGCTCTGGCGATGGGCCAGCCTTGTGCCTCCTGGCAAGCATCGCGTGCTGGGCCGCACGCAGACGGGACTGTGTACCCCTAGTCCCACGGGCCCGACAGTAGCCCCGGGCCCGTGCGGAGAATGACCCTACTAGTTGAAGGAGATTAAATGGCGTGTGCCCCAACTGCCTGTGGGCCAGGTTTGATGTGTGGTGCACGGCGGGGTATGGGACATCCCCACTCCCCCATGACACCTCAGAAACCGCATGGGTTGACATAAAGTCTGCCCACATGCAGTGTGTGGCCCGCATTGCCTCCCTGCAAGTGTGTTCCTCGTTTCATGTGCCTCTTCCTCCAAATCCTCATCGCCCTTGCCCAAACCATGTCGCCATGGCTCCACCTAGCAGAAGGAGGGGGCATCTAGAGTGGCGGCCGAGGAAGCTATGGCAGATCCTGCCTTGGGCGTCTCTACCGTCATCAACATCAACAGGCATGACAAGGTCCACTCAATGACCGCTGCCGCCACCAACGAGTGGGGGTCACTCGAATGTGGCTGGGTTCGTGCTCGGTCGCCGAGCTCAACGCCACAACCATCACCATTCCCCTCCACTCGCTCTTTGCTAGCATGCTACCGCCATTCTCTGACTTCTTCAATGCCACGCTTTCGCACTATCAGGTCCACGCGTTCCACCTGGACCTAACCTCCATCCTTCTTCTTTCCGCCTTCGCCTTCTTGTGTGAGACATTCGTGGGTGTGCCTCCTTCAGTGGCACTGCTCTGCCATTACTTCATTATGCGACAGACCGTGGTGAACCAACGCTTCGGTTGCGTCTCGCTCTGCATTGTGGAGGGCACGCCCGGAGATGGCATCAACATGGATATCACTCATGAAGCTGAGGGCTTCAAGCAGCAGTGGGTGTTCGTGGACACTACCCAATTCAGCCCCCTCCTACTGATACTGACTTCTCTAGCGGTGAAGAGCTCCGGATGGCAGCACGAGAGGCTCGACGACTAGTGGCTGGCTTGAGTGTCGAAAAGACTGACCGACCTAAGGGCCGCACGGGTCACGGCGATCATCGTTATGAGAGAGTTCCTCTGTTGGCGCATTGCCCCACTTCAACATTACTCCCGCCTGATGTGTGCATTTACCGGCCTTGAGGACCCAATGCGTCTCAACAGGGTGCCCTGCGTTTAGAAGTGTTATGCGATGTGCTCCGCATCCTGGCCGGCGTGGAAGCGGGCGAATGCCCTAGATCAGGGCTTCCCAATACCGTTATATGAACAAGGAGCCATTCGCCGGCGGAATTCCCTGCTTTGACCAATGGGGCTGCTTATAGAGGGCCATATGGGGCCTTGTGACAATCCCTTTCTTGTGGCCCCTTGTCTGGTGGACCGCGACTATAGTGGGGCGCTGTCGAACACCACTGGGGGCAGCGGCGACTCACTTCGAAGGTCCATCCAGCAGTCCGCCCCTGCGCCCGGGGTATCAGTGACCCCACTCCGCCTGAGGTCAGGCATATCTACCCCGTGGCTCCTACATACATGGGCAGTCGTTGAGCTCCAACTGCCAGGTCACAGGCTCTCGAAGGCAACGCTAGGGCAGTCCCTTGAGCTCCTCCATGAGGGAGCCTCACGCTGAAGTCAGGGCCGTGAAGCTTTATAACCCCTCACCCGGAGCCGTCCATAGAAGGGAGTCACGCACGAGTGACGATGACGGCATCCTGTTGAGGGTGTTGATGAAAAGGAAGTGGATTGCCAGAGACGAGTAAGCACCCTGCGTGAGGTGGACCTCAAGACCCTGGAAGAGGAACTCACACAAATGGCATATGAGCAGAGCTTGGAACATGAGCGATTGGAAGTGCTCGATCGCGACATGGCTGCATGTCAAGCTTCTCTTGCCCAGCATGTGGAAAAAGCTAATTTTTCCCTGGCATACAAGGAGACAGAGATCCAAGTGAACGCCGACGTGAAAATTGCACAAGTCCATTGTAATGCCCCGGACACAGCCACCGATGGTCATTACTCCTGGCGGGATCTAGACTGGCCCCATAGATCGATACTATTCTTTTACACGCACTTTGTCCTCACTCGTGCGCACCCGCGAGCAACTTCCCGGTCGGTCACCCATCCTAAAATTACTCCAAGCTGAGCACGCTTATATTCTGAATGGGCTCCCAAAAAAGAAGGAATTCCTATTAAGCCAGGCTATCACATATACCACCACTCAAAGGAACCGATATCCTTGATACGTCTCCAACGTATATATAATTTTGGATTGTTCCATGCTATTATATTATCCATCTTGGACGTTTTATATGCATTTATATGCTAGTTTATATGATTTTTGGGACTAACCTATTAACATAGAGCCCAGTGCCAGTTCCTGTTTTTTCCTTATTTTGAGTTTTACAGAAAAAGAATACCAAAAGGAGTCCAATTGACGTGCGAATTTTTGATGATTTTTATGGACCAAAAGTAGCCCCTGGTGTAAAAGAGTTGGGCTAGAAGAGTACCGGGCCATCCATGAGGGTGGAGGGAGTGCCACCCAGCCTCGTGGACGACTCGGAGACTGACAACCCACAAGCGTAGGGGATCGCAACAGTTTTCGAGGGTAAAGTATTAAACCAAAATTTGTTGATTCGACAAAAGGGCAGCCAAAGAATACTCTTAAGTATTAGCAACTGAGTTGTCAATTCAGCGACACCTGGAAACTTAGTATCTGCATCAAGATAGTTTAGTAGCACAGTAATATGATAGTGGTGATAGCAGCAATAAAAGTAAAGATAGTGTTTTTTGTAGTTTTTGTGATGATAGCAACGGAAAAGTAAATAGCAGCTAGCAATATAGGTAAAGCTCGTAGGCATTGGATCGGTGATGGGAAATTACGTCGGATGCAATTCATCATGTAGAAGTTATAACCTAGGGTGACACAGAACTAGCTCCAGTTCATCAATGCAATGTAGGCATGTATTCCGAATATAGTCATACATGCTTATGGAAAAGAACTTGCATGACATCTTTTGTCCTACCCTCCTGTGGCAGCGGGGTCCTATTGGAAACTAAGGGATATTAAGGCCTCCTTTTAATAGATTACCGGACCAAAGCATTAACACATAGTGAACACATGAACTCCTCAAACTATGGTCATCACCGGGAGTGGTCCCGATTATTGCCACTTCGGGGTTGCCGGATCAGAACACCTAGTAGGTGACTATAGACTTGCAAGATAGGATCAAGAACACACATATATTCATGGAAAGATAATAGGTTTAGATCTGAAATCATGGCACTCGGGCCCTAGTGACAAGCAATAAGCTTAGCAAAGTCATAGCAACATCAATCTCAGAACATAGTGGATACTAGGGATCAAACCCTAACAAAACTAACTCGATTACATGATAAATCCCATCCAACCCATCACCATCCAACAAGCCTACTATGGAATTACTCACACACGGCGGTGAGCATCATGGAATTGGTGATGGAGGAAGGTTGATGATGACGATGGCGACGATCTCCACTCTCCGGAGCCCCGAACGGACTCTAGATTAGCCCTCCTGAGAGAGATTAGGACTTGGAGGTGGCTCTGTCTCGTAAAACGCGATAATTCTTTCTCCTTGATTTTTTTCTCCATGAAATGGAATATATAGGACCTGGGGGTACGTCGGTGGGGCACCGGGCTGCCCTCGAGGCGGGAGGGCGCGCCTTGGGAAGGGGGGCGCGCCCCCCGCCCTCGAGGATGGCCCGTGGGCCCCCAGGTGTGGATCTTCTTGCCAGTATTTTTTATATTTTCTGAAATAAATATTCGTTGTTTTTTAGGCGGTTCCGAGAACTTTTTATTTCTGCACAAAAACAACACCATGACAGTTCTGCTGAAAACAGTGTCAGTCCGGGTTAGTTTCATTCAAATCATGCAAGTTAGAGTCCAAAACAAGTGCAAAAGTGTTTGGAAAAGTAGATACGTTGGAGACGTATCAGAGACCCCCTTGACGTGAAACCTACGCCAAAAATTCCTATAAATACAGAAACCCCCGAAAAGAAACCTAGAACAGGAGTTCCGCTGCCGCAAGCCTCTGTAGCCACCAAAAACTAATCGGGGCCCTGTTTCAGCACCCTGCCGGAGGGGGGATCCCTCACCGGTGGCCATCTTCATCATCCCGGTGCTCTCCATGACGAGGAGGGAGTAGTTCACCCTCGGGGCTGAGGGTATGAACCAGTAGCTATGTGTTTGATCTCTCTCTCTCTCTCTCTCTCTCTCTCTCTCTCTCTCTCTCTCTCTCTCTCTCGTGTTCTTGATATGGCACGAACCTGATGTATCGCGAGCTTTGATACTATAGTTGGATCTTATAATGTGACTGAGTTTTCCCTTCGAAGTTATCTTATCGGATTGAGTCTTTAAAGATTTGAGAACACTTGATGTATGTCTTGCGTGGAATACCCGTGGTGACAATGGGGTATTTTATTGATTCACTTGATGTATGTTTTGGTGATCAACTTACGGGTTCCGTTACCTTGGGAATCTATCCATAGGGGTTGGCACACGTTTTGGTCTTCACTCTCCGATAGAAACTTTGGGCACTCCTTGAAGTTCTTTGTGTTGGTTGAATAAATGAATCTGAGATTGTGTGATGCATATCGTATAATCATGCCCACGAATACTTGAGATGACAATGGAGTATCTAGGTGACATTAGGGTTTTGGTTGATGTGCGCCTTAAGGTGTTATTCTAGTATGAACTCTAGGATAGATCAAACGCGAAGAATAGCTTCGTGTTATTTTACTACGGTCTCTTGAATAGATCGATCAAAAAGAATAACTTTGAGGTGGTTTCGTACCCTACAATAATCTATTCGTTTGTTCTCCGCTAGTGACTTTGGAGTGACTCTTTGTTGCATGTTGTCGGATAGTTATATGATCCAGTTATGTTATTATTGTTGAGATAACTTGCACTAGTGAAAGTATGAACCATAGGCCTTGTTTCGAACCATTGCAATATCGTGCTCACTTTTATCATTAGTTACCTTGCTGTTTTTATATTTTCAGATTACAAAAACCTATATCTACCATCCGTATTGCACTTATATCACCATCTCTTCGCTGAACTAGTGCACCTATTCAATTTACCATTGTATTGGTTGTGTTGGGGACACAAGAGACTCTTTGTCATTTGGTTGCAAGGTTGTTTGAGAGAGACCATCTTCATCCTACGCCTCCCACTGATTGATAAACCTTAGGTCATCCACATGAGGTAAATTTGCTACTGTCCTACAAACCTCTGCACTTGGAGGCCCAACAACGTCTACAAGAAGAAGGTTGCATAATAGACATCAAGCTCTTTTCTAGTGCCGTTGCAGGGGAGGCTAGGTAAGCGGCACTCACATCCCATCAACGAAGCTCTTTTCTGGCACCGTTGCCGGGGAGGTGAGTGCTTGAAGGTATAAATTTAGATCTTGCAATCGAATCTTTTAGTTTCTTGTTTCACCACTAGTTTAGTTTATAAAAGAAAACTACAAAAAAAAAGGAATTGAGGTTGCCTCATATGCTTCATCTTTTTAATATGTTTCGTGAAAATGATGGAAAGGAAAATTGTGCCGAAGTGCTAGTAGAAGAATGCATTAAAATGTTTGGCACTAAATACTTGAATGATAAGCATGATTGCAATGTTGTTAGTGTGAATCCTTTGGATATACATGATGCTAATGATATGCAAAGGCCCAAGTTTGGGGAAGCTATGTTTGATGAAGATGATATTTTTAGTACCCCAAGTTTTGATGTCCACATTTGTTATAATGGTAGCAATCCTCCTATCTATGATGATTATGATGATGACATGTATGCTATAAAGAATAATGATAACCATGAAACTTTTCATCATGATTTTAGTGTTCAATTTGATTATGTCAATCAAGTATCTCATGATAGTTATTTTGTTGAATTTGCTCCTCCCACTACTATGAATGAGAAGAATTTTGCTTATGATGGGAGTAGTAAAATTTCTATGCTTATGGATCATGAAAAAAAATACTTTATGTGATGGTTATATTGTTAAATTCATTCATGAGGCCACTGAAAATTATAATGAGAGAGGAACATATGGTTGTAGGTATTGCAATAATATCAAGTTTCCTCTCTTTATGTTGAAAATCTTGAAGTCATGCTTGTTTTGCCTTCCTATGCTAGTTTATTCTTGCTCCCACAAATTGTTTGCTCACAAAATCCCTATGCATCGGAAGTGAGTTATACTTAAATCTGTTAGTCATATTCTTCATGATGCTCTCTTTATGTTTCAATTCTTATCTTCTATGCGAGCATCATTGAAATCATCATGCCTAAGCTAAAAGGCATTAAAGAAAAGCGCTTGCTGGGAGACAACCCAATATTTACCCCTAATGTTTTTGTGTGTCCACATGATTAAGTTACTGTAGTGATCATGTTTTATAGCTTTTATTTCAATAAAGTGCCAAGTAGAACCTTTGGGAAGACTTGGGTGAAAGTTAATGTGATCTTGCTGTAAAAAACAGAAATGTGCGCTCACGAGATTAGCTACCATTTTATACAGAAGAGTGCTTTTGATTTCATTGTTCTTGAAGAACATTAATATACAAATTCCTCACGTCCACCAATTTATTTCAGAAATGTTTTAGTTATGGAAGTACTCAAAAGTTACAGATTGCTACAGACTGTTCTATTTTTGACAGATTTTGTTTCCATTGTGTTTTTTTCTTATTTTGATGAAACTATGACTAGTATTGGAGGGTATCAACCATAGATAAGTTGGCATACAGTAGATATTACATCAACATGAATTTACAATGAGTTCGCAAAGTACCTAAGTGGTGGTTTTATTTTCTTATACTAACGGATCTTACGAGTTTTCTGATGAGTTTTGTGTTGTCAAGTTTCAAGTTGCGGGTAAAGATTCGATGGACTATGGAATAAGGAGTGGCAAGAGCCTAAGATTGGGGATGCCCAAGGCACCCCAAGGTAATATTCAAGGACAACTAAGAGCCTAAGCTTGGCGATGCCCTGGATGGCATCCCCTTTTCGTCTTCGTTCATCGGTAACTTTACTTGGAGCTATATTTTTATTCACCACATGATATGTGTTTGGCTTGGAGCGTCATTTATTTTATTTTGTTTTGCTTGCTATTTGAATAATATACCAAGATATGAAATTCTTAAATGTTAGAGAGTCTTCACATAGTTACATAATTATTCAACTACTCATTGATCTTCACTTATATCTTTCGGAGTAGTTTGTTATTTGCTCTAGTGCTTCACTTATATCTTTTTAGAGCATGGCGGTGGTTTTATTTTGAAGTAATAGATGAACTCTCATGCTTCACTTATATTATTTTGAGAGTCTTTTAGAACAGCATGGTAATTTGTTTAGGTTATGAATTTAGTTCTAATATGATGGGAATACATGAGGGATATAATAAAAACTTACATATAAAGTGCATTGAGTACTATGAGAAGTTTGATACTTGATGATCGTTTTGAGATATGAGGATGTTGATATTAGAGTCATCCTAGTAAAGTAGTTGTGAATTTGAGAAATACTTGTGTTGTGGTTTCCAAGTCCCGTAGCATGCACGTATGGTAATCGTTGTGTAACAAATTTGAAGCATGAGGTATTTCTTTGATTGTCATGCTTTGTGTGGAGGTCAGGATCGCGTGGTGGTTAACTCCTACCAACCCTTCCCCTAGGAGCATGCGTGTAGTACTTTGTTTTGATGACTTGTAGATTTTTGCAATAAGTATGTTAGTTCTTTATGACTAACGTTGAGTCCATGGATTATACGCACTCTCACCCTTCCACCATTGCTAGCCTCTGTAATACCGTGCAACTTTCGCCGGTACCATAAACTCACCATATATCTTCCTCAAAACAGCCACCATACCTACCTATTATGGAATTTCCATAGCCATTACAAGATATATAGCCATGCAAGTTTCCACTATTTCGTTTATTATGACACGTTTCATCATTGTCATATTGCCTTGCATGATCATGTAGTTGACATCGTATTTGTGGCAAGGCCACCATGCATAATTTTTAATACATGTCACTCTTGATTCATTCCACATCTCGATACACCACCGGAGGCACTCATATAGAGTCATAATTTGTTCTAGTATCGAGTTGTAAGCTTTGATTTGTAATTAAATACAAGTGTGATGATCATCATTATTACAGCATTGTCCCAGAAAAAAAGGCCAAAAAAAGAATGGCCAAAAAAAGAGAAAGGACAAATAAAAAAAGAAAGGCCCAAAAGGGGGGGGGGACAATGCTACTATCTTTTTTCCACACTTGTGCTTCAAAGTAGCACCATGATCTTTATGATAGAGAATCTCTTATTTTGTCATTTTCATATACTAGTTGAAAATTTTCGTTATAGAACTTTGCTTGTATATTCCACCGACGGGCTTCGTCAAAATGCCCTAGGTCTTCGTGAGCACGCATGTTGGATGCACACCCACTTAGTTTCTTTTGTTGAGCTTTCATACCTTTATAGCTCTAGTGCATCCGTTGCATGGCAATCCCAACTCACTCACATTGATATCTATTGATGGGCATCTCCATAGCCCATTGATACGCCTAGTTGATGTGAGACCATCTTCCTCTTTTTTGTCTTCTCCACAACCACCATTCTATTCCACCTATAGTGTTATATCCATGGCTCACGCTCATGTATTGCGTGAAAGTTCAAAAACTTTGAAAAAATTAAAGTATGAAACAATTGCTTGTCTGAAACTAGGGTATTTTGTGTGACGAAGATGGAGCATAGCCAAACTATATGATTTCGTAGGGATGAACATTCTTTGGCCTTGTTATTTTGAGAAGACATGATTACTTTGTTAGTATGCTTGAAGTATTATTATTTTTATGTCAATATTAAACTTTTGTCTTGAATCTTTCGGATTTGGACATTCATGCCACAATAAAGAAAATTACATAGATAATTATGTAAAGTAGCATTCCACATCCAAAATTCTCTTTTTATCATTTACCTACTCGAGGATGAGCAGGAATTAAGCTTGGGGATGCTTGATACGTCTCCAACGTATCTATAGTTTTTGGTTGTTCCATGCTATTATATTATCCATCTTGGATGTTTTATATGCATTTATATGCTATTTTATATGATTTTTGGGACTAACCTATTAACCTAGAGCCCAGTGCCAGTTTCTGTTTTTTTCTTGTTTTTTAGTTTTACAGAAATGGAATACCAAACAGAGTCCAATTGACGTGCCAATTTTTGATGATTTTTTATGGACCAAAAGAAGCCCCCAGAGTAAAATAGTTGGACCATAAGAGTCCTGGGCCGTCCACGAGGGTGGAGGGATGCCCTACCCCCCTGGGCGCGCCCCGTGCCTCGTGGATGACGCGGGGACCCCCTTGACGTGAGACCTATGCCAAAAATTCCTATAAATACAGAAACCCTCGAAAAGAAACCTATATCGGGAGTTTCGCTGCTGCAAGCCTCTGTAGCCACCAAAAACCAATCGGGTCCCTGTTCCGGCACCCTGTCGGAGGGGGGATCCCTCACCGGTGGCCATCTTCATCATCCCGGCGCTCTCCATGACGAGGATGGAGTAGTTCACCCTCGGGGCTGAGGGTATGTACCAGTAGCTATGTGTTTGATCTCTCTCTCTCTCTCATGTTCTTGATATGGCACAATCTTGATGTATCGTGAGCTTTGCTACTATAGTTGGATCTTATGATGTTTCTCCCCCTCTACCTTCTTGTAATGGATTGAGTTTTCCCTTTGAAGTTATCTTATCGGATTGAGTCTTTAAGGATTTGAGAACACTTGATGTATGTCTTGTGTGGGATACCCGTGGTGACAATGGGGTATTTTATTGATTCACTTGATGTATGTTTTGGTGATCAACTTACGGGTTCCATGACCTTGGGAATCTATGCATAGGGGTGGGCACAATTTTTCATGTTGACTCTTCGATAGAAACTTCGGGGCAATCTTTGAAGTTCTTTCTGTTAGTTGAATAGATGAATCTGAGATTGCGTGATGCATATCGTATAATCATGCCCACGGATACTTGAGGTGACAATGGAGTATCTAGGTGACATTAGGGTTTTGGTTGATGTGTGTCTTAAGGTGTTATTCTAGTACGAACTCTAGGATAGATCAACCGGAAAGAATAGCTTCGTGTTATTTTACTACGGACTCTTGAATAGATCGATCAACAAGAATAACTTTGAGGTGGTTTCGTACCCTACAATAATCTCTTCGTTTGTTCTCTGCTATTAGTGACTTTGGAGTGACTCTTTGTTGCATGTTGAGGGATAGTTATATCATCCAATTATGTTATTATTGTTGAGAGAACTTGCACTAGTGAAAGTATGAACCCTAGGCCTTGTTTCGAAGCATTGCAATACCGTGCTCACTTTTATCATTTGTTACCTTGCTATTTTTATATTTTTAGATTACAAAAAACCTATATCTACCATCCATATTATACTTGTATCACTGTCGGGGATCGACACCTATGGGATCACTCGAGTCCCTTTTACGATTGACGGGCGCGGGGTTGTGCAAAGAGCGAGTCTAGGAGTCAGCACAAGGATCGTTTACCTAGGTTCGGGCCGCAAGGATGCGTAATACCCTAGTCCTGCTTTGATGTGTATTTGAGTGTTCTTGAGCTCTTGAACTACCTGCGGTACGTGCCTCGTCCAAAAGGTCGGAACCCTTCTCTAGTATGCCTCGGGACTTCTTTCATAGTCAAAAAGGGACTGCCACAGTGGCACACAGGAGGTGGAAAGGTGTATAGTGTACAAGCTTATCTCATGCCATTACGGGACAAAATGCATTAAATGCGCTACTTAGGTGTCCATTTGCTTTATCGGGGACGACAACGAGGCCCGTCCCGTCCAACATCGCTTTGTCTGGCTGCGACGCGCGTCCAGGCCAACGAGGCATGCAGCGCCATTTAGGTTGGCTGGCAGCTGAGGTGGCGTGGTGGTAGGATCTTCACAAAGATCTACATGCCACCACGCAGGTGCTTGACTAGCTAGATCAGAAACGACATACTGGCATGTGGGGACTTGCCTGGGCTAGTGGGTCGGCCGCCTAGCTGGGGCGATGACGGGGTGTCAAGGGCATGTCGCGGTCTTGCATCTATTCCCGACAAGGGTCTTGCCGGGGCCTTTGTGAGCGCCTTCGGCAAGAGGCTCGCCGGGGCTTCAGGTGTATCTTCGGCAAGGAGCCTTGCCGGGGCCTCGTGGGCATCCTCGGCAAGGAGCCTTGCGGTCGCCTTGTCTTCTGGTTCTCATCAAGGATTCGTAGATACTTTGCCTTCACAAAGATCTGCATGCCATCATGCAGGCGCTTCCCGAGCCTTGGTTGCAACATTGTTGATGGCGTCGGAGCTCCTAGGCTCAAGGGTGGCTACGATGGAGGCATTAGGTGAGTTTCCCTGGCAAGGGTTCTTGCCGGGGCCGTGCTGGCTGCCCTGGCAAGGGTCTTGTCGGGGGAATCCTATCTTGTTGCTTGGCCTTCTTGCGCCACTGTCTTGGCGCTGCTCTGGTAATCTTGTGCTCCATTTTCCCTCCTCTGCCCTGTTAGGTGTGGCCGTAGGTGTCGCTCTGACTGCCCGTGCACATGTAAGGGGTACAAAGGAGAGCCCCTATTTTTGTACATCGACGGGAGCCCCTGGGCTTGGGCCATACATAAGCGCAACGCGTTGTTGGGCTTGGCCCAGAATGGTGCGTGGGCAGTTGGGGACGGATTATTTTTACTGCAGTAACTCCTTCGGTGGTTGCGCTTGCCCATGATCTGCGCATGACGTGGGGGTCATGCGTGGGGTGACCGCAGCACGGTTGCATCACCCTATGGTTTCAATGTAGTAAAGAGGCGGTTCATGTCCTCCTCATAAAAAAATAGAGGAAGTTGCGGGGACGCGGCTCATTTACTAAGTGGACTTGGGTTGCCCCATGATCACGGGGCGCGAAACGGTCGCACCATGCGCCATCTGAATCCCGATCCGCCCGCCATGTGCCCCTCATGCATCGGGGAGGGCAGGCGGCGGACGCAGAGGGTGCGGGCTTTAAAGCCGGGGCGGGGGGCGAGTGCTGCTGATTGGACTAGCGGGTCGGTCTTGTTTCCATGCGTCTCGAGCGACTGGATTGGTTGATTCGGGCAGTCACCTTTGGGCTTGCTTGGTCTCGCCCTCCTATAAAGAAAGGGAGAGGTGCAGTGCTCCCCCACTCATCCTCTTCCAGTCTGATCCCTTTCCTTTCCAAGCCATGGCGAGAGGGCGTGGCCGTGGCCGTGCACCTATGGAGGTGACCAAGTCTTCCTCTCGTCAGAGGGCGGCGGAGGTCAAAGAGGAGCCGGACGCCCAAGATGAGGGCCGTGCTAGAGACAAAGGCGCCGGCCGGGGTCGTGGTCGGCGAGGCAGTCGAGGGAGAGGCGGACGAGGATGAGGGACACCCGCATCGTCATCATCTCCGTCTCCATCTCCTCCGCCGTCTCCTCCTGCCTCACCATGCAGACATGTCGGGGACACGGCGTTGGAGTTAATTCTGCAACTGCGCGAGCCGCCGCGCAGTGGCCTTCGTCTTCCAGAAGCGTTCGCGAGATTGTTGGAGGTCGACCGGCCATCAAGGTTGAGGCTTCACATGAAGGGGTGTTGCAATGGCGCCACATGGGCAAAAACCAAGTTCCTCGCCCCTCATGTAATGCTTCTCCGCCGGGGGTGGAAGACCTTCACGCGTGCCCACTTTTTGATGAAGGGGCACGTCCTCTGCTTCAAGTTAGTGGAGAGCGATCTACTCTCCATCAAGGTCTTCGGGCGCTCAGAATAGAGGCTAGGGTGCTGTGTGGAGAGCTCGACTGATGACGAAAGCTCCTCCTCGAGCGAGAGTGATGACGAGGACAGCGACAGCGACGACGAGGGCAGCAGGCGGGAGGATGACGGGTCAGACTAAGCATCGGACCCACCGTCCCCGGGCGACGCAGGCACCACCATTATCTGCATCGCCGACTCCTCGAACCTCTCGGGGTCGCCTCCTTGGGCTGCTGGCATTGGGAGGCCGGAGAAGATCAAGGAGGTGGGGGCGGCCGTCAAGTCAGAGTTTGCGGGCATCAAATGCCTTCATCACGTATTGCCCGCCCGCTGCCTCATCCTTCGGCTCTTCTCCCAGCACCATCATCAACAGCCCTCTTCAGGGCGGCTACCAGGATGTTCTCTTGGTGCTTTCTGCTGCTCGTACTTCGCCTAGGTGCTCCCTTTGCCCCTTCGCCATCTTGTTCCATTTCCTGAGGAGAGGTACAAGAAAGGGATTACGGGCACCTTATCTCTTTTCAGTTTTTAAGCCTACATGCCTTTGTAAGATTTAAATCATGTAACCCCTTGCTCATGTCTGCATTCCGTATGAATTCTACTTGTTTACAACGTATTAATGGAGAGAAGGGTGTTTGCCAGGTTTCATTTGTGTGTGGGCAGCGGCCACACCAAGGAACGAATCCTTGTTATCTTAAGATATACATCATACCCCAGCAACAAGCCTTGCAGTCTTCCTGCTCTGTAGCTCGGCCACATTCACGCCCTTGGCGGCAGTAGGAGCAGAGTAGGATTAGGCCCTTCGTCTGCTCCTTTCCCATCACATTGCCAATGAGTTCCAGTCCAAAAATAAAGTTTGTTGGATGCAGGAAAAAAGAAGCATGATGGTATAAGAGCGAGCGAAGTCTCATACGTTCAAGTTCCATACGAAATTAAGGAGTGGGGGATGAAAGGCTTATCTGATTTTGTAGCTTCCGGCAACCTTTTCTCGCTGTGGTCGGGTCCTTGGATCCGCAGCTCCCGGCAACCTTGGTCTGCCAGGGTCGGAGCATCGACCCATCCTCTTTCTTCCAAACAGCTCAGCAGAAATGTCCATGCATCTAGTGAACAACAGAGGATGGAAAGGAACAGAGAGACGCACACTCAACCTCTATGCTAGGGGTTAGTCACCGCCAAGCACTATCAACCCTAAAAGAGAAAGAGACTCAACCTAGCATGCATGCTAAAACTTAGGGCGCCAGCGCTACATTTATTTATGCTCAGGGTCTGCGCCTGGCTTTGTATGAAGGGTTACATGCCTTGCCGACAAGGCTTGTACAAAAGGGTGGTTTGCTGGCAAGCCCGGCAACCGCGCCTTAAGTGTAAAACTTGCGAAGATGTTCGATGTTCCAGGAGTTGCTCACTGCAATACCATCTTCGGTCTCCAGTCGGACTGCGCTAGGCCTGGCGACTCGTATTACTCGGTAAGGGCCTTCCCACTTCGGCGTCAACTAGTTGGAATTCTAGGCCGACTGAACGTGCCGAAGAACATGGTCGCCTTCCTCAAAGCTTCGGGCATGAACCTTGCGGCTATGGTAGCGATGCAAGGCTTGCTGGTAGCGTGCTACTCGCACAGCCGCCCGAAGACGATCTTCCTCGAGGAGCGTTGCGTCATCTTGCCACAGTTGCTCTTGCTCAAGCTCATCTTAAGCGAGCACTCGGGGTGACCCGTATGTGAGTTCCGTGGGGAGAACTGCTTTTGCCCCGTAAACCAGGGAGAAGGGTGTCTGGCCGGTGGCTCCATTTGGTGTCGTTCTGATTGACCAAAGAACTTCCGGCAATTCATCAACCCGGCAACTTCCGCACTTGTGCAGCCTGTCAAAAGTCCTCGTCCGGAGGCCTCATAGTACTTCAACATTTGCCCTCTCTGCCTGGCCGTTGCTTCGAGGATGCGCAACAAAAGCAAAACAGACCTTGTTGCCGAGGTCTTGTATGTACTGCATGAAGGTGCGGCTTGTGAACCGTCAGTGATGACTCTGTTTGGTACACCAAAATGACAGACTAGCCCCTTGAAGAACTTGACAGCTGATTGTGTTGTCACCTTTCTCACTGCTTCCACCTCTAGCCACTCTGTGAACTTGTCGATTGCAACATACAAGTACCCAAAGCCCCTGATAGCACGGGGAAACGGGCCAAGTATGTCGGGCCGCTAGACCGAGAATGGCCAAGAAAGAGGGATGTTTGGAGAGCCTGAGTTGGTTGATGAAGCTTCTTTGAATGGAAATGACACGCTTCACACTTGGATACTAGTGCTGTTGCATCCTATAGGGCAGTGGGCCAGAAGAAACCTTGCCGGAATGCCTTGCCGGCAAGGCCCTTGACCCTATGTGGGATCCACATATGCCTCCGTGTATCTCTGCCAACAGCTCTAGTCCTTCCTCCCGGGGGACGCACTTCAATTTCACGCCGTTCGGCCTTTTTCTGTAGAAGACGTCATCGACGAACTAATACATGGCAGACCGACGTGCTACTTTCTCCACTTCTTCCTGCTCCTCAGGAAGCTCTCCTGATTGGAGAAATTGGAAGGTATGTTGTGCCCATGCCGGAGCCTGGGGCTCGACGGTAAGGACTAAAGGCATCTCCTCTGCCATAGGAGCAGCTGTCTCCATGGCCAGGGCTTGAAGCCCTGCCGGAGTCTGTTGCCCTACGACTGGCTCAGCGTCCCCGGCAACATCTTTGTCGGCGGCCCCTGGGAGCTTGGCGGGAAAGTACTTGCCGGGGCCTGATTTCCTTCGCTTGTTCTGCTCTCTCGATGGTCCAACGGATGGTTGAGTTAATCGAAGCACAAAACTACCTGGTTCCACAGTTAGTTTGAGGACGGCGCGCTTTGACAAGTAGTCAGTGATGTCGTTCTCCACTCGGGGGACATGCTCTGCATGTATACCGTCAAAACGCTCCTACAGCTTCCTCACTTCATCTACGTAGGCCTCCATCAACGGGCTCTGGTAATCTTTTTTTATTTGTTTGACGACAAGCTGCGAATCACCCCTCACGATGAGCTTCTTGATCCCGAGGTCTGCCGCGATCCTGAGACCGGCAAGCAGCCCTCCGTACTTGGCAGTGTTGTTCATTGACATCTCCCTGGGGAAGTGCATCTGGACCACATACTTGAGGTGCTCTCTGGTGGGCGCAACGATCAGCACACCAGCACCGGCGCCTTCTAGCGAGAAAGCTCCGTCAAAGTACATAATCTAGTCATGACTTGTTTCCTTGCCGGGGAGAGTGGTACCCTGGATCTCTTCGTCGGGCGTTGAGGTCTATTCTACAACGAACTCCGCCAAGACTCTACTCTGAATCGTCCAAGTGCTTTCAAACTTCAAACCAAAGCTCGACAGTTCCAAGGCCCATTCCACGATCCTCCTGGTCGCGTCTGGGTTAGGTAATATCCGCTGCAACGGGAGGCGGGTGACGACGGTAATTTCATGTGCTTGGAAGTAATGACGCAGCTTCCACGAGGCCATAAGGAGGCCGAAGAGCAATTTCTGCACATCGGAGTATCTTGACCTAGCCTCCTGCAAGAGGGAGCTCACAAAGTAAACCGGTGCTGCATCATCCTCTTCTTTTGCACTACTTCATTTGGTTATGTCGCTTTTGTCCCAGTGGTGTCGGGTTCTGTCGTTGCTATTACTTCTGTATTGACCTCTCTCTAGGCTACTAGCGCAGCACTGACCACTTGATTCATCGCCGCTAGATATAGAAGCAACGGCTCTTGGGGTTTAGGCGTGACCAGTATTGGCGTAGAGGAGAGGTATTTCTTCAAATCTCATAGTGTTGCTTCAGCTTTTGGGGTCCACTCCATTGGGCCCCCCTTTTTCAAGATTTTGAAAAAGGGAAGGACGCGCTCAGCAGATTTGGAGATGAATCTGCTCATGGCGGCAACACAGCCAGCAAGACAACGCACATCCTTGATCTGCCTCGGTGCCTCAATTTTCTTGCTAGCCTTGATCTTGTCTGGATTCGCCTCGATCCCACGCTGTGACACGAAGAAACTCAGAAGATTTCCGGATGGAACGCCGAAGACACGCTTCTGAGGGTTTAACTTGAGGTTGATCTTGCGCAAATTTACAAACGTCTCTTCTAAATCTTGTATGAGCGTTACCTTGTCCTTGGTTTTGACCACTATGTCATCCATATAGGCTTCCATATTTCTATGTAGCTGAGGCTCAAAACCAATTTGGACTGCTCGTGCAAATTTTGAGCTTGCACTCTTCAACCCGAAAGGCATTCGTATAAAACAATACATACCACATGGGGTGATGAATGATGTCTTCTCTTCATCTCATCTCGTCGTAAAGATTTGATGGTATCCTGAGTAAGCGTCAAGGAATGATAACAGGTCACACCCGGCCGTAGAGTCTGCAATATGGTCAATGAGCGGCAACGGGAAAGGGTCCTTTGGACATGCCTTATTGTTGTCTGTGTAATCAATACACAGTCTCCACTTCCCATTTGCCTTGCGCAGCACCACCGGATTGGCCAACCACGTTGGATGGAGTCTTCCTCTCACCAAGCCTGCCACCTCCAACTTCCTGATTTCTTTGCACTTATTCCATGAATCAATACTATTTCTAGGCAAAGAGGAAAACCAAGTTTTAGCACGATCTCTAACGAAAACGGAAATAACTTCGATTTAACAATATCATTATCCATATCCCTCTTCTTTTGCATATCACACGAATCAACAAAGTTGTTTAGATGGGTAGCGGCATCTTCACAAGGAAGGACGGAAAATTGATCTTTCATGACAAGATTCAACAGAGCAGCATTGATCTCTCAAGATTCAACATCGGTAATAGGAGCAATTGGAGTGCTAATAAAATCATTATTGTTGGTATTGGAAAAGTCACACAATTTGGTATTGTTTTGAGCCATAGTGGCAAGCAAGCAATCCAACACACAAGCAAACAAGAGGCAAGCGAACGGTAAACACACGGGAAAAAGAAGGGAAAATAAAATGGCAAGGGTGAAGTGGGGGAGAGCAAAACGAGAGGCAAATAAATGTAATGCGAAGGATAAGGGTTTGTGATAGGTACTTGGTATATGACTTCTGCGTAAGCCTCCCCCACAACGGCGCAAGAAATTCTTCTTGCTTCTTCTCGAGCTTGCGTTGTATTCCCTCGAAGAGGAAAGGGTGATGCGGCATAGTAGCGTATGTATTTCCCTCAGTTTTTGAGAACCAAGGTATCAATCAAGTAGGAGACCACGCGCGAGTCCCTCGCACCTACACAAACAAATAAGAACTTCGCAGCCAACACGATAAGGGGTTGTCAATCCCTTTACGGCCACTTACGAAAGTGAGATCTGATAGATTGGATAGTATAATATTTTTGGTATTTTGGATATAAGAACATAAAGTAAAAAAAGCAATGTAAAGTAGATAAAGGATTTATATGTTGATAATAGACCCGGGGGCCATAGGTTTCACTAGTGGCTTCTGTCATGATAGCAGAATTATACGATGGGTGAACAAATTACTGTCGAGCAATTGATAGAAAAGCGCATAATTATGAGAATATCTAGGCATGATCATTATATATAGGCATCACATCCGTGACAAGTACACCGAAACGATTCTGCATCTACTACTATTACTCCACACATCGACCGCTATCCAGCATGCATCTAGAGTATTAAGTTCATAAGAACAAAGTAATGCTTTAAGCAAGATGACATGTTGTAGAGGGATAAACTCAAGTAATATGATATAAATCCCATCTTCTTATCCTCAATGGCAATAATACAATACGTGCCTTGCTGCCCCTGCTGTCACTGGGAAAGGACACTGCAAGATTGAACCCATAGCCAAGCACTTCTCCCATTGCAAGAACTATAGATCTAGTAGGCCAAACCAAACCGATAATTCGAAGAGACTTGCAAGGATGTTAAAATCATACATAAAAGATTTCAGAAAAGAATCAAATATTTCTCATAGATAATCTTGATCATAAACCCACAATTCATCGGATCTCGACAAACACACCACAAAAAGATTACATCGAATAGATCTCCTCGAAGACCGAGGAGAACTTGGTATTGAGATCCAAAAAGAGAGAAGAAGCCATCTAGCTAAGAACTATGGACCCAAAGGTCTGTGGTAAACTACTCACATGTAACATCCCAAAATTCTAAATTTTGGAATGTTATAATAAATAGATAGAATTGATTGCTTGCTGATTCTGCTTAGTGAAATTGAGTGAATTTGAAACTTTTGAAAGTTAAATGAGAGGGAATAAAATGACTTTCCCAAAACTTTTACTTTGCATTTTGGATCTCCGAGGGAATTCAAATTATTTTCAACACAAAACCCTAGAGTGAAGATAATATGACTTCTTCCATTTATTCTAAATGATAAAGGGCTTTGAAAGGATTTTGAATTTCAATCCTTGAAATATTTTCAATTCAGAAACTTTAAGCAACTCAATGATTTTCCAGAGAGAAGATAAAATGACTTCTTCAAATTATAGGAAATATGAGTTGGAAGTTTTTCTGAAATTTTCTGCAACTCAATTTCAAATATTGAGTTATTTGGATTTTATTCAAATTATTTTTCTCCAAAAACAAATTTCATGTAAAATAGGGTAACATGATTCCCTACAGCAGAAAATTGGAGATAAATGAATTTGAATTCATTTTGGTATTTTAAAAATGGTTTTTGTTGATTTTATTTGCAACAGTAGGACCTTTTGATTTATTAGGTTTGGTAGGCATTTTATTTGGATATATTATATGTTGTAGAAAAATGTTCATGTTGTAGGGCTTATTTTTCTGCAAATTTAGATATATTATATGCCTATAGGATATTTTGAGTTATTTTGCTTTTATTTGTTTTTCTGTCTGTTAAAAAAAATATATATAACCCTCTGCCGAACTGGGCCGGCCCAGCTGCCCGCCAGGCCACGGCCAAGCCAGCCCACCTCGCGGTCGCCTCCCTCCCCGAGCGGGAGTTCTACTCCCGCACGCCGCCGGACCGCGCCGTACCTGCCGCGGACTCCTCCGCCGCCTTACCTCTGCCCCCTTCCCCACGCAAGCAGCCCCCCTCTCCTCCATAAATACCCCGCCGCCCACCGCTCCTCTTGCATCGCTCGCACCGCCGCCGCCTGACGCAACCGCCGCCGCCGCGCACTTTGCCGCCGCCGCCGCCGTGCTTGCCGCAGCTAGCAGCTGCTGCTGCCTCCCTCGCCGCGCCTCGCCCCGCCGCTCGCATCGCCCGCGCCGCGCCGCACCGCGAGCCACCGCCACCGTCTACAGCCGGTCTTCTCGCCGGAGTTCACCACCGGCGAGATCCGTTTTGGCCGCGCTCGTTTTTCTCAGCCAAACCGCCGGTTTTCGTCAGAAAACCGCTAGGTATAAACCGCTCGACTTTTTCTGTTAGTTAGGTTTTTAGTTTTAGATCGGTTTTATTTTAGGTTTAGTTATACAGTGAACGTTCACCCGTTAGGACTAGAAAATGAACGTTTGCTCTTTAGCTTTTTCTTTTTCTGTTTAGTTTCGGCCAGGGACTTATCTGTGAAGTTATTTTACAGTTTAGCCCATATTCTTCTTTCGGCCATAACTTTTTGCCAGTTAGTCCAAATCCAATGAAACCAACGCCCATGTCTTCGTTACGATCCCGTCTTTCCAGTAATACAACTTAAACAAGTTTTTTAAAATTTTAAAATTTGAATTCAACTAGTTTTAGATTCAAACTTGTTTTGATCATAACTTGAGTTTCGTAACTCCTTTTTAATTGATTCTTTTTGCAAATCGAAGCTCTTGACCTAAACCTTATGATAAGGCCAAATTCGCATAATTTTGGTAATGTTGGAAATTGTTTTATGTTTCAAGAGTCATTTGTGCGTTTTCGAAGTTTTCCGAAGTGTTTATTCGCTCCGTGTGATCTTTCTGGGTGATTGCTTATGTGTGGTTACTATTGCTTGCTTACGATAGAGTGACCGGAGTGTGACGAGTAGATCTATCAAGAGTTTTGAGTGCGAATCATCTTCATCAACTTTGCAGGTAAGTTCACACTTTGATCATATTTTCCAAATACCCAATTTTCATTGCATTAGTTATATCCTCAAACAAATTGCATCAGTAGGATCAATTAATCCGTGGGATTGGGAAGTAGTTTGAGGTAGTACCTATTACCTGCATTACATTCAAACCTTTGGGAGTTACTCTACGTTTGCTGTTAGGACATGCTATGCTCGTAGACGTGGTTTGGGTTTGAGTGAAATCCATGACAGATGTGAGTTGTTAATTAAGGATTCAACTTAAGGTGGCTACTTGAATACACATCTGGGTGGATTGGTTTGGGGCACCCTGGGAGTGAACCAGTGGATTGCCCGGACACCTGGGGTTACCAGTGTTGTCCTAGGAAATCCCGGGGTTACCGTGTGATTGTCCTATTGGAATGCCACCCAGGCTCAAAGGGATCATATAATATTTCATGGCTAGAAACTTCCATGTGCAACCACATGCCAATATGGGCTCTGGCATAGTTGAGTAAGTTGCGGGAAATCTTTCCATGATGGGCTAGCAGATGTAGGGGGATTGTAGGTGGTACGGCCTATCTATCTGGTTAAGGGGACCTCTTCGGAAAGACTATGTCTCGGTCATCCGTTTCTCAAACACCATGCAGTGCGAGAAACCAAACGGAGGCGATCGAGTCTTGTGGGAAAAGTGCACAAACCTCTGCAGAGTGTACAAACTATTCATGAGTAGATGTGTCCCCGGTTATGGACATCTTTGAGTATCTAGAAGTGAATTATTTGCTGATCTCATCACTCTCTAATTTAATATTGTTAGGTTAAATGATATTTTTAATTGGGTTGAGAGGATGTCTATCTTCTCAACAATGTTTCAACTACCATGATAGTTAATTAAAATGCATTCCTTTGAAGTAGGGAAAAATTGGCTTTACGCAAAAACTTTAACCTTACAGCCTCCACCAGCCAAATATGCATGTAGTTGTAGGCTTCATCCATTATTATCATTACAGTGTGAATTTGCCAGTACATTCAATGTACTGACCCTCTGTGGCTGCAACGTCTCATGTTGCAGGATTATCTTACGACGAGTAAGTGTTACGTTAGGGTTACGATTTCTACACTCAATCTTGCCGTTGGTGTTGATGGGAATCCACGACCTAGTTGCTTCCACTATGATCGATTGAGGTAATAGTATTTACGTTACTTAATACATGTGATTTACCTCTGTTATAAATCCTGTTTGTACTGTGTGTGTCAGCATACCGATCCAGGGATGACACAGAACACAGAGACTTCGGTCCATTCGGATCGTGGTCGCTACAAGATGGTATCAGAGCACATGTTGACTGTAGGACGTGACCCTAGAAACTAGCCAGACCATATGAAAGGATTTCTCTAAAACTATCTTTTTCAAAAAGATTCTTGTCTCTCTTCTTTTTCTGAGCTTTGTCAAAACATTCCCTTGACCTTAAATAGTTAGACAATACCCTTTTACCATTTGGATCACTTCGGAGTAAAGAGGATTTTACCATACATGGGAAGTGTTGAAGCTACAACAATGGATACTCCGAAGGTTTGAAGAGTTGACAACTTTGAAGAGATGATGACCTTTAGAAGACCAACCCCCTATTATGTACTTACGTTAGATGCGACGATTGTGAGCCGTCAATTTGTTTGATGTTTTCTGACGGCCGCAAACTAAAACCCGTCTTTTGAAAACCATTGTTTGAATTGAGTGTATCTCTCTCTATCTCTTCTGAATCTCATCCCAAAACCCTTGGAACCAATAGAGGATGACTGAAGATAGACTTGTAGTCTCTGGACCAATGACTCAGCCGGAGGCAGAGTTATGGATACGAAACATGGAGGATCACTTCAGGAGAAATTTGGTAGCAAGGAAGTATGAAGTTCAATATGCTCTCCAGTACTTTACAAACAGTGCTGCAACATGGTGGAAGATGCATCAAGACATACAAGGATGTAATAGAGCAGAACATTGGGAGGAATTCAAGAAGACTCTGTTAGGATCCCATCTCATCCGAGAGCGTGGTGACAAGCCGAAGAAGAAACTTTGTGCTTGCAGGATTTGTGGAGAAATAGGACACACCCAGGAGGAGCACAAGGATGAATGCCCAAATTGTGAAGAAAGTCACCTAGCTGAAGAATGCCCAACTAGGCAGATCACTTGTTTCTTGTGTGAAGGAACTACCCACTACCCTGCTCAGTGCCACATTTTCCCCATGGTGCAACGAAAAATCCAACAGAAGAAAGAAGAAATGAAAGAAGTCCTCGAGGAAACCCTAAGGGAATCCGCGATGGAGGAAGATATTGACGACCCTGATGGAGAAGGACTAGATAGATATTACTCCTGTGCTTGCTACTCATGTGGAGAGAAAGGACATCTTTCACAGCAATGCACGAGGGAAAGTCAAGAGTATCTGGGAGACTTCCCGACAGAAGAAGTGGAGTTTGATCCACAGAAGATAGAAGATTTGATAGGAACGAAGAAGTCAAGTAAGAGGAAGAACATGTGTCCCCAGAACAACCCAATTTCTGCGGAAAAGGACCTGAGTGACATCACACGTTATCGGTGCAAGGATTTAGGTCATTATGCTATCAACTGCCCAACCAGGAAACAGAGAACCCAGTGAACCAAGATAGTCACCATGAAGCCCTTAGATTGTCTTATGACCTTAGTTTACACTACAAGGAAGTAGAGCATTTTACTAAGAGAAGTTTTAGACCGGAGGAAGATTGATCTGAGTAGTTGAGATTTTCATATTGGAATGAAGCATGTAGATTAATATGGAATACACTTTTATTACAATGTTGAGTTGAGTATGGAAATAACATTGTAACAGTTCGTGAAGCAATGGAAGTTGAGATGTTTGGAATCTCATTGCTATGAGTTGTTGGATGATTGTGAGTGCTTCTCTTGCTATCTCACCCCGACCAAAACCTAGAACCTATGGAGTAGTTGACCCCAAACCTTTCTCGGACAAAAGACCCCGTTTTAACCCAAGGATGTCCGTATGTTGTCCTGAGAACCCTTTTTTCTTATACCCACATATGACAACCCTTTACGAGTCTTTTCTCAAAGGCCCGGAAACCATCATGACCCTGACTAGCGATCAAGATTATCCAAAGATCCTGAAGGACATGATGAAGCATATTCAACTGGAAGGAGATGCAGTTTACAAGGGTTATCCCTTCATGGAGAATGGAGTTGAACTTTGGTACGTGGAGGTACACCTCCACCGTGTGAAAGTAGTTTGCCCAAAGACTATGGGTCAATACTTTTTCATCTCCCGAGTTCCGCGAACAACGTTCTTCGACTCTGTTCGCGAAGCTGCTATGGAGGCCATACGTCAGATTGGAGAAATACTTGAAGCAAGACTTCGTTTTACTCAGGGATGCCTGAGTATGATGCATGCAGAGATGGTGGAGATGAAGTACACGACCAATAGTATGAAGCAAAAGGTTGATGATTTTAAGAACCACGTTGCACAATTCTGGTCGGACTGAAGCGTCCTTAGCTAGGACAACAGAATAAAGATGGAAGGAATGTATAACCATACCCCACTATGTGGATGGAAACATTTGTAGTGAATCACCTTTGAAATTGAAGTGTCGAATACTGGTTCAGGAGATAATAAAAGATTTGATATGAGGAGAATACGGATTATGGATGAACCAGTGCATTTTGTTTAGTTGAACCTTATTGAGTGAACCCTGGACCAATAGAAAGGAAAGTGTTGCTCCAAGAAGTAGAGTTTGCACAAATAAGTTGGAGTTATGTTTGATATGAAGTTTACCCCAAGGATGAGAAGGAAAGTAGTATGATTGGATTTTACGAGGGTGTAAAGCTGGAGTATGGAACTACAATGGCCCCAAGGATTGAGTTATGGATACACAAGTTCTGACGTGGACCCTTTAGCCGAGGACCTAAATGAGGCTACGTAATTATAAGGGAACCACGAGACTTGTCAGAAGTGTTATGTTTCTGCTGTAGTAAAGCAGTGCATTTTGCTATAGATTGAACCAAGAAAAAGGAGTTTTGTGCTAAGTATTGGAGTAGAAGCCTACAATGGAAATGAAGTAGATCGTAGTAAGTTGAGAATCAATACAGTTAGCAGCCTGGTATTGATTTTGGATTTTATGAGTTGTTACTCTATAGTGATGAGTGAAGACATGATGCATGGAAGAAGATTTTGAAGAAACTAGTGTTATTCATTTTAAGTGTGGTAGAATCCAACACCGTTACCCGAATACACTAGCTAGTGGTTGATTACGTCAGACTTGGAATGGATTGCCCAAGGATGAGTGTGAGTAATTACGCTCAGTTCAATACCCAGAAGAAAGGGATACCAAACAAATTAGGATGGATTTAAGAGAGCCAATGAAGTTGGATGTTGGGAAAATGACCAGTTGCAACCCGAGGATGAGACCAAGTGTTGCTAGTGGTGAGATGGGCCATAACCCACAGGCCCAGGACCTGTCAAGAATGCAAGCACACTATTGCTGAAGGAAAACCCCTGGTAGAAATTACGACCTTTGTCAATAGACAATCTTATAGGTGGTTACGTTAAACCCGAGGGTTGTGAAGAAACGTTAGATGTTTTGTTTGGCTTGCAGAATCAATGGATTTCTCCGAACTCAGTTCGTCGACAAGAGAAATTCTGTAAAGCTTGTGAGGATGACCGAGTGTTAGAATGCGAGATTCACTAAACCATATACAAGGTAATGATTTGGGTGCGGGATGGATTGATCACCATACCGACTTACTCTTATTATTCGCCTCTGTTATACGGGATGGTAAATCTGAGTGACTTACCTATAGTAGAGAGACGACGATGTCAAAACCTTGTTTAAACCTTAGAATGGTATAGAATTTTTTTCCTTGTACACGGCATGCTGTTGCCAACCGTAGGATATACGGTGAGGATGAAGCCCAGACCCGTTTTCTGCAGGGACCCAATAAATTGTTCGATGACCACCATGAGATATCGATATTTGCTTAGCATTGGCGCCAGACCTGTCAGCTAAGAAGAGCTAGACACAGAAAGAGCCTTACCAAGAGGAAAGGATATAAGGAATTGAGGACGACAATTTTCCCACTACCTAAAGAGCCCCGGAGAAGGAGTTACCCTGAAGATTTGAGAAGACCGACGCCGTCAACCCAAAGGATGGAATACCTGAGGTTTGATGGAACCGTAACCATCATTCTAAGTGTGGTAGCACACTAGGCTACACCAATCAGTGGATTTGTTAGAAGACCCCCAAACCCTAACCTATTTCTTGCTAGCCTCTCCAAATCTCGAGGACGAGATTCATTTTAAGTGTGGTAGGTTTGTAACATCCCAAAATTCTAAATTTTGGAATGTTATAATAAATAGATAGAATTGATTGCTTGCTGATTGTGCTGAGTGAAATTGAGTGAATTTGAAACTTTTGAGAGTTAAATGAGAGGGAATAAAATGACTTTCCCAAAACTTTCACTTTGTATTTTGGATCTCCGAGGGAATTCAAATTCTTTTCAACACAAAACCCTAGAGTGAAGATAATATGACTTCTTCCATTTATTCTAAATGATAAAGGGCTTTGAAAGTATTTTGAATTTCAATCCTCGAAATATTTTCAATGCAGAAACTTTAAGCAACTCAATGATTTTCCAGAGAGAAGATAAAATGACTTCTTCAAATTATAGGAAATATGAGTTGGAAGTTTTTCTGAAATTTTCTACAACTCAATTTCAAATATTGAGTTTTTTGGATTTTATTCAAATTATTTTTCTCCAAAAACAAATTTCATGTAAAATAGGGTAACATGATTCCCTACAGCAGAAAATTGGAGATAAATGAATTTAAATTCATTTTGGTATTTTCAAAATCGTTTTTGTTGGTTTTATTTGCATCAGTAGGACCTTTTGATTTATTAGGTTTGGTAGGCATTTTATTTGGCTGTAGAAAAATGTTCATGTTGTCGGGCTTATTTTTCTGCAAATTTAGATATATTATATGCCTATAGGATATTTTTAGTTATTTTGCTTTTATTCGTTTTTGTGTCTGTTAAAAAAATATAAAACCCTCTGCCAAACTGGGCCGGCCCAGCTCCCCGCCAGGCCACGGCCCAGCCAGCCCACCTCGTGGTCGCCTCCCTCCCCGAGCGGGAGTTCGACTCCCGCACGCCGCCGGACCGCGCCGTAGCCGCCGCGGACTCCTCCGCCGCCTTACCTGTGCCCCCTTCCCCACGCAAGCAACCCCCCCTCTCCTCCATAAATACCCCGCCGCCCACCGCTCCTCTCGCATCGCTCGCGCCGCCGCCGCCGCGCACTTTGCCGCTGCCGCCGCCGTGCTTGCCGCAGCTAGCTTCTGCTGCTGCCTCCCTCGCCACGCCTCGCCACGCCCCTCGCATCGCCTGCGCCGCGCCGCACCGCGAGCCACCGCCGCCGCCTCCAGTCGCGCTGCTCGCCGGAGTTCACCACCGGCGAGATCCGTTTCGGCCGCGCTGGTTTTTCTCAGCCAAACCGTCGGTTTTCGTCAGAAAACCGCTAGGTATAAACTACTCGACTTTTTCTGTTAGTTAGGTTTTTAGTTTTAGATCGGTTTTATTTTAGGTTTAGTTATACAGTGAACGTTCACCCCTTAGGACTAGAAAACGAATGTTTGCTATTTAGCTTTTTCTTTTTCTGTTTAGTTTCGGCCAGGGACTTATCTGTGAAGTTATTTTATTGTTTAGCCCCTATTCTTCTTTCGGCCATAACTTTTTGCCAGTTAGTCCAAATCCAATGAAACCAACGCCCACGTCTTTGTTACGATCCCCTCTTTCCAGTAATACAACTTAAACAAGTTTTTGAGAATTTTAAAATTTGAATTCATTTAGTTTTAGATTCAAACTAGTTTTGATCATAACTTGAGTTTCGTAACTCCATTTTAGTTGATTCTTTTTGCAAATCGAAGCTCTTGACCTAAACCTTCTGATAAGGCCAAATTCACATAATTTTGGTACTGTTGGAAATTGTTTTATGTTTCAAGAGTCATTCGTGTGTTTTCAAAGTTTTTCGAAGTGTTTATTCGCTCTGTGTGATCTTTCTGGATGATTGCTTATGTGTGGTTACTATTGCTTGCTTACGATAGAGTGACCGGAGTGTGACGAGTAGATCTATCAAGAGTTTTGAGTGCGAATCATCTTCATCAACTTTGCAGGCAAGTTCACACTTTGATCATATTTTCCAAATACCCAGTTTTCATTGCATTAGTTATATCCTCAAACACATTGCATTAGTAGGATCAATTAATCCGTGGGATTGGGAAGTAGTTTGAGGTAGTACCTATTACCTGCATTACATTGAAACCTTTGGGAGTTACTCTACGTTTGCTGTTAGGACATGCTATGCTCGTAGACATGGTTTGGGTTTGAGTGAAATCCATGACAGATGTGAGTTGTTAATTAAGGATTCAACTTAAGGTGGCTACTTTAATACACATCTGAGTGGATTGGTTTGGGGCTCCCTGGGAGTGAACCAGTGGATTGCCCGGACACCTGAGGTTACCAGTGTTGTCCTAGGAAATCTCGGGGTTACCGTGTGATTGTCCTATTGGAATGCCACCCAGGCTCAACGGGATCATATAATATTTCATGGCTAGAAACTTCCATGTGCAACCACATGCTAATATGGGCTCTGGCATAGTTGAGTATGTTGCGGGAAACCTTTCCATGATGGGCTAGCAGATGTAGGGGGATTGTAGGTGGTACGGCCTATCTATCTGGTTAAGAGGACCTCTTCGAAAAGACTATGTCTCGGTCATCCATTTCTCAAACACCATGCAGTGCGAGAAACCAAACGGATGCGATCGAGTCTTGTGGGAAAAGTGCACAAACCTCTGCAGAGTGTACAAACTATTCATGAGTAGCCGTGTCCCCGGTTATGGACATCTTTGAGTATCTAGAAGTGGATTATTTGCTGATCTCATCACTATCTAATTTAATATTGTTGGGTTAAATGATATTTTTAATTGGGGTTGAGAGGATGTCTATCTTCTCAACAATGTTTCAACTACCATGATAGTTAATTAAAATGCATTCCTTTGAAGTAGGGAAAAATTGGCTTTATGCAAAAACTTTAACCTTACAGCCTCCACCAGCCAAATATGCATGTAGTTGTAGGCTTTATCCATTATTATCATTACAGTGTGAATTTTCCAGTACATTCAATGAACTGACCCTCTGTGGCGGCAACGTCTCATGTTGCAGGATTATCTTACGATGAGTAAGTGTTACGTTAGGGTAACGATTTCTACACTCAATCTTGCCGTACGTGTTGATGGGAATCCACGACCTTGTTGCTTCTGCTATGATCGATTGAGGTAATACTATTTACGTTACTTAATACATGTGATTTACCTCTGTTATATATCCTGTTTGTAACGTTTGTGTCAGCATACCGATCCAGGGATGACACAGAACACAGAGACTTCGGTCCATTCGGATCGTGGTCTCTACATCACAAGTCATGGTGAGGCTATGGTGTTGATGTAGAAACACTGTGTCGTAGATCCCCCCTCCGACGGATCTCCGGAACAGGCCCCAAGATGGGATCTCACGGGAACAGAAGGTTGTGGCGGTGGAATTAGGATTTTCTCTGTTGCGTCGATGTTTTCAGGATACATGGATATATATAGGAGGAAGGAGGGCAACGGGGGAGCCAGAGGGGGCCCACGAGGGTGGGTGGTGCGCCCTGTAGGAGGGGCGTGCCCTGGACCCTCATGGCTGCATCCTTCGTTCCGTCGCATGTACTACAAGTCTACTCTGAAGATATTGTTCCAAAAATCACCTTCCCGAATGTTTCATTCCGTTTGGACTCTGTTTGATATTCCTTTTCTGCAAAACCCTGAAATAGGCAAAAAACAACAATCTACACTGGGCCTTGGGTTAGTAGGTTAGTCCCAAAAATAATATAAAGCCCATTAAACATCCAAAACGGTATATATAATAGCATGGAACAATAAAAAAATATAGATACGTTGGAGACGTATCAGGCGGCGAAAGCTACATGGACCGTTATGTGCTCCGACTTCTAACCACGTTAGAAGGAGCTCTATCACGGCCCTGCGATTGTACGCTGCTATTGCGAGCACCTCGGCGAGCATGTTGATCTTCTCCGTCCCGTGAATGATGCATAGGGCTCTTCCCGCGGCGGCGCCCGGGGTCACTAGCGTGGCGACGCGGCTCATCGCGCACGACCTGGGAGGAGCGCGTTGTGGGCATCTTGGAAATCTCCGCGCCGCTCGTACGTGGCACGACACCATCCTTGCAGGGCCCCGCGCCGCCTGTGGGGGGCCCCAGCTCTGCCTTTGGACTTGTGGCGTTCGGCTCGTCGTCTTGTGTACGAGCGACGCCGCTTTCCAAGATTTGGCTGCTAGAGCGACGTGGGTGTTCGCGAGTCGCGCCTCTGCTTTCGTCCGCGACCACCTCGTCGCCAGCCCGCACCAACACGGGTCGTTCGGCTTCAGATGAACCGATCATCGTGATCGTCTTCTTCTTCGGAGCCATGGTGATGAAGAACTGCTAAACTAACCGCTAGACCAGATTTTCACAACAGCGCCCCCCTACCTAGCGCGCCAGAGATGTCGGGGATCGACACCTATGGGATCACTAGGATCCCTTCTACGGTTGACGGGCGTGGGGTTGTGCAAAGAGCGGGTGTAGGAGTCAGCACAAGGATCGTTGACCCAGGTTCGGGCCGCAAGGATGCGTAATACCCTAGTCCTGCTTTGATGTGTATTTGAGTGTTCTTGAGATCTTGAACTAGCTGCGGTACGTGCCTCGTCCAAAAGGTCCAAATCCTTCTCTAGTATGCCTCGGGCCTCCTTTTATAGTCAAAAAGGGGCTGCAGTATAGTGTACAAGCTTATCTCTTGCCATTACGGGATAAGACGCATTAAATGCGCTACTTAGGTGTCCATTTGCTTTATCGGGGACGGCGCCGAGGCCCGACCCGTCCGCCGCCGCTCCTTCTGGCTGCGACGCACGTCCAGGCCAACGAGGCATGCAGCGCCATGTAGGTTGGCAGGCAGCTGAGGTGGCGTGGTGGTAGGGTCTTCACGAAGATCAGCATGCCACCACGTAGGTGCTTGACTAGCTGGATCAGGAACCATGTACTGCCACATGGGTACTTGCCAGGGTTAGTGGGTTGGCCGCCGAGCTGGGGCGATGACGGGGTGGCAAGGTCTTACCGCGGTCTTGCGTCTGTTCCCGGCAAGGGTCTTGCCGGGGCCTTTGTGAGCGCCTTCACCAAGAGGCTCGCCTGGGCTTCGGGTGTATCTTCGGCAAGGAGCCTTGCCGAGGCCTCGTGGGCATCCTCGGCAAGGAGCCTTGCCGTCGCCTTGTCTTCTGGTTCTCATCTATGATTCGTGGACCCTTTGCCTTCACAAAGATATGCATGCCATCACACAGGTGCTTCCCAAGCCATGGTTCCAACGTTATTGATGGCATCAGAGCTCCTAGGCTGAAGGGTGGCTGCGATGGAGGCATTGGGTGAGTTGCTCCGGCAAGGGTTCTTGCCGGGGCCGTTCAGGCCGCCCCGGCAAGGGTCTTGTCAGGGGAAGCCTATCTTGTTGCTTGGCCTTCTTGCGCTACTGTCTTGGCACTGCTCTGGTAATCTTGTGCTCTGGTTTCTCCCCTCTTCCCTATTAGGTGTGGCTGTAGGAGTGGCTTTGACTGCTCGTGCACAAGTAAGGGGAACAAAGGAGAGCCCCTACTTTTGTACACCGACAATCACCATCTCTTCACCAAACTAGTGCACCTATACAATTTACCATTGTATTGGGTGTGTTAGGGACACAAGAGACTCTTTGTTATTTGGTAGCAGGGTTGTTTGAGAGAGGCCATCTTCATCCTACGCCTCCCACGGATTCATAAACCTTAGGTCATCCACTTGAGGGAAATTTACTACTGGCCTACAAACCTCTGCACTTGGAGGCCCAACAATGTCTACAAGAATAAGGTTGCGTAGTAGACATCAGTCCTCGTCGGGCCACATGAACGTTCCCTCTTGGCACATATGTGTGTGCGTCCTGTCTGGCACATGTGCCATGCCGTGTGCCACGACGGGTCACAAATGTCATGCACAACATGACCGCTCACCTAGCCGCAAACATCCGTGTAACCGCGAGGGTTGGCTCTGATACGAACTTGTAACGCCCAAGATGCGGCTATATCTCCTACGTGTCGAGGCAAAACTTAGAGTCATAACCGCATTTTGGAATGGTCGCAAGAGTGATATCTTAACACAATCCCATGTACTGAACAGGTAGATAGAGAATAGTTGGCTTACATCCATCTTGCGCATACCACGTAGCATGGCAAGAAGATGAAGCAATAAGATACCCAGATTTGTGCCAAGCGCGAGGAGTTGATGTCGGGACCCCCGATCTTAAGTCACACTAATCTATCGTGTAACACATCATATCACTTTGTGACCTCAAGCACGGTAATGCAAGGTTGCCACCTTGTCCTGGCCGGGACCGTTTGCGCCTTTTAGCTCATGTATATGATTGAGTTGCTAGCATCAATATGACAGAGAACCGGTCTGACATGACTAGTCATAAATGCAAGGTGGCACAAACTTACAAGGACATGCATACATGACCCAAAAATGCACGTGTCGGTCAACAGTGAGCGTAACCGGGCTGAATCAAGCTATCAGGACTTCGGTAAACACCACGTGACATTTCCCCATAGGGACAGACACATGAGCAAAGAAGGACACATGCTATTCAATCCATGTCTTCCAGAGTAGTAGCATGCTACCAAGGCTCAGTGGAAGCACCAAGAGGCATTTCCCCATAAGGAAGGCTACCTGTAATAAACAACTAGGTGTTGGATCCCACACATACCAAGCATTTCAATAACATACACAAAATATGCTCGATATGTGTAAAATAACATTGCGTCACAACAAAACTCTATGACTCAAAGTATTTACTTAAGAGGCTCCGAGGAGCCATACATAACATGATATTACAAACATGGTTCTCGCGTCCCAACATACAGAGTCATAGAAGCAACAAGCGGAAGTACAAACATGTCTGAGTACATACATCTAAAAATAAAGAAGGCTAGAAAGCCTATCTATCTACAAGACCATCCATAGGAACCAGACCTTTGTCTGGGATTCTCAAGCTAATCGTCTAAGCCCACATGGAAATACTAGTGAGACTGAAGTCTCTCTGCAAAAATATAAATTAATCAAACATTAGTACAAATGTACTCAACAAGACTTACATCATAAATAACTACATATGCATTAGTATCAATAAAGGGTGGTGGAGTTTAACGGAAGCAAGCCAACTTTGACTTAGTGGCTATCATGTACTACAACTACCAGTATTTTCTTTGAGGGGGAGAAGGCGCACACGATTCCACATATGCAGCATATCAATATACTACCGTGGATCTGCTCATGTCTCCCTAGGAGAAGGCCATCCATAGCACTCACACTTATCTTGCACATTTTAGAGTATCTACTTCCGGTTATCTACAAACAATGTAAGCTTTCCAAGTAGTCTATAATTGAGGACGCAACTATTCAAATAGATAATTTATAACCCTGAAGGCGTATACTTCTTCACACATGCTCTCACCACGTACCACCATGTACACGTCATGTATCTTCGCAACCTTCAAGAGGAAGCCTGACGAGGGTGTCGGCCACTACCTCACTAACCCCACAAGTCTGTAGTCTAGGTTTATCGCCTATTTGAGTTCCATCCACAAGGAAGTCCGGCCGAGTTTTCCTTTACGGACCCAAATGATGTGAACAGGGTTCCCAAGCCCACCATCCGAGTGCCACTTGGTACACCATGCCACCACGACTAGTCTGTCCCAAACCCACCTGTACCGGGTGCTACTTGGTAGACAACTAGCACCACCTACAAACACCAGAGACTAGTTGCAACTCCTGGACAGAGGTCAAGATTATTGAAAAGCTGGGAGAGGTCGAGTTAGCGGAACCCAATGTGTGGTAGTAACTGTCTCGGATCATAAACACAGAACTTAGTTCCTAAGGACGCTCCCAAGACAACCAACCATGTACATGGCCTCTCATCGCTACCTTTACCAAATCACGTTCACACACTTAACTCTCAATAGTAGGACATGTTCACCACCATCCCAATCCATCCTGGATGAATCATACCTGACACAACTGTAAGCATAGCAGGCATAACAAGCAAGCATGAATGAGTTGGCACATCATGGCTCAAACAACTCCTACTCATGCTAGTGGGTTTCAACTATTTACTGTGACAAAGACAGGTCATGTAGATGAATGGGTTCACCTACCGCAACATATAACGGTTGAATCGTGTTGTTGTCCTAACTAGCAAAGTGACCCGCTCGATGCGCGAGCTAGGATTTTATTAAGTTAAATGGAGAGAGTATATTATTTGATTCCCCCAAAACAATTGAGCCAAATTTGACACACATTTTTAAATATTAGACTTGTGAAAATAATTTGTTTTGGTATATTTAAGTATTGTTCATATATAACATATATGTGTTGTCTGTTCATCTTTACTTGCTAATTATGCATGCATATTAAATGTAGTTTTATGAACGGTTGCATTCTTCAAACCATTTCTACATTTTCTTTTGTCATTCTTATCATGTTTTTTTGCTTATCCACAAATTTAACAGTTTTGATTGTTTCTATTAAATCAAAGGTTTTTTTAATAATGGTATGCAAGATTGTCATGTTTTATTTAGTGATTTTGTGCCGTAATTGATATATATATATATATATATATATATATATATATATATATATATATATATATATATATATATATATAGGGTGGGTCTATTCTCATAACACCCCTTAAGACCTTATTCTCCTAACAAAAGGCGTTATTCTCATAACACCCAACTCGTCCGCTCCCCGCCTCCTAGCGCCCGACGGCGGCGTCCTCCCCCACCCCTCCCCGCCTCCTAGCGCGGAGCGCCCAGGCGGCCGGCGGCCAGCGTCCTCGCCAATCCCTCCCCCGCCTTCTAGCGCGGGAGCGCATGCTTGCCGGCGGGCAGCGTCCTCCCCCACCCCTCCCCGCATCCTAGCGCGGGGGCGCACGGCGGACGGCGGCAGGCGTCCTCTCCCCACCCCTCCCCCGCCTCCTAGCGTCGAGCGCACGGCGGCCGGCGGCCGGCGTCCTGCACCTCACCTCCACCCCCCTCCCCCCGCCTCGTAGCGGCAGCGGAGCGCCCGCCAAAGCGGCCGCCGATGCAGTCCGTCGGGGGCGAAATTTCCGCGGCGGCGTACAGAAAGCGACGCCGCACCTCACCTTCGCCGCAACAACACCTGGACGATCCGCCCTTGCAGCATCCAGCCTCAGCCATGCATGACAGGGGGAAGCGAACTGCAACGTTGACTACTACATCACATTCGTCATGGATGCGAACTGCAATGCTGCACGTCCAGCCTTCTCCCGCAACAATGGCCAAGGTGGAAAAAGCGCATGATTTCCTGCAGCGGAGGTGGACTGCACGACAACAGCAGCAAGAGCTGCATCTGCAGAAGGAGGGAACTGCATATAAGGTAAGAAAATCAACATACCAACCCCCCCATCCAGTTTGCAGTGACGTTTTTATACACATGCAGTCCCCCATCTTGCGTCGACTGCAGTAACATGTGTCTCCAAAAGTAGAAAATCAGAAAAGGATAGTTCGAAAAATAAAAAGACGCTGTATGGATGAAAATTGCAGTCCACATTGACTAAAAAAGTAGAGCGCTGTTCCTAGAGCTGAAGTGAATTGTTTCTTCACGTTAACTAACAGTGCCCCTGCTGTAGAATGACACATTGAAAGTGCAAATTCTTACCGTTTGCCAAACTATAATGATATATAGAACGAAAGATGCAGTTCATTTCATTGTTGACATGCATAAAAAAAAGATTTGGCTTAATAACCTGCAGGAATTCGCTATGCCTCAAAAACAGAAGATGCCTCGAATCATTTACGACCCTGAGCCCCTGAACTGCATTGGAAGAGAAGAGTGGGAGATGCCTCGATGGATAACACCTGAATTACCTAGGGGTTTCTTTAACACGACAAACAGAACTGCCTACTCCATGGAAGAAGATGAAGAGGATAAAGATGAAAACAGCGAACCAAACATCGTTCGAGATGGAGAGGCAGTGAGACAAAAAAACCGCAGGATGAAGAGGAGGACGACGACGATCTGGTCTTCATGGGTGAACACGCGCAGAAACATGATGAGGAAGAGGATGATGACGAGGAGCAAATCATAACAGTTATGCAGCCAAGGTACACGCGTGTCTTTGAAACATTTGGTCAGCAGATCAGAACGGATGATATAGCACCTCCAGAATCCGATGTTGAAACCCAGCAAGTTCGGCAGATCCATGTGCAAACGATTCGTCTACAAAGGGACGATGGAATTCCACCAAGGCCGCCTACTGCCCAACAAAAGAATCGGAAGCATAATCAAGGAGGGCCGCAGGCAACCAAGAAAGTAAAGTTCTCCACACTCCTGCCTCCTCGCGATCCTCAATTACACAGGTCTGTTGTCACCCCTCCATGCCCAATAAACATCGGTGAGCTGCAAACACCGTTAGAAGAAAAACAGTACACGCACGTAAGCATCCTTGCCTGACTACTGCAGTTCAGTTATTACGCATAGTTTCAGCTTGTGCATTCTCATTAACAAAAAAAAAGAAAACATTTCGTGTTGTATGTGTGCAGGATGAGAACATGCTCCAAGAACTTGTGCCCGTGAAAGGTATGCAGTTCACATCAGAAGATGCGGCGCGAGAATTCTACAACACGTATGCGAGGCATGCAGGCTTCGGCACACGCAAAAACGGCGGATACAGAACAAACAGATACATCGTGTGCTCAAAGGAAGGCAGGAGCAAACAAACTGTCACTGATTATGACAGAAAGCGGGAAAAAACATCAAAGAGGACTGGCTGCAAGGCGGGGATGAGATTGAAAAAAATAAAGGATGTGTTCGTGATAGCAGAGATTGAGCTCAATCACAACCACAGGATGATTGACAGCCCGGCTATGCTTCTGCACATGCAGTCGCATAAGACGGATGACCCATTGCTCGATAAACTAGTGAAGGACATGCAGAGCGACAACCTCACGCACACGCAGATGATGTCAACCCTGTCGAGGATGTCAGGAGGACTGCACTTTATGGGGCGCACCAGCCGTGACTGGGTGAACAGGTACGTTCACTAAAAACAAAAAACAATATCTCGTCTATTTCATGCACTTCGCTTTGTGCATTTTCTGTATGTCCCTAATGCTGCAAGTATATTATTATTTCGAACTGCAGGAAGCACCAATTCGCGAGGGAGGAAACAGATGACGATGTGAAGAAACTCCTGGCTTTCTTTGAGAAGATGCAGCAAATAAACCCAGAGTTCTTCTATGACTACGACAAAGATGTCGATAACCGTGTGCGCAACATATTCTGGGCGAACGCCAGCTGCAGGGGATCGTACGAAGATTTTGGAGATTGTGTGACATTTGACACGACATACAAGACCAACAGGTTCCACATGCCTCTGGGCGTCTTCGTTGGAGTCAACCACCACCTCCAAAGTACAATATTCGCTATGGCTATCATCAGAGACGAAACAATACCGACTTTCGAGTGGGTGTTCCGGACGTTCTTGCGTTGCATGAACAACAAGCGGCCAATCTGCATCCTCACAGGTATGCTGAAAAAAAAAGAGTGAACTTAAATAACAATGCAGTTCACTGCCAAGTTTTGTAGTACATTTCTTACATCCAATGAAAAAAAAATGAAAAAAAGCAGAAAAAGGATATGCAGTTCTCTCAATAACTCGATGCTTGTTTTTTTTTCAAAAACATGCAGATCAATGCCCCTCCATGGATGCCGCGATAAAAAGTACGCTCGTAGGCACGCTGCACAAGTTATGCCGTTGGCATATACTGAAAAAATACAAGGATCACCTGTCCTTGCTGTACAAAGCCTATGAGAAATTCAAGGATGAGCTGACCTCCGTTCTCAACCACCCCCTGATGCCATCAGAGTTTGAGCGCGCTTGGCGTGAGCTCATGGAAAAGTATAACCTGCAAAATGATGAGATTATGAAGGCGCTGTGGGCAGACAGAAAAGAATGGATATCGGCTTACTACAAGGAGGTGTTCTGTGCACGGATGACGTCGACACAGAGAAGTGAAAGCATGAACCGGATCTTGAAGAGGAACTTTGTCAAGGAAAGACACGACCTGCACATCTTTGCGTCCCAGGTGGACAGGTGCATCCAGACAAGGAAGGGAGTCGAGCACGCGGAGACCATAGCTAACGAGGTATATAAAACAGAACAAATTTTTCAGAGATGGATCAGCAAATTAATAAAAACAAAATACTCGCTTTCTTGATTTTTGCTGCAAAAAAGGCAACCACTTAACTGGTTTTCTTTGTTTCACAGACGGAGATAAAGACTACTACTCAGTTTGGATTCGAGGTTCAGCTCTCCAAGATTTACACCAGGGCGGTCTTTGCTGACTTCAAGCAAACGCACTACCGCAGCACAGCCTTCAGATCAGAGCAGTCCACTGACAACCCCACGAAATATTTGGTGCGCCACTACAACCGGTCTGATGATTTTGATTGGGCAAGACACGAGTTCCAGGTGGTTGCTGATGTGACGAACGGTATCTACGAATGCGAATGCAAGCTATGGACACACACAGGTAAGTGATACAGGAAAAAAAAATAAGCACGCGTAAAACAAAATGAAGTTCACTTATAGCTCGTAGCAAAAAAAAAAGAGATTAAAAACAAAAAATATATAGTGAGGTTCACTATAGCAGCAGACACAGGACCTATTTATAATGCAGTTCACAAAACCAAAAAAATTAAAAAAATATTGCCTATTTATGTGAAGTTTGCTGGCACGAGTAACCCAAAAAAATTTCTTTTGCTGCAGGCCTATTCTGCGTGCACATCATTTGCATGTTGGATCAGCTGCGGGTGGACAAGATACCTAAACAGTACATATAGACGAGATACACACGGAACGCACGCCAAAATCCAACTTTTGACCACAGAGACTACGAGCAAACTGCTCCGGATGGGAGTTCGATGTTCTGCCGTAGGAGACTACTTGCCGAAACTGCCATGGACCTGGCGAACAGAGGTGTCAAGTCGGATAGAGTGTACAACAGAGCTTTAGCTGGGATGAGAAAACTCATACAAGAAGTGAACGTAATAAATGAAGAAGAAGAAGAGGCAGAAAAGATAATGGATGCGCGGGGTGAAGTACAAGGAAAGGAGCAGGAACATGCTGCTGATGGTGCAGTTCATAATATGGATGACACAATTCTTCCCTCGCCTGTTTCAAACACAAAAGGGAGAAAGAAAGAGAGCAAGTCAGCCAATAAAAAAGCTGCATCAGATGAAAAAAGCCCTAGAAAAAATAACAGGCCTGAGCCGAAACTGGACAGCGAAGGAAGACCACTGGGGGTAAGGATGTGTAAATCATGCAATAAGATTGCGGGACACAACTCAAGAACATGTGAGGAGAGGCTGAAACAAATCCAGGCTGAAAATGCCACCACAAATCACCAAGCTGACCAACAAGATGATACGCCAAAGAGAAGACTATGTAGCGTCTGCAACAAGAGAGAGAAGCATAACGCGAGAACTTGTCCAAATAGAACAGAGGAGAAAGATGAAGAAGAGGACGAAGAAGATGACGAGGAAGATGCTGACAAAGAAGAGAGTGAGGAAGCGAGCAAAGCTGATGAAACCGAGGAGGAAGATGATGAAGTAGAAGAAGAAGACGAGGAAGAAGAAGAAGCAGATGAAGAAATCGAAGAACCATCATCAAAAACGAAGGGGAGAGACAGAACGCATAATCCAGCGCGTAGGCAAGCGTCGGGGTCGCACGGTCCCATTACGAGGGGTAACGCGAACAACAAGAGCAAGACAGAAGCAGCAACAAACGTTGAAACAAATGCAGTGCACAATTTTCGAAGAAGCACCAGGAAAAGGGCGTAGATCAAAACACATATGCAGTTTTTGCATTTTAAAAAAACATATTAACTGCATCGTTTATATATATCGTTATCGTGTAATAATATGCAGTTCTGTTCTATATGAAAAAAGGAAATAAGATGAGAATTCCACTCTCATAATGCGGTTCTCTTCCGTATGAAAAAACCCGACATCGGAATGTCATTTTAAGAAATGCAGTTCTCTTGCTCGTATAGAATCTGACCATGAACGTGAATCAGTACAGAAAAGCAGATAGAAAAGAAAAAATGTAGAGTCAGGCTAGGATAAAACTAATACACCGCAGTGCGTGCGTGGTGCGTTTAAAAGCTTCAGTGCAGTTACCTTCGAGTACACAGTGCAGTGCGCTTAGTGCAAAAAAAATGTAAACAAAAACGATTCCGCTTCTGGAGCGATGCAGTTCGCTTACGGGAAACGATTACGCTTCTGAAGCGACGCAGTTCGCTTACGCCGGACGATTCGGTTCGCATGCCCTAAAATAAATGTGCCCACTATCGCCCGAAGCGCCCGCGCCCCGCCCCTCCTCTATCCCGACGGTTGCACGCCGCACGAACGCCAGGATCGTCACGAACCCACGATCGCCTACACGGTTTGGAGAAGAGATCGTGTCCTCGGCAGAAGTTGCTGCCGCTCCCATTTAAATCCCGCGCTCCATCGAACAGGCCGTCCGCACAAAAACACACGACGCTGCGCCTTCCTCATCCTCTACGCCGTCTTTGCAGCAATGGGCTTCAACAGGACCTACGACGCCGTGCATGCGCACGGGAACACGAAGCTGAAGGTGGTCTACAACACCGACGTCGCCGCCATGGCGACGTACGTCGAAGAGTTCAAGACACTTCTCCAGCGGCGCCGCCAGAAGATAGTCGGCATCAACGTGGAGTACACACCCGACCACCGCAGGGCGGCCGTGGTTCAACTATCCATCGGCAAGTACCAGCCAGTGCTTGTTTTCCAGGTATGTGGTACATTGGGCAAGAGATGCGTCCCCTTCGACAGGTTCCTCGACGACCCAAGGTAAGCAATTCTCTATGCCGAGTACGCGTTGCAGTTCTATATGCCCGTGTATGCAGTTCCGAAAAGGTATAACTTGCGGTTCACTTTCCTTAGGTTTGAGTTCGCTGGCTTCGCCATCGAGCAGGACAAGCAGAAGCTCGCAGCCAGCGACCTCCACGTCGCCAACTTCGTCGACATCCGGACGAACTGGAGGGTGCCTGATGGAACGAAGCCACTGGACTCGCTGGGCGATGTAGCTGCTGCCATCATCGACGACGAGTACGCGGACATGAAGACGAAGATGACAGACCACGACCACAGCCTGTGGACTTCCATTCTCAGCACCAAGCACGTCGAGTATGCTGCCAAGGACGCCTACGCTGCGTTCGAGATATGGAACAGAATCAGCACCATGAAGAAAGGCCTCGCGCGCGCTGAAACAGAGAAGACAAGGAAGCGCCCGAGGTCCTCCAGGAGGGGGTGGGGCAAGGGCGGATCAACTTCCACCTCCAACTCCAACGGGTGGAACTGGTGAATCAGGACAGATGCTGAAACCCAACGATTCCTGTCGCAAGTGCTAGATTTAGTTTCCTCTGTGTATGTAGATTAGTTTGCTTTCGTTCTAGTTTGCTTTGGAACAATGTTTGCTTGTGTTGCGTTAGTTTGCTTGATGATGTACTATGATAATTATGACCCCAGAACCGTAGTTTCTATCTATCAAATATATGCAGTTCTCCGTAGTATGTTTTCAGTATGTATATTGCTTTAAAACCGCTGCTGCATCTAGGATGCACATAAAAAAACAAAACTATCAGAGCAGTTCACATAGACAATTCTTTCACAAAACTGCTCCCTGTTACGGAGGTTGATGCAGTGCTCTTTTATTAAAAAAAACTCTAGTTCCCTCTGTGGGTTAAAACAAAAGAAAACTGCTGCTGCTGATAGGATGCACATGAAAGACTATATGTAAAAAAGCAGTTCACTTATACTCAGAATTCTCATAAAGAAAAAACACTAGAAGCCACGCAAAAAAATGTCAGATTATTACAACAAAAATGTCTCATGCTGCTGCTGCTCAAGCGAGACTGATCTAAAGCAAATTTAACTTGATTTCCAAACACTTTGCATGCCTAAAAAACATCGCCATCACAACATCTCCTGCCTGAAGACCAGCTTCCTCCACAAAATCCCTCCAGCCATCTTTGAGAACCAAACAATCATCAGATCCAACAGAATACATAACATCAACATCATGATATCCATTCTTGCTGACCAACACCAAATTAACACAGCTTTCTGTTACCCTCACTAGACCAGAAGGGAATTTCTGCAAAGAAAAACAACAAGAACAGAAAAAAAATATAAGAACAACTAAGAAAAAGATTACAATCTTTCATACAGAAATATTGATGTGAACACGTAATAATATTGACTAGACAAACATTGCTGCTGCTCCTACAGTGTTCATAAAAAAACTACTACGGGAAAAGCAGTTCGCTTATACTTGGTAGCAAAAAAAATTTCTTCAGAAAACTAATACTCCTACAAAAATTAAGGTAGCGTTAACTACAAACAACACATGAAAAAGAATATCCGAGAAATACATACCCATGAAACACTGACATCATCGTCAGTCAACTGATGGACGAATGGAGCCCGAAATCCAATACCTGAAGAATATAGAATAGAACAGAGAGCGCTGTGCCGCTGCTTCTGGTTCAGAACCAAACCTTCAGAAAAAACGCATGTCTCCAGCATCGGCTCCACCCTTGCCAGGCAGCCGCACGCGCAATCCATTGCCAGGCGAAAAACAGATCTGGTTGGGATAAAAAACAGATCGAGCAGGAGTGGCGCCGCCACGGATAAGATGAGATGGGAGCCGCCAGGGATAAGGTGGGAGGGGAGCCAATTGACCCACCAGTATATATATATGTAAAACAAACAACACAAAAAAAACGACGAATAAAGCAGTGCGGTTACATAACAAAATGCATTGCGCATTGCATATTGCTGCAGTCCACCCGCTTGACAAAAGCAAAAAAAAAAAACTAAATCAAACTAGTACCCCCATGCAACCGTGGCTGTAATGCAGTTCATACAGGCTCGCATTGCATATTAATGCAGTTCGCCGCACTACAAAAAATTCAACGCGCCTTTGCATATTACTGCAGTCCACCGCTCTTGACCGCGATTCACATACGAAACACACAACATGCGATGCAGTTCTAACAACTATACAATGCAAAAAAACTCAAAGAACATCTTTTGATAAAACGACCAGAGCCAGTCGCGCCGCAAAAAACCGTGGACAGAAAACTTAAAATTCTTCTAAAATAACAACTTAATCCGCTCCAATTTATACGGATAGATCAAAAGCAGCCCGTAAATGCCGAAAACAACAGAACATTACAAACAAAATGCAGCAATTTCGATCCGCACTGGGGAGAACAGAGAAACAGAGAAAGCCGGACGAACGGACTCAGATCCGCCAAAATCCAATGATTTCTGTCGTTTTCTCGCAGAATTCAGTGCTTAACCGCAAATTAAATCAGCGCAAGCGCGAATAAACCAGCACAAATCAGTGAAACTAGCCAGAAACGATGCTAGATGAATGTTTCCTGCTGCGCCTCTATGTGGTGCACAGCAGAAGACGGAAGCAGTGCGCATAGTTCTCCAATGCATTTTTTCAATGCAGTTCGGAAGTGTTATGAGAATATTATTCTCATAATGTTATGAGAATAGACCGGCTGTATATATATATATGTATATATATATATATATATAGGGTGGGTCTATTCTCATAACACCCCTTAAGACCTTTTTCTCCTAACAAAAAGCTTATTCTCCTAACAACCCTCCCCCACCCCTACAGAGCTTCTAGCGCGGGAGCGCCCCCCGACGCCGGCGTCCTCCCCGACCCCTCCCCGCATTCTAGCGCGGGAGCGCCCCCGACGCCAACGTCCTCCCCGACCGCTCCCTGCCTCCTAGCGTGGGAGCGCCCCGGCGACAGGCCTCCTCCCACACCCCTCCCCGCCTTCT
>LR738713.1:214004504-214047611 GCA_902687465.1 Secale cereale
CCCCGCATTCTAGCGCGGGAGCGCCCCCGACGCCAACGTCCTCCCCGACCGCTCCCTGCCTCCTAGCGTGGGAGCGCCCCGGCGACAGGCCTCCTCCCACACCCCTCCCCGCCTTCTTTCGCGCCAACTCCCTGGCGGCCGGCAGCGACACCCACCCTTCCCCACCTTCTTCCGCGCCACAGCCCCGGCGGCCGGCGGCCACCCCCCACCCCTCCCCGCCTTCTTCCGTGCCAAGCACCACGGAGAGCGAGCCAAACGGCCGGCAGTGCAGTCCACCGGCGACGATATTTCCGCGGCGGCGTTTAGGAAGCGACGGCGCACCTCACCTTCGCCCCAAAGACCACCGGGGGGATCCGCCGCTGAAGCATCCTGCCTCAGTCATGCATGACAGGCGGAAGCGAACTGCAAAGATGATTACTCCATCGCATTCGTCGTGGATGCGAACTTCAGTACACAATCTGAGAAGAAGCACTAGGAAAAGGGCGTAGATCAACACATATGCAGTTTTACATTTTAAAAAACATATTAACTTGTAATATGTTTGATAAAATGCAGTTCTCTTCTATACGAAAAAGAAAATAAGATCTCAGAATGCGGTTCTCTTCTGTATAAGAACTCTAAGATCGGAATGTCATTTGGAGAATGCAGTTCTCTTCGTCGTATAGAACCTGACATGACCATGAATCAATACAGAATGCAGTTAGAAGACAAAAAAATGTAGAATCAGACTAGGATTCGCGTACATTGCAGTGCGTGCGTCGCGTTTAAAAGCTTGCACTGCAGTACGCTTCGAGTACACAGTGCAGTGCGCTTAGTGCAAAACAAATGTGAAAAAACAAAAACTTGGCTGCAGTGCGGATGAAATTTGAAACTCGACGACAAACACGTTGAATTCGTCTTTGCAGTCCCATGTGATAAGGTGAGATGCAGTACGGATGCATATATTTAAAAAAACTTGGCTGCTAATCATATGAGATAACGCAGTGCGCTGCGAACATGTTACAACTCACAAGGAGGAGTTGGCTGAAAAGCTCCATTATGCACATATTTGACATTGTCACCATCTGCCACCAAAAGTAAAAACACGCAAAAACTAACTAGACCGATATATACAAAAGCACACAGCATGGTGTTTACAGCTTTGGACATCGAGAACTACACACAGCGACCATACATTACTGTTTACATAAAGTTCTGGAGCACCCGCGAAAAAGACATCAACACAAAGATCTGCTATCATTTATGCCTCATCCTGCTCCTTCGAATCCAGTCTTGGAGAGAAGCCAAGAGAAATGCAGAGATTTCTTAGATCCTCCGGGAACTCGGTGACAACGACCATGTTTTCTGGGTGGAACAGAATCTGGAACAAAAACTCAGCCTTCCAATCCTGAATAACAGCTTCCTGCGATGAAGAAAAAAATAAAATAAACAAATATACAACATCATCTACGAAAAAAGAAACTGACGAAAAAAATACCAAGCAATGAGGAGATATTGCTGAGTTAAAAAGAAGATACTTACACTACGCTTTCCGAATTTCACAACAAAGGTTTTGCCGTCGTAATACTGAGCCATCTTCAGAACATAAAAGCCGCACTCGTTGGGGCCCTGCTCAGGGGTGCCCAAATAGCTAGCTTTTTTTGAAACACCCACCCAGTCTACCGACTCCTTTCTCTTGTACTCTTTTTCTCCATAAACCCTCTTCAACAATGTAGTCATCCTGATCATCTGGTGGAAAATAAAAAAAATAAAAATACACATCACAACAAAAATTGTTCAACACGCCCACGCATGAAAAAAAAGGTGAAAAACGGAAAAATTTTACCATTTCAGTGCGGTCGCTGTGGTATTCAGACTTATGCCACCGCGTCGTTTGATCAACCGGTCTGCTGTACCTCCTAGTGTCATGAATGTCAAGGGTCTCGCGGTGCCTATTCATCGTGTATAGCGAATAATGCTGGTCTTTCAACCGTGGTAACATAATCTGATTTTGTTTCATCAAATTTGTTACGGAATCGATCAGTGAAAAGGGATTACTGTAAAAAATTGGGAGAGAAAATAAATACAAAAAGCTGAACAAAAGCAAATCTGATAACTTACTAATTTGCAATCAAGAAGGTTCTCGTCATCACGGACATAAAGTTCGAACTGCTGTGCTGCATCTTCGACGTTAAACTTGCTGTGGACAAAAGGCAACACAACATTTCCATCTGCATCTCTATCCGCGTGATCATTCATTTGAAGCACATACTGCGTGTGGGTAATTCACAAAAGAAAGTTAATGCAGTTCACCTTAAAAATATGTTCGCTCCGACGCTTAATAAAAAAACGGATCACGCTTCTCTAAAAAAACAGTATGCAGTTCACAAATTCTCACCATAATTTGTTTCGTTTTAAGATGCATCGGTTAAGACACACAAAAAAAATGTATGCAGTTCAGTACATTCTAAAAACAAATTATTATACACTATTTACTGCAGTTCACTAGAGCAGAAAAAAAAAGAAAAAAAAAGAGGAATACCGTGATAAACAAAGGGGACAGCAGAACGCGTTCGCCAGATCGATAAACCACATTCATACTCTCGTCATTCTTCCAGAACCTGATGATATGATCCATCAATTCCGAGTCCATAAAACCACCTTTGGTGAAAGTTAAGAACATGTAGTCCACAGACACGGTGTAGAGTTCGATAGGATTCCTGTGCAGGAAAAGCACGGACCTGCACAAAAGAAACGGCAAAAGGTGGGGGGGTTAGTAGCACAAAAGCAAAAACACAGAAAAGAACATTACACACACTAAAAAAAAAAACTAACGAAAAAAGAACTGACTCGCTGTATTTCTGCCTGAATTGTGTGCTCGTGATGAGTTGCAAGACTTTCCTCATCTCCACAAGATGGCTGAATCTCGCAGGATTCAACTTCTCTACAGGAGATCGAAACTTTGATGGCTTCTGCATAGGCCTCCTATTTGATAGAATTAGTGCCTCGCTGTCCGTCGGGCGTTCCACAGCTGCGCTCCTGGTCCTCCTAGGCACTGGTGGTGGCCTCTCAAAATCATCATCGCTATCTTCAGCATTCGGAGGGCTCGCAGCTTTCTTCCCATGCTTGACATTGACAGGAGATTTCCCAAGAGCTTTTTCATTCGAAATGCCGGCGTCACTCCTCAACATCTTACACACAGGTTCTTTCACGACCTTGACGGGAGGTTCATCAAGGACAACTTTTTGAATAGTTGGAGTATGAACCTGAGTTTCAAACAAGGAAATACCACCTTGGTGTGCGCCTTCATCAAATCCTGCACACAAAAAAAAAGGATAATGAGCAAAAGTAGTGAAAAAGAATCATCAAGTTCCCTATGGAAAAGTCATTTTTAAACACACAAATGGGGTTCTACTAAAAAAGCTTAAAAAAAGTAGTCGACCTACCCTCTCTGTACCAATGAAGTTCACTTAAAAAAAGGTGTGTGACTCAAAAAAAAATGTAATAACCTTCTTTAAAAATTAAAAGTGATGTCAGGTCCATACAGCAATGCGACGAGGTCAGCCAACTATAGAGCATCGCCTTCCTGATGTAGCCAATGTGCTCCTTCCCAAACTTGGCAATCATTTCACCATCCCAGGTCTGCATGAATTGGAACATGTAAAATCCACAATCATGCCTGCAAATAAAAACCAACACAAAACACATTAACAATGCAGTTCACTCAGTAATAAAAGTGCTAATGATGTTAGTAAAACAATGCAGCTCCATACACACAAAGATTACCGAGGGAGAACAACAAATAACACATTCGTAATGCAGTTCGCTCAAGGGAAAAGGTGCTTCTAATTTAGTAAAAACAATGCAGCTCACTTACACAAGAAAAAATGAAGGAGGAAAAAGAAAAAAGGAGAACAGGTACAAACCCGTTTCCTGTTGCGGGACGTTAATATGAGTCAGCGCATAGCCGTCCAGGGTGGGAGGGTTCAACGGCTCGTCGCAGCTTGCGCTGCCATCTTTCCAGACTTTTTTGATGTTCCTGACCATTTTCCTGAAGACAACACTTGCAGCAGTGCTGTCTCCTTCGTTCAATTAGTCGAGAAGCTCAAAACGCTTCTCTCGTAGGTTCAAAGTGACCAAGCAGTAGTGGCCTATCGCGTCCTTCACTGTTGTGGGAGGAGGGTCAAATGTTGCAAACATAATCCGAAATAAAAAAAAAGAATAAAAAAAACAGATGAGAAAAAATAGAAAAAACAGAAAACTTATTTTCAAGATGACAAAAAATTTTCAAGATGCGTTACCAAGTTTTTCTTCTCCGCACGTTCCTCTGCGCTTGAAGAAAACATCTTTTTCAAAGCTCTATTTGTGGCACCGCCGTTCCAAATGGAATTCTGCAAAAAAGACAAATCCAGAGAGTTAATGAAAAATGGTTATAGCACAAATAAAAATTGGACGAGGGAGATAAAATATAAATTAATGAAAATGCTTACGCATAGGTTGTACGGGACAATCATAGTTTGAGATCCTTTGAACCTTTCAGCTAGCATAGACACGCCAATGTTTGCGAGGCGCGTGCTCAGCGTTCCATACGACTAAAAAGACTCGCCGACATGGCCGATAGTAATATCACCAAACTCTCCCTTGAACGCAACTAGATGCCTTCAGACAAGAAGAAAAAAACACAGCAAAAATTGATAAGATGGGAGCGTCCCTGAAAAAATAACATATTAATTAACCGGGGCGTAAGACAGAAAATGTCATACTGCTTCTTCTTGTCCCTCCTAGCCCTCGTAACAGCGTCATACAACTCATTGTATCTCCTCATAAGAGCTGGATCAATCCTTGAAGGAGTAACAACAGGTAATTCCTCATCTGCATACAGGGTGGGGACGATATCAGATTATAAACACACACACGATCCATTTCGCCCCCGGGAAAAAGAACAAAAAATAATGCAGTTCGCTTACCTTCGGTTTTAGAATAAACTTCCTGCGGCTGCTCGTATACATCTTCGCTGAGCGTCAAGTGCTCCAGCCCGGTAATATCATCGTCAAGCGGCGCTTGATTACTCATGTCCTGAGAAAGTCTTGGCTGTTCCTCTTCGGAATCAATCGAAACTGTCTTGGCTGGGGCTTTGGTTGTATCGGCTGGGAAAGCCAGATTGCCGACAGATTGCTCGGGGGCGCGAGGGACCACACAAAATTTATCAGGCACCTCGTCGCCAACCAACAAAACAGTAGGCCCAACAACACCATCTATGCCAGCGGATGTCCCGGCATCATCAAATCCGACTCTACGAGTTCCTTCTGTCTCTTCTGCAACTTCAACTGTAACACCAGGAGCTCCTTCTTTCTCTTCATCCTTATCACAATCCACGATGTCATCCCTTCCTTCTCTCTCTTGTGCCTTATCAGCCTCAACAGGACACTCCCCTCCTTCTCTACCTTCTGCCTTATCAACCTCCGCATCAGGCTCCTGCCCTCCTCTCCCTTCCACGTTATCATCCCCAATGTTCCGCTCTGCTTGGATTTCAACATTTAATCCGCAGTTCTGATGAGTTAACAAAATAAAACACATTACACAAAAAAAGCTAGAATGCAGTTCACTAATAAAAACGGACCATGAAGCTACCACGAAAAATAAAAAATAAAACACAAAAATGCAAAAATTCTCTATACTCACCAGGGGAGCGTCGTCGCCTTCCATCTCTTCACACTTGTCAGCCTCCTCATCCTTGCCAGCGTCGTCACCATCTGCCTCCTTCCCATGTATCTCCACATTTGATTCGGCAACCTAAAAAACATTAAAACATAAATAAAACTATTATCCAAATCTGCAGTTCTACAACTAAAAAAACAAACACCAGATCATGCAGTTCACTGCTAAAAAAAAGATGATGCTTCTTCTCTAAACAACAACTGCAGTGCACTACCACTTCTGGTGCGCAAAAATACAAAGAAAAAGTTAAAAAATGCAGTTCGCTGCCACTGCTGGTGCAAAAAAAATATGATTGTTTGTTTTGGACCCTACAAGAAAATCAAACAATGAAGTTCACTGTAACAAAAAAATTAAAATGATAGGAAGAAATCAAACCTTGTCCATGACCACTTCGTCAATAGGATTGTCTTTGGCAGCTTCGTCAACGGCCGATAATGGCCTGTCAAACAAGTGATCAGAATCAACACCGTCGTGGTCCTGGTGCTCATCAACACGACCAGCGTTAGCCTTGGAAGATTCTCCGACACACTGGGAAAAGAACAAAACGATAGAAAAAACAAATAGTCAATGCAACAAACGCACAGAAAAAATAGATAACAAAATATGGGTAAAAAAACTGTTCACAAATGGAAAAAAGACATACATCCACATCTGCGGGGTTGGGCAGAGAAGGCCGGACAACATCTTCATGCCTGTTCATTTCCTTCACGATTGCATCCGCTTCCTGCTCATACGTAGCACACATGTCATCCTGAGACTGCTTAAGCTGAACGAATGAAGATCTGATATTCGTTACAGCCTGCTTAAGGAATTCAAGCTGCCCACGGTCAAAGTTATGAGCGGCCTCGATTTCTGCTTCAGAAGGGCCTTTGCCTTCAGGAAACAAACCGGCAATATTCCTCATCCTGGAATCGGATGTTGGGAAATCACTAGTTATATTGATGACCCTATCGAGAAGCTCATCGACCTGCACAAATCTATTGCGATCACCAGAAGCCTGTCCAGAAAAACCTCCAGCAGCCGCCCTAGCAAAACCATGACCCCGTCGAATTGGAGCCGCCCTAGCAAGAGGCTCACAAAACATTTCAGGGGCTTCCGCAACTGCAGTCCGCTTATACACAATGTCCGCTTCCGCCTTCCACTGAAAAAATTAACAAAAAAAAAAGAGATGCAATTCACAAAGAAAAGTACATAAGAGGTTGACATTTTAGCATGCGCGAAAAAAAAGGAATAAAAACAAAAACAAAGGATGGCTATGCACTCACCGGCAGCTTGCCAAACTTGTAAGAGTCCAGGTGAATCTTTCCCCTGAAAACGATGTCGGCGTTGTGAATCTTCTTCAACTGCACATGGGACAATATTGCGGCGCACAGATTGCGTTTATCCATCACCGATACTTTTTGAAGGTTCAAGGAATCGAAGTACATGAACAGGGGAACGATGGTGCAACCCTCAGCGCAGTTCTGCTTGCTCCCTGTAGAATTCCACTTGTACACAGCGGCCTGCAGCTCGTCGACAACAAGCTGACAAAAATCCATGCTAGCCATAGATGCAATATCCAAGTTTTCAACCATAGCAGCTACCCTGGACAACCGAGTTGCGGGGCTAGGACAAAGCAAGCACTGGAAGACAATGAGAAAAAAAACCTTCACCGTCTTATCAACCTTCGCAGGGTCCGCAGCCAGCGTGCGAAGTAAGGTAAGTAGGTCCTTCGCATCTATGCTCCGAGAATGGTTGAACCCGAGTGCATCCTTCAGGTTAGTCAGCGAATCATCATGGCCGCTGGCAGCAGGCCTGGGAGCAGTGTGAGAACCCATAGGGAAGTCGAAAATGTGATGGACAGCCTCGCGATTGATTTCCAAAACCTTGCTTGGCCCACAGTCCAATCTCATCGTGTCGGGGTCGATCTTTCCCATCAGCTTGCACATCAAAACACGAGAAACATTCTTCTCTAATTTCAGGTCAAAGACAATGCCAAAACCTGCTTGCCGCACCAAAGTTCTGTGCACCTCACCCAGCAAAGCGACAACTTTGATTACATTTGGAATGGACAGCCGAACAGTCTTGTTGAAACGCCATTCATGCGCAGCATCGTCTTCAGACCTCTTCCTCTTCGTACTCTTAGCAGCCTACAAAAAAACAAAAGAATAAAAAATGCAGTTCACATCAGCAAAACTCATGCAAAAACAACTTAAAAAAAACAGGAGAAAAAGTAAATAAACAGCGTATACCTTACTAACATCAACATCCTCCTCATCAGAATCACTGTCCAGAGCTTCTTCAGCTGCAGTTTCCCGCGCAAGCTTAGATTGACGCTCACAATCAACACCAGAGTGATCGTCCGCGCGTCTCCGCTTTCCATGAATCCCACCCACATCAACCTCGGCGTAATTAGGTCTCTTTGAGTAATCAACACGCGGGCTCCGGCGTGGAGAACTTAAACCTTGCTCTGCGACAGTGTTGAGTTTCCTCTTCACATGATTCTTTGCGGGGGCAAATTTAGCAGACTTCTTTGAATCTGCAATCCTCCTTCGTATCTCCTTACCCTCCCCTAACTTTACTTGCTTCGCCCTATGAGCCTTCACGAAAGTATTACCGAGCGCAATAGCTTTCTGCCTTCTCCTCTCAACGTCGGCTGCAATCTGATCAGGGACCATCCAATCCTGTGTAACTGGCTCTGTGCCATCAACAGATTGCGACTGGGTTTCACTCAACTCAGGTGGAATGTTGACCTGATCAGACGTACCGCCACCGACAACATCGGCTGTGAAATAACGTGTAATCAGATAGTTAACGCCACCACCCCCTGACCCACCAGGAGATAAAACTGTGGGTGGGAAAAAACATAAAAAAAGATGTGTGTGTGAGATGAAGACCTAAACTTAATGCAGCTCATATCAACTTGGAAAAAACAAAAAAATGTAGAAATGCAGTGCACTTTTCCAGCAGTTTATGTTTAACAATTAAAAAACATAACAGTAAACCTAAAAAATGCAGTTCATGTCGCTTGAATATCATATTCACGCGTGTCTGAAATGTGCACATTGGCACAGGTTTATATGATGCAGTGCACTAATTCATTCAAGTGACCAATTGACCGCATATAAAAAAAAGAAGTGCGCTTATATATGCAAAACAAAACAAATTCATGCAGTTCTGTGAGAGGCAAAAACTAAAACTTAACGCAGCTCGTATCGATTTCGCAAAACCTCATAGTGGATAGCCAAAAAAAATACAAAGCAGTGTCCAAAATGCAGTGCTCTTTTAGCAGTTTATGTTTAACAAAAAAAACATAACAACTAACTTAATGTCCTTCCAAAAAAGTAAAAACCAATTAACTTGACGCAGTTCATATAAGTTTGCCACGCGTGTCTTAAAAAAAAGGCCTTACTAAAAAGTGATCTAAGATGCAGTGCACTATTTCGTTCGACAAAAAAGAAGTAAATTGACCCTGAATGAAAACTGCAGTTCAGTTTAATGTAGTTACCAGATGGAGAAGTCGTTCTAACCGGTGACGCATCAATTGGTGAGGAAGAAGCCATATTGTGCCTCCAATCAGTAAGGGATGATAATTAAAACCTAAACCTAGACAGCAAACACCAAATTCAGGCAGAGAACAACTTTCAGTCCATAGGGAGTTGCAATTTCAAGCATACAAAAACAACCTTAAGAAGAGAATGCTTGCACGAAAAATAACCCTAGCACAAGATCTGGACCGGATTAGGGGCGATTTGGGGCTCACCGTGGGACGAAGTGACGGCAGGACGAGGCGGGTGCGGACGGCAACGACGGAGGAAGCGCCCTACGGACGGCGGCGGCTACAGGCGTCGTCGCCCTCCACCACAAGTGAGCCCCTACGGACGGCGGCGGCTGCGGGCGTCGTCGCTCTCCACCACGGGAGCACGAGGGCGGGGGGGATTTCTGTGCGGGCACGGTGGAGAGGGAAGTGGAGGCGGGCAAGGGGGCTGCAAGAGAGACTTAATGAATAAAAGCCCGTCCGACAGGCCCATAGGTCATAGACAAAAAATAAAAAAAACGTCTCGGTGTTGTAACACGATGCAGTTCGCTTACGGAAAATCGCCTCGGCTACTGAAGTGTTGCAGTTTGCTTACGCCGGACGATTCCGCTTCTGAAGCGATGCAGTTCGCTTACGGCTGACGATTCGGTTCGCCTGCCCTAAAATAAATACGCCCACAATCGCCCGAAGCGCCCGCGCCTCCCACCCCTCCTCTATCCCGGCGGTTGCACGCCGCACGAACTGCAACGATCATGACGAACCCACGATCGCCAACACGGTTGGGAGACGAGATCGTGGCCTCGGCAGAAGTTGCTGCCGCTCCCATTTAAATCCCGCGCTCCATCGAACAGGCCGTCCGCACAAAACACACGACGCTGCCCCTTCCTCCTCCTCTTCCTCCTCTTTGCAGCAATGGGGTTCAGCAGGACCTACGACGCCGTGCATGCGCATGGGAACACGAAGCTGAAGGTGATCTACACCACCGACGTCGCCGCCATGGCGACGTACATCGAAGAGTTCAAGACAGTTCTCCAGCGGCCCCGCCAGAAGATCATCGGCATCGACGTGGAGTACACACCTGACCACGAGAGGGTGGCCCTGGTTCAAGTATCCTTCGGCAAGTACCACCCAGTGCTTCTTTTCCAGGTATGTGGTACATTGGGCAAGAGATGCATCCCCTTCGACAGGTTCCTCGGCGACCCTAGGTAAGCAATTCCCTCTGCCGAGTACGCGTTGCAGTTCTATATGCCCATGTATGCAGTTCCGAAAGGTATAACTTGCGGTTCACTTTCCTTAGGTTCGAGTTCGCTGGCTTCGCCATCGAGCAGGACAAGCAGAAGCTCGCAGCCTGCAACCTCCACGTCACCAACTTGGTCGACATCCAGACGAACTGGAGGGTGCTTGATGGAACGAAGCCACTGGACTCGCTTGGCGATGTAGCTGCTGCGATCATCGACGACGAGTACACAGACATGAAGATGAAGATGACAGACCACGACCACAGCCTGTGGACTTCCATTCTCAGCACCAAGCACGTCGATTATGCTGCCAAGGACGCCTATGCTGCGTTCGAGATATGGAACAGAATCAGCACCATGAAGAAAGGCCTCGCGCGCGCTGAAACAGAGAAGACCAGGAAGCGCCCGAGGTCTTCCTAGAAGCCGTGGGGCAAGGGGGTATCAACTTCCACCTCCAACTCCAACGGCTGGAACTAGTGAAGCAGGACAGATGCTAAAAAGCCAAGGATTACTGTCGGAAGTGCTCGATTAGTTTCCTTCTGCATATGTAGATTAGTTTGCTTTCGTTCTAGTTTGCTTTGGGACAATGTTTGCTTATGTTGCGTTAGTTTGCTTGATGATGTAGTATGTTAATTATGACCACACAACCGTAGTTTCTATCTATCAAATATATGCAGTTCTCAGTAGTCTGTTTTCAGTATGTACATTGCTTCAAAACTGCTGTTGTAGCTAGGATACACATAAAAAACAAAACTATCAGAGCAGTTCACATAGAGAATTCTTTCACAAAACTGCTCCTGTTAAGAAGGTTGATGCAGTGCTCTTTTATTAAAAAAACTCTAGTTTCGTATGTGGGTTAAAAAAAAGGAAAAGCTCGGTGGAGGTTTCCGGAATGCATGTTCTTCAACTGCTGCTGCACATGAAAAACTATATATAAAAAGAGCAGTTCACTTATACTCAGAATTCTCATAAAGAAAATACACTAGAAGCAACGCAAAAAAGTAGTCCACCGCGCTTGACCAATCAAAAAAACTTATCAAACTAGTCCCCCCACACAACCGTGGCTGTAATACACTTCATACATGCTCGCATTGCATCTTAATGCAGTTCGTCGCACTACACAAAATTCAACGCGCATTTGCATATTACTGCAGTCCACCGCTCTTGACCACGATTCACAGACGAAAAACACAGCCTGCAATGCAGTTCTAACAACTATATAATGCAAAAAAAGTCAAAGAACATATTTGAGAAACGACCAGAGCCAGTCGCGCCGCAAAAAAACATGGACAAAAAACTTAAAATTCTTCCAAAATAACAACTTAATCCGCTCCAATTTATACGGATAGATCAAAAGCAGCCCGTAATTGCCGAAAACAACAGAATATTACATACAAAACGCAGCAATTTCGATCCGCACGGGGAAGAACAGAGAACAGAGAAACAGAGAAAAGCGAACGAACGGACGCAGATCCGCCAAATCCAAGGATTTCCGTCGTTTTCTCGCAGAATTCAGTGCTTAACCACAAATTAAATCAGCGCAAGCACGAATAAACCAGTAGAAATCAGTCAAACTAGCCAGAAACGATGCTAAATGAATGTTTCCTGCTGCACCTCTATGTGGTGCACAGCAGAAGAAGGAAGCAGTGCGCATAGCTCTCCAATGCAATTTTGCAATGCAGTTCGGAAGTGTTATGAGAATATTATTCTCATAATGTTATGAGAATAGACCGGCTGTATATATATATATATATATACAGCCGGTCTATTCTCATAATATAATGATAATAATATTCTCATAACACTTCCGCACTGCACGCATAACACGAGGGCACTGCACTATTACTGCAACACAGAGACCAGTGAACTTCATGTTGAAAAAACGGTACGTGTTGTTTTTTCGATACTTTTTTTGCTCTAATTTTTAAACCGTTTGTCGAAACAATGCGTGTAATATACCGTTGAAAATGTATGGATTATGCGCTACTTCGCCATGTTGAACACTTTTCGAGATTTGTTACGGATTAAGAGCAGTTTTAAAAACAGTGCAACCCATGGATAATGGCAGCGAGCGTTTTTTTGTGTTTTTTCTAAACCGCTCGTCAGAATGAAACATAAGATATACCGTTGGAAAGATAACGTCGAGGCGCATATTTTTCATATCTACTATTTTGTCTAATTCGTTACGGTTTAAAAGAAGTTTCAAATTTACTAAATCGTGGAATTCTGTTTTTTGATTTTTTTTTCAAATTTTTGGTACTGTTTTCACTCCAGTTTTCTAACCGTTTGTCGAAACAAGGCATGTAATATACCATTGAAAAGCTATGGACGAGGCGCAACTTTCATATGTTGAAATGTTTTTGAGATCCATTACGGTTTTAATTTAATTTTAAAAACGGTGCGGCTGCCGTTGAGTGACATAGAACGTATTTTCGTAAATTTGTTCAAACCGCTCGTCGTAATGATTCAAATGATACACCGATGGAAATATATCGACGAGGCACAACTTCTTCATATAAAATACTCTATCTAATTCCTTACGGTTTGAGAGCAGTTTTGAAATTCCCGAAATGTAGACACTCTGTTTTTCGCAACATACAAATCGACGAGTGAACTTCATCCGATAGGAAAACGCACTGCTAACCGCACTGCGGCAGATGGGCAAGTGAACTTCATGGTTTTTTTGTCACACATAAATTTTCCAAGACGCGCAAGTGAACCGCATCAATACAAAAAATGAACATCAACACTTTCGAAAGTGGACCGCATGAGTTACTATTGATGTTTTCATGTAACATGTTTTTTGCGGACAGTGTTTTTCATTAACGTGTTTAGGACTGTAGTGACGAGCCAAGTGCACTGCATCTTCTATTTTGTCCTTTTTCGTGCTAACGCGTCCGGACTCCAGAGTAGAGGCAAGTGTAGTGCATTAGTTTCTTTTTCTAATTATTTTAATTATATCATTCAAATGAACCGCTTGAGAACAGTGAAATGAACCTCTAGACAAAAAAAATAGTGCAAACCTATCATCCACTTCACAATAGAATTCAGAAATGCATATACGACACATAAAAGGAAATGACAACAGTAGCAGTATTGAACCTCTCAAAACACAGAAATAAGCATACGAATTGCACATGGAAACTCTCAGCAACATCGCCCCTGGGAACTGCAAGCCGGCAGCAGCCAGATTGCATCACTGCGCACTCTGATGAATACCCCAGTAAACTGCAGCAAGCAATAGAATTGCATTATTGGTCTTGAGTTCACTTTTTCTCTTTTTTGTGATGTTTTTCCATCTATTGCGAACCGTGAAAACTTAACTTCAATTTTAATCACAGGCGCATCCAGCGAACTGCACGCACGAGCTGTCCGTGCCGCACGCCCGCACAATCGAGCTTCATGCCACTCGGCAAGTTGCGCTCTTGTCGCTATCTGAACTGCACTAGGGTAATTCCACGGGGACTGCACTGAACTTTCAAAACAAATCTGGAAAAGACACAAGAAATTCAAGCCGAGTGTGCCACCGTCATCTGGGAGCCTGCGGAGGAACAATGATCGACAAAAAATAATCCAATACTTGGATGCCACCCAGTATTGCATTGTCCCATGCGACGAACTCCTCGTCCCCGTGAGTCGAGCTGCAGCATCGTTCGCAGTGGACTGATGCTGATGGCCGCGCATGGACGCAGACATAGATGAGAATAAGGGGAGGCGCAGGACTCCGGCGGCGGCGCCCGCAAGGGCCGCATCCCGATGATGATGGTCACGCCCTGGATCAGGTGGTGGAGAACTCGTCGGCGGTGCGTCGGGTTCCGGCGTGGTGAACGACCTCCAATCCTCGCTGCGCGCCCGTAGAGGTGGAGATTGACGCCTAAGAGCGCCCCGACCTCCTCTGGGGATGACCTACGCGTACGCTGTTGTGCACTGCAAGGGAGGAGGTAAGAGGACAGGCCAGCCGAACTGCAGGCACACACACGTATACCACGAATAGTCCGTACCTGGGGGGTCATCAGTGGCCAGCCAGCGTCCTCGTCGGGGAAGTGGAGTCGCGGTTCGGGCAGAGGAGACAGATTGGGGGCTCGCCATGGATCCCAAACGGAACTCGACCGGACTCCTGCGACCACCTGCGGCTACTCGGGATCCCTCGCCTGCAGGAAACGTGGCGGCGGGATCTGACCTGGTGTGGGGAGACTGTGGTTGTTGGGATGGGGGTGGAGCCGAGCAGCCTTGGAACGTGACCACGCCGAGGAGGAGGTAGCTCGCCGGCCGCCTGGCTCCAGCACACATCGCGAGTCCTCAAAAGTAAGGAACACGGCCCGCACCGTCGCATGGAGGAGGGAGAAGGAAGCCCGCCTGCTCCCTGGCGCGACGCAGGGTGAGGCGCTTGGGGCGGGGCGGGGCGGCATGAGGATCCTTGGGAGAAGGGAGAGGAGGCGCCGTGGGAGGTGGTGGTGCCAGTGGAGGCCAGTGGCTGCTCCGTCGTGTCCCTCGCGAAGAGGATGAAGCGCGGGCAGCCGGGGTGGTTGCGGCTCCGCCCAGATCCGTGGGGTGGTGGCGCGGCAGGGCCGGTTCCACCAGGATCCGTCGCCGGGGAGTGGGTTGGGCTGGGGGCATGGGAGATCCGGCGGTAGGCGTGGTTGCCGGCGCTGTAGATGGAGGGGGTGGGTCGTGGGAGTTGGAGTCGGGGGTGGAAGGAGGAAAGTGGTTAAGTGGGGGGGGGGTGTTATGAGAATAAGGCCTTTGTTATGAGAATAAGGTCTTAAGGGGTGTTATAAGAATAGACCCAGGTATTTACTTCCAAACACGTGCACTCAAAAGTACTAAGGGTGTCTTATATTTTCACATTATATGGTTTGCTATCGTAGGAAAATACCCTGATACAGCTGGTAGTAGGTTGACTTGATAAATATATTCATAATTCTCATTTTAGCAATTAAAAAAAAATCAAAACATTTTTTAACAAATTTGACCTGCTCGCATACTCATATAAAAAATTCGACAAAGAAAAAACTCTTGTAAAAATCCGAGTGAAAAAAAAACAATTTTGCAGAAGAATATAGAGTGAATAGCAAATCAAGTGTAGTTTTGATTTATTTTTTCCGCCAACAACACTATAAAATATTTCTTAGAAAAATAGTTACACGAGTGTAATGCTTGAGCAAGTACAAAAAAACTCATGATGTTTCTAATATTTTTGAAATTACAATTTTTTTAGTTCTAAGTTACTATTTTTTTGGAAAACAAATGCACCTAGATCGTAGGTTCCATTGGTTCCCATCTGCTATCATAGTTGCCAGCATGTACAAAACGTCATTTGTTTGATGGGTCCCACTTCACTTTCCCCATTATGTATCTTCTTCTCCGGACTTATTTCCCTTGATCATTATTTTGCACAGCGAGAGTGTTCATATTCTCCAATCCCCATTCGCATTTCCTTATTATCCTTATTCACTCTAAAATAGCAGCTGGCGGAAGGGTCCCATCAGCTTGGTTTCTTGGTTTGCTGCACTGAGGCTGCTCGCCCTCACCTCAAGCCACCCCCATGGTTGGTTATACCGCAGATGTACCATCGATGGCGAGCTCATCAATCTATAGAGTGTTGTTAATTTTTGTGTGCATGTAGTTGGTTTAGTCATGGATTTAATCTCCCGCCCAAGCAGGCCCGCAACCCTCTTAGATCCAGCTTTATATATAGATGCTGGCGAGATTTTCTTAAGCGCGCAAACGGCAATTCAGACATATTATCGTTGTTTCCGCTCATAGAAACTCAACAACATTTTTCGAAGTTCGACCTTAGGTTCCCATTTTCATTTCCCGACTCTGTCATATTTCCCCTTTTTATTAACCTTTTCCTGTGTCTGTGTGATTCAAACAATATAATGTAATTAAGGACATGTCCGTTATTGGTAAAGATTTCTTCTCGAAAAAATGTTAAATGTTTCATCATTTCTCTTTTAAACCTTGGAAAAACATGTGGTTCTTTTTTAAGTGATCATTAATGTTGAATAAGGTATAGAGGAGATACTAGTCTCTCTGATCCAAAGTAAGTGTCGTGGTTTTAGTTGAAATTTATCCACATTTGGACCGAAACCACGACGCTTATTTTGAATCAGAGGTACAGATTAGATACTACGCTCTCTGATCCAGAATAAGCTACTAAAAATATTAAAATGTTAGTATATGTCTTGAGAAAGCATATAAATGCAAATTAGTAATATATGGATTTATTGTATCATCCTGTATAATGGATGATCTTATTTTTCATTTGAAACTAATGGCTATGTTACGAAATGATAAAAGTAAGTTTTGAATGATGTGATTGTAACATCCCAAATTTTCAATTTCGAATGTTATACATAGATCATACTGCATTGCATGCTCTTTGCATTTTTGTTGCGGCATTCCTCGAAATTCTTAGCAACTCAAGGACCTTCGGAGAGAGTTGGGCATTTTACCGTTTTCGTATTTGAGTTCGCTCGAATACCGGTATGAGGACAGTGTGGTTTTAATTATTTTTCTCTCCAAAAAATATATCTAAAAACAATATATGAGCAGAGATAATATGACTTCTCCAAAATAACAGAAATGTTGGAGGAAAAATGTTAAAATCACTTTTGGTATTTTTCTGAATTTATTTGTGATTTTATTTGCATAGGAAAAATGCGCGTTTTTCAAAATTGCATTTAGGTCCGGGAAAAATGTTCATTTTGTCCTAAATATTATTAGAGGACGGTGAAAATTTATTTCGGGATTTTTGGAGTCCGTTTAGTATTTCTTTCGTTAGTTTTTCTACGCCAGGACTCTTTTAGAAAAAAAAGGCAAACCGGCTTCGGACTGTATTAGGCCAGGACTCTGGCCTTTATATAGCGCCCCGCCGGCCCGCTAGCCCCAGCCGCCAGTCCCGCTGAACCCTAGCCCGCCTCGAGCGCCGTTCCACGCCGCCGCTGACCGCCGCCGCCCCGCCGGACCCGCCGCCCGCCGCCGCCGGAGTCGTCGTCTTCGAGGTAGCCATCGGTTTTCTTTTTAAACCGATCGGTTCTTTTTTTAGGAAAACCCTAGATCTGTTTTTTAAGGTTTAGATCGGTTTTTCTCCGGTTTAGCTATTTAGCGGACGTTTGTCCGTACATTCGTTTTAACGAACGCCTTTCGTCGGTTAGCCACACACAGCTAAAGTTCGTTCGTTAGCCTGTTCGTCAGTTTTCTTTTTCGGGGTATTTATCCGCGATTATTTCGATCGCGATTTCTGCCCTGATCTTGTTTTTCGTTTTTCTTTTCGCTCGAGAGTCGGAATCAGGTGATTCAAAATCCCAGATCTTCGTCTCGATACCCTCTGTCCGTTTAAGCAACTTGAACAAAGTTTTGGCTACTATTTGACTTTAGACCAATTAGTAACCGGAGCTCGTTTCTTTCCCACTTGGAGTTTCGTTGCTTCTTTCGATTTGATTCTTTTTGCAAACCGGAGTTCTTAAGTTGAACTTTCTAGTTAGATCTTATCTTTTGGAGTTTTGTTTGTGCATCAATGCTTGTTTGCTTATGTATGCTATTGTTTGCTTGCGATTGAATAACCGGACTGTGAAGCGTGCTACTACGAGTCTCTAGGTTTTGCGAATCATCAGCAAGGCAAGTAACACTTTGATCATACTTTTATTATCCAGTTTTTATGCATTAGATCAAACCCTCACATATTGCATGAGTAGGATCTCTTAACTTGTGGGACTGGGAAGTAGTTTGAGGTAGAACCTATTACCTGCATTATTTTCAAACCCTTGGGAGTTACTTCGACGTTTGCTTAGGTTGCCATGCTATGCTCGTAGACGTGGTTTGGGTTTGAGTGAAATCCATGACAGATGTGCGTTTTTAATTAAGAATTCAACTTAAGGTGGCTACTTGAATACACATCTGGGTGGATTGGTTGCAGGGCACCTGGGGAATCCAGTGTTGTCCTAGGAAATCCCGGGGTTCCGTGTGATTTTTCCTATGGAATGCCACCCAGGCTCAAAGGGATCATAAAACTATTCATGCTAGAAACTTCCGTGTGCAGCCACATGCCAATATGGGCTCTGGCATAGTTGAGTAAGTTGTGGGAAACCTTTCCGTGATTGGCTAGCAGATGTAGAGGGATTGTAGGTGTACCAGCCTATCTATCTAGTTAGCGGGACCTCTTTGGAAAGACTATGTCTCGGTCATCCGTTTCTCAAACACTATGCAGTGCGAGAAACCAAACGGAGGCGATCGAGTCTTGTGGGAAGAGTGCACAAACCTCTGCAGAGTGTACAAACTGATCATGATTAGCCGTGTCCTCGGTTATGGACATCTTGAGTATCTGGTACTTGAATTATTGGTTGATCTTATCACTCTATAATTTAATTTGTTGGGTTAATGATTACTTTAATTTGGGATTGAGTTGGAGGTATCTTCTCAATGATTTTCAACCAAAATGATAGTTAAAATAAGATTTATTCCTTTGTTGTAGGGAAAAATTGGCTTTACGCAAAAACTTTAACCTTAGAGCCTCCACCAGCCAAATATGCATATAGTGTAGCCTTTATTTCAGTTACTTGCATCTTCCGTGTTATCTTGCCAGCATATTCCATGTGCTGACCCGTTTTCGGGCTGCAACATATTACGTTGCAGACTTTTCAGACGAGGAATACGACGTTCTAGGTCGTTTGTCATGCACTCAGCTATGCAGTTGGAGTTGATGGACTCACTTATCTTCCAAGCCTTCCGCTGTTATTTTGTTAGATGGCCTTAAGCAATAGATTTTGTAATAAGTTCTCATTGGAGACATTCGATGTAATAAGTGTGTGATTGCCACTCTGTTATAAATCCTTCAAGTACTGTGTGTGTCAGCATTACCGATCCAGGGATGACACTGAAACACAGAGACTTCGGTCCATTCGGATCATGGTCGCTACAAAGATGGTATCAGAGCACACACTGACTGTAGGACAAGACCACTAAGACAGACCCTAGATCACTCTTCTCTACTCATTTCTGACTTCTCTCCATTTTCTACTTCTTTAGGATGGTGGACCCAAGGAACAAGTTCGCTCAACCGGATGAAGACACACCATTTGGACGACACTTGAAGGAAGTCACTAGGTACCTGAACATAGGAATACCAAGCTTTACCGGGACCTACACCGCCACTTTACCAGAAGAGGAGCGATGGAGTATACAAGTTCAAATTCCAGGAAGAACCTTCGCACCATCCATCGAGCCAATAGAGTTTTCTTTTGATGCGCCAACCTGGAGTCTAGGCAAGAGCATGGCCGCCCACATCACGATGGGAAGGATTGGAGAAGTCTACAAGCAGGAGCTGAAGGACACCATCTACCAGATTTGTGGACACCGGGATGAGAGTTGGGATATGATCAGCACCCGGAAGGATAGATCCATTGCAGCGTTCATCCAGGAGTTGAACCAGCACATTCGACGACAGAAGCACCAGATGTGCGCTAGGATGATAGAATTGAAGAAGACACTAAACAAGAATTAGGAGCTAGAAGAGGAACTTAAGTATACTCGTGACGGATACGAGGAGGGGATGTTAATACTAGTGGAGAAGAATGATGATTTGACAAGGAAACTAGGAGTATTCATGGGAGATCCAGCACCAGGAGGTGAAGAAGAGGAAGAAGAACCCAAGGAGATTTGTCCTGAATATTACATTATCATCGACGACACGGATTCAGAACCCGATGATAGTAAAGACGAAGACTATGTAGACGAAGCTGGAGCAGACATCATGGAATCGTCCGCCTATCAATATTTTTAGTTGACCACCCTATGACTAGTAGTTACCCCCACACAGTAGTATTTAGAGCACTCTTTGTAACGGTAGTTAGATTTGTAAGATCTTGCTTGAAATTGATTTGTGTGATATGATTGCGTTTGTCTCATGTGCATATGGGTAGTGATTTTCCCTTAGACCTCAATTCTATTCTAATCTCTTCCCTCTACACCCATCAGATGCCTCCAAGACGTGAGTCCGGATTTGAGTTTCCCCCTGAGCTCACCCAGTTGATCCAATAGCAGAACACCCTGATGCAACTTCTTGTCCAGAATACTCAGAACAACCAGAACAACAACAACAACCCTCCACCACCACCACCCGTGGACAACCTGACACGTTTCTTAAGGTTGCAACCACCAGTGTTTGCTAGCAGCATCGAACCAATAGTGGCTGATGACTGGCTACGCAAGATTGGAAGGAATTTGACCACCGCCAATTGCTCAGATGCTGAGAAGGTGCGATTTGCCGCACACCAGTTGTCTGGACCAGCCGCAGCATGGTGGGAGAACTACACAGCCACTTTCCCCATAGCCAATGTCACTTGGGAGCAGTTTTAGCAAGCTTTCCGTACTGCCCATGTCTCAACTGGAGCTATGAGCATGAAGAAGCGGGAGTTTTGCAACTTGTGCCAAGGAAACCGTACTGTAGCTCAGTACGTGGATGAGTTTAGTACCCTATCTTGTTATGCCCCAGATGATGTGGCCACAGATGCCACTAAGCAGGAGAGATTTATGGAAGTGCTGAATGATGAGATGAGCATACAGTTGATGGTGGCAACTTTCAGCAACTACCAAGAGTTGGTAGATAAGGCTCTTATGATTGAAGGGAAGCACCAGCAGATTGAAAGCCGCGAGAGAAAGTATGGACAAGGAAGGAATAATTTTGGAGCCCAACAGAAGCCCCGGTTCACTCCGAATTCGGGAGGATACACCCATAACCATGGAATTCCCCACAACCACAATGGCCCTAAGAATGGAAATGGGAATGGAGCAAGTAGTAACCAGAGCCGCTCTACCCCGTCCACACCTGTCGGGACCCCGATCCTAAGTCACACCGATCTAGCATGTAACACACCATATCACTTTGCGGCCTCACGCACGGTATCCCCACGGGTGCCACCTTACCTGGCCCGGGACCGTTTGCTTATTTTGGCTCACGTATATGATAGTGTCGCTAGCATCCATATGACAGAGAACCCGGGCCGACATGACTAGTTATAAACCAAAAGTGGCACTAAATTACAGAGACAGGCATTCATGACCCAGCAACGAACGTGTCGGTCATCAACGTATGAACCCAAGTCGTAGCAAGCTACAAGGACTTAAAGGAACAACGTGTGACATTTCCCCTAAGGGACAGACACAGGAACGAAGAAGGACATATGCCGGTCAGCCTAAGTGATCTGGAGCAGTAGCAAGCTACCAAGGCTCAGTGGAAGCACTAGGAGACATTTCCCTGTAAGATAGGCTACCAAGGGTAAACAACTAGGTGTCGGATCCCACACATACCAAGCATTTCAATAACATACACACAATATGCTCAATATGTGCAAATACAACAAGGCATCACAACAAGACTCTAATAAACAAAGTATTTATTCATTAGGCTCCGAGGAGCCAAGTATTACAAACATGGGTCTCACGACCCAACATTCAGAGCATACAAGCAACAAGCAGAAGCACTACATGTCTGAGTACAGACATCTACAAATGAAAAAGGCTGAAGAGCCTGACTATCTACAACACTCGTCCAAGATCGTAGCTGAGGTACAAGCTACTTGTCGAAGTCCAAGCGGAACTACTAGTGACACATCAATCCTATCTGCAAACATAAATTAAGCAAACATGAGTACAAAGGTACTCAGCAAGACTTACATCGGATCCTATCATACATGCACTTGTATCAAGAAGGCAAAGTGGGGTTTAGTTGCAGCAAGCCAACTTTGACTCAGTGGCTATCCTGTACTACGATTGCTGGTAACCTTGAGGTGGCGCACACGAGTCCACTAAGCACCACACAATACACCACAATGGATTCATTCCCGTCTCCCTACGAGAAGGCCATCCATAGCACTCACACTTGTCTTGAGTATTTTAGAGTATCCACTTCATGTTATCTATGTACCACGTAAGCATCCAAGAAGTCCATATCCGCGGACCCGGCTATTCGAATAGATCATGTTAACCCTGCAGGGGTGTACTTCCTCACACACGCTCTCGCCACTTACCGCCAGTTACATCTCGTGTATCTCGGCAACCTTCAAGCGGAAGCCTGGCGAGGGTGTCGGCCACGACCTGACTAACCACACAAGTCTCTCGTCCAGGTTTATCGCCTATTCGGGTTCCATCCGTGGGGAGATCCGGCCGGGGTGTCGCTCACGGCCCCAAATGATGTGCGCAGGGTTCCCAAGCCCACCTCGCCGAGTGGATCTACGCTTGGTACACCGTGCCACGGTGCCTAGTCTGTCCGAAGCCCACTGGCCGAGTGCCACTTGGTAGACTACTAACACTACCTACAAACACCAGAAACTAGTTGCAACTCCTAGACAGAGATCATGTTGATTAATAAGTCGAGAGGGGTCGAGTTACCGGAACCCAATGTGTGGTAGTAACTAGTCATTGGACAACATACTCGGAACTCAGTTCTTAGGGACGGTTCCAGTGAGACAACCCACCATGTACTCCTACATGGCCTCTCACCGCTACCTTTACCAAATCGCGTTCACACGCTTAACCCTCAGCATCAGAACATATCATTTCACTCCAATTCATTCCCGATGAATTAGACCTGACACGCTCTAAGCAATAGCAAGCAAGGCATGGTAAGATCACATCATGGCTTCAATCAACTCCTACACATGCTAGTGGGTTTCAACTATTTACTGTGGAGAGACAGGTCATGCAGAGGAATGGGTTCAACTACCGCAGCATAAAGTAGCAGTTGAAGTCGTTGTTGTCCTAATGCAATAACAGGGAGCAGGAGCGAGAGAGGGATTGTATCGGAATGAACAAGGGGGTTTGCTTGCCTGGTAAAACAACATGCAGGGCACTGCTCCTCTGACAGGTACTCTGGATCGGTCTCCGGAGCTGGACCTATCGAGAAGAACGGTGCTGACAATCAAACACAAGCATATGCAACAATATGATGCATGAATATGGCATGAAGTTATGATATTGTTTGAGCTAGTGCAACTAGCATTCAATTTGAAAGAAGTCCATTTGAACCAAGGGTTCAAATGCAATTTTAGAATAAGCATTTTAAATGCCAAATATGTGTTTTCAGATAAACAGCAGGTTTAACTTCATTTGTCATGCATGAAAATGGTACAGATGGATAGATTGAATTTTTCTGATAATTTTTCATATATAAATTATTTCATTCTGAGCTACGGTTGAATTTCTGTGATTTTTTGAAGTTTAAGCCAATTTCTGAAATAAATAAATCATTTAAGATTTATTTAAATACCAGAACTGGTTTACTACGTCAGCATGACACAAGCATGACGTCAGCAGGTCAAAGGGGCTGGTCCAAAGTCAAACCTGACAGTGGGGTCCACTGGTCAGTGACTCAGTTAATTAACTGAGTTAATTAACACTAAACTAATCCTAACAGAAAAATCAGCAGGGCTGGGCCCACATGTCAGTGTCTAAACTAATTAACAAAACTTAATTAATTTAACTAATCAGTTAACTAACTAAAAGGGTGGGGCCCACCTGTCATTGACACAGGGGGTCAAAGCACGCCGGTCAGTGGTCAAACCCAACCGGCGGCTCGACGCCGGCGACCACAGACGCGGCGGAGGGGCACGGAAATGCCGCTCCGGCGGTCAAATGGGCAGCGGAGACAACGGGCGAGCTACTGGAGCTCGTCCGCGTCCATTCCCGTAAGCGGCAGCAGCTGGGACGGCCGGAGCTCGCCGGAAACGAGCTCACGGCGGCGCCGGAGTTCGGTCGAGCTCGGGCTCGAGGCTGTGGTGGCCTAGGCGGGGCAGCGCTAGCTCCTAGGGCTTCTATGCGACGCGGGGAACGTGTTGGTTGCACGCCCGGGACCAAAAGGTCACCGGAGCACCACCGGCGACGAGCGCGGGCGGCGGCGCGTGCGGGTGATTGTGGAGCGGCAGCTACGGCCTGCGAGGGGAAGAACGGAGAGGGGGGGCAGGGACAGAAACGTACGGCGATCGCAGCGGTGCAGACGGAGGGCTCGGAGGAAGGCCGGAGCAAGCAGGGCGGCGGAGGGGATCTCCGGCGGCCGGTGATGAAGAAGAGGTCGAGGTCGAGGCCTCAGGGCGTCCGACGATGTGTGACTCGTCGGGGAGGTCGGGGATGATGTGGCGGAGCTCTTGGGCACCTTGGCTGGGCGTGGGGGAGACGGTGGCTACGACTACGGCGATCGGCGGCGACGGCGGCGCTCGGGAGTTGCGAGAGAGAGCGATAGAGGAGAGGGGAGGGGTCCAGAAGAGTGCAGAGGGTCGGGGGGAGGTGCGTGGCTCGTCCAGAGACCACCAGCGGCGAGGGGAGGTGAAGCAGGCAGGTGGCGTGGCGCTCCGGCCGTGCGCGCGCGTCGGCCACACGCTCGGCCTCCTGTCGTCGCCAGGAAGACGACGACTGGCAACTAGGCCGGCCCAGTGCCAGGCCAGCAAGTGGCCCAGGTAAGGCTCTAACCTTTTTATTTCCTTTTCTATTTTTTTCTGACATTTGTTTTGATTTAATTTATGAATTAAATCAATTATTTTCTCCTGACATTTTTATTTTGCAGGGACCTAGAAATTAACCCAAGCCCCTAAAAATAAACAATCAGAATTTTGGACATATATAAAATATATAATATATATATATCCAAGCAAATAGCTATTGCATTAATTCCAAAAGCCCAAAATAAATACTTATGAGCTCCTAATAATATTGGCTTGATTTTTATCTCTGACCAATATTTTTAGAGGGCCACATGGACATTTTCTTGGACCCTTTTGGAGCAACTTTTATTTGGGTCATTTTCAATAGGGTTTCTGAGGGTTTCACAAGTCCTCAATTCAATTTCACTTGAAATTTAAACATGATGCAAACCACAAGGCTAACCTAGTGCATACCAGAACTAGGGTTGTGACAACTCGCCTCCACTCGAAAGAATCTCGTCCCGAGATTCAGGAGTAGGCGGAAAGAAGGTGGGGTACTCCGGTCGGAGACGATCTTCTCGCTCCCAAGTAGCTTCTCTCTCGGAATGATGAGACCATTGAACATTGAAAAACTTGATGTTATGATGTCGAGTGACACACTCTGCTTGATCCAAAATGCGAACGGGATACTCTCGATATGTGAGGTTATCTTGGAGATCAAGCGCTTCGTGGTCCACTCCGCGGATGGGATCAAAGAAGCAACGCCTGAGTTGAGAGACGTGGAAGACATCATGAACTCGAGAAAGATGTGGGGGTAGTTCCAATTGGTAGGCAACCTCTCCTCGTTTAGCAAGAATGTGAAAAGGACCAATGTAACGAGGAGCCAACTTGCCCTTGATATCAAAACGATGGGTACCCTTCAAAGGGGTAACCCGAAGATAAGCTTTGTCACCAACTTCATAAGCCACTTCCTTATGATGACGATCATACTGGCTCTTTTGACGAGACTGGGCTGTTTTCAAATTCTCACGAATGATGCGAACTTGCTCTTCTGCTTCCTGGATCATATCCGGTCCAAAGAATTGTCTTTCACCGGTTTCTGACCAGTTCAAGGGTGTTCGACATCTTCGTCCATAAAGAATCTCAAAAGGAGCTTGCTTGAGACTAGATTGATAGCTATTGTTATAAGCAAACTCGGCGAAAGGAAGACATTTCTCCCAATCCATACCGAATGAGATAACACAAGCTCTAAGCATGTCTTCGAGAATTTGGTTAACCCGTTCCACTTGACCACTTTACTGAGGGTGGAAAGCGGTACTGAAAGAAAGATGGGTGCACATGGCAGTCTGGAAACTCTCCCAGAAATGAGAAGTGAAAAGACTACCACGGTCTGAATTGATCTCTAGTGGGACACCATGAAGTGACACTATTCGAGAAATATACAAGTCAGCAAGCTGACTAGCAGTGATACTCTCTCAAACAGGTAGGAAGTGAGCCACTTTGGAGAGACGATCAATGACTACGAAGATAGCATTATTCCCTCTCTTGGTCCTGGGAAAGCCGGTGATGAAGTCCATACCAACTTTATCCCATTTCCACTCAGGAATAGCTAGAGGCTGAAGGGTGCCAGCAGGTCTTTGATGTTCTGCCTTAACGCGATGACAAACATCACATCTAGCAATGAACTCAGCAATTTCTCTCTTCATCCTAGTCCACCAGAATCTCTGGCGTAGATCCTGATACATCTTGGTACTACCGGGATGAATCATGAGAGGAGATTCATGAGCCTCTTTAAGAACCAATTGCCGAAGATGTTGCTTCTTGGGAACCACCAGCCGGTTTTGGAAGAGAACAACACCTCGGTCATCTATGGAGAAACTACCAGCGATACCCTTGGCAATGTTTCTCTTGATCCGGGTAATTCCGGTATCATGCTTCTGGGCTTCTATGATATGATCCACAAGAGTCGGTTTCGCCACCAAAGTTGAAAGGAATCCGTGAGGGGCAATGTGAAGGTTAAGCTTACATAATTCCTCATGGAGAAGTGGTTGGCCCTGCTGCAACATGAGATTGTTGCAATAGGATTTACGACTTAGCGCATCAGCCATGACATTGCCCTTGCCCGGGGTGTAGGTAATCCCTAAATCGTAATCTGAGATCAACTCCAACCAACGTCTTTGCCTAAGATTCAAATCTGGTTGGGTGAAGATATACTTGAGACTCTGGTGATCGGTGTAGATCTCGCAACGATAACCAAGGAGGTAATGCCGCCAGGTCTTAAGTGCATAGACTACGGCTGCAAGTTCTAGATCATGTGTAGGATAATTCTCCTCATGTGGATGCAACTGTCAAGATGCATAGGCAATCACACGACGATCCTGTATAGAATGCAACCTAGTCCCTGTCGTGAGGCATCACAGTAGATAACAAAGTCATTAGTGAAATCCGGTGGCACAAGTATGGGAGCAGAAGTCAGGCGTCTTTTCAGTTCCTGAAAACTGTGCTCACACTGTGGGGACCACTCAAACTTTTTATCTTTCTTAAGAAGTTCCGTGAGAGGTTTGGCCACTTTAGAGAAGTTCTCAACAAAGCGGCGACAATAACTGGCTAGACCAAGGAAACTCCTAACTTGTTTAACTATTTCAGGCGGAGTCCAATCAAGAACGGCCTGAACTCTCTCGGGGTTGACAGCAATGCCCTTACCAGAGATTACATGTCCGAGATAGGTCACTTCTGGCAACCAAAATTCGCACTTGGAGAACTTGGCATAAAGGCGGTGCTCTCTGAGTTTTTCTAGAACAAGTCTAAGATGTTCGGCATGCTCTTCCTCGTTTTTCGAGTAAATAAGAATATCATCGAGGTAAACCACGACGAACTTATCTAAGTACTCCATGAAGATCGAGTTCATCAAGCGGGAGAAGGTGGCTGGAGCATACTACTGAACTGAAAGAGGTACCACACGAGAAGGCCTCGGAGGATAAATGGGTGGAAGAACAGTGTTCGGAACCCAAATCCGGCACTTCTGAGAACTAGAACCGGAGGAAGTTCCCAAATCAAGGGTGTGCTTACGAGACTCCTCGTAAGTGAGTTGAGCTGTCTCTGCATTGATGGCCTTATTCACAAGAGCCTAGAATGTGTTGCAATGATGCAAGTGGAGATCACGACGCAGTTTGGGGTTGAGACCCTTCCGGAACCTAGCCTGCTTCTTGGCGTCCGTGGACACTTCTTCTGTAGCATAGCGGGCGAGGTTCTCAAACTCTGGACTATAAGCATCAACAGCCATCTTAGCCTGTGTAAGACTACAGAACTCTTCTCTCTTGCGATCGATGAGGGCTTGGGGGATATGATGTTCACGAAAAGCCTCGGTGAAATCTCTCCAGGTAGGAATCTGGTCAGCTGGAATCATGGCCTCATAGTTCTGCCACCAAAGACTAGCAGGACCTTCCAGGTGATAAGTGGCATAGATGACCTTGTCATCTTCAGCTACGTTCGCAGAACGCAGCTTGTGAGTGATACTACAGAGCCAATCATCTGCATCGAGTGGCTCAATGGAATGATGGAAGGTGGGTGGTTTCAGACGAATGAAGTCATGGATGGTTGCTGATTCCTTGCACTGTTGTGCGGTGTTCTCCTCAATATGTGCCAACAAGCGGTTAGACTCACGCTTGTTTCTCTCCATCTCTATCATTAACTCTGCCAACGAAGGCTGGTCGGGAGGATCCTCCTCATCCCTACCATCTCCGTGGTTCTGTCTACGAGCAGCTGAGCTTCGCTTAACTGAAGACATCCTGAGAGGCGAAACCGAAGACGGAAACATCAACAACTATAGAATGCATAAGGTAGAACAAGAAATTAGTATCTCTCGAACTACTAGGATAATTCCGGCAGCATAACGGCAGTAAAATGCTCAGAAAGAGACATCCTGCTAACAAAGGGTAGTTCAACATCTCAACATCATCACTCAAGGTACTGTGATAGTACTAAAACAACTGCACCGGAAGAACTTGAAACCAGGAGTAGGACTCTGATCAACCAATCCTAAGGAACTACGGAGTAGTAACTCGTGATCCTGATAAACGGAAGAGAAAGCCTATTTCCTTAACCCCGTATGAAAGGTAAGATGACTCAGATCAGAAGACATGAGGTATAAGGAGTAAAAAGAGCTTTACGTTCCCTTCCACAATCAATTCCCTTAAATAACTAAAGAATTTCTAGACTCAACTTCGACCAGTTTGGCTTGGTAATCCTACAGGCAGTCAGGCTCTGATACCAACGCTGTCGGGACCCCGATCCTAAGTCACACCAATCTAGCATGTAACACACAATATCACTTTGCGGCCTCACGCACGGTATCCCCACGGGTGCCACCTTACCTGGCCCGGGACCGTTTGCGTATTTTGGCTCACGTATATGATAGTGTCGCTAGCATCCATATGACAGAGAACCCGGGCCGACATGACCAGTTATAAACCAAAAGTGGCACTAAATTACAGAGAAAGGCATTCATGACCCAGCAACGAACGTGTCGGTCATCAACGTATGAACCCAAGTCGTAGCAAGCTACAAGGACTTAAAGGAACAACGCGTGACATTTCCCCTAAGGGACAGACACAGGAACGAAGAAGGACATATGCCGGTCAGCCTAAGTGATCCGGAGCAGTAGCAAGCTACCAAGGCTCAGTGGAAGCAATAGGAGACATTTCCCTGTAAGATAGGCTACCAAGGGTAAACAACTAGGTGTCGGATCCCACACATACCAAGCATTTCAATAACATACACAATATGCTCAATATGTGCAAATACAACATGGCATCACAACAAGACTCTAATAAACAAAGTATTTATTCATTAGGCTCCGAGGAGCCAAGTATTACAAACATGGGTCTCACGACCCAACATTCAGAGCATACAAGAAACAAGCGGAAGCACTACATGTCTGAGTACAGACATCTACAAATGAAAAAGGCTGAAGAGCCTGACTATCTACAACACTCGTCCAAGATCGTAGCTGAGGTACAAGCTACTTGTCGAAGTCCAAGCGGAACTACTAGTGAGACATCAATCTTATCTACAAACATAAATTAAGCAAACATGAGTACAAAGGTACTCAGCAAGACTTACATCAGATCCTATCATACATGCACTTGTATCAAGAAGGCAAAGTGGGGTTTAGTTGCAGCAAGCCAGCTTTGACTCAGTGGCTATCCTGTACTACGATTGCTGGTAACCTTGAGATGGCGCACACGAGTCCACTAAGCACCACACAATACACCACTATGGATTCATTCCCGTCTCCCTACGAGAAGGCCATCCATAGCACTCACACTTGTCTTGAGTATTTTAGAGTATCCACTTCAAGTTATCTATGTACCACGTAAGCATCCAAGAAGTCCATATCTGCGGACCCGGCTATTCGAATAGATCATGTTAACCCTGCAGGGGTGTACTTCCTCACACACGCTCTCGCCACTTACCGCCAGGTACATCTCGTGTATCTCGGCAACCTTCAAGCGGAAGCCTGGCGAGGGTGTCGGCCACGACCTGACTAACCATACAAGTCTCTCGTCCAGGTTTATCGCCTATTCGGGTTCCATCCGTGGGGAGATCCGGCCGGGGTGTCGCTCACGGCCCCAAATGATGTGCGCAGGGTTCCCAAGCCCACCTCGCCGAGTGGATCTACGCTTGGTACACCGTGCCACGGTGCCTAGTCTGTCCCAAGCCCACTGGCCGAGTGCCACTTGGTAGACTACTAACACTACCTACAAACACCAGAAACTAGTTGCAACTCCTGGACAGAGATCATGTTGATTAACAAGTCGAGAGGGGTCGAGTTACCGGAACCCAATGTGTGGTAGTAACTAGTCATTGGACAACATACTCGGAACTCAGTTCTTAGGGACGGTTCCAGTGAGGCAACCCACCATGTACTCCTACATGGCCTCTCACCGCTACCTTTACCAAATCGCGTTCACACGCTTAACCCTCAGCATCAGAACATATCATTTCACTCCAATTCATTCCCGATGAATTAGACCTGACACACTCTAAGCAATAGCAAGCAAGGCATGGTAAGATCACATCATGGCTTCAATCAACTCCTACACATGCTAGTGGGTTTCAACTATTTACTATGGAAAGACAGGTCATGCAGAGGAATGGGTTCAACTACCCCAGCATAAAGTAGCAGTTGAAGTCGTTGTTGTCCTAATGCAATAACAGGGAGCAGGAGCGAGAGAGGGATTGTATCGGAATGAACAAGGGGGTTTGCTTGCCTGGTAAAACAACGTGCAGGGCACTGCTCCTTTGACAGTTACTCTGGATCGGTCTCCGGAGCTGGACCTATCGAGAAGAACGGTGCCGACAATCAAACACAAGCATATGCAACAATATGATGCATGAATATGGCATGAAGTTATGATATTGTTTGAGCTAGTGCAACTAGCATTCAATTTGAAAGAAGTCCATTTGAACCAAGGCTTCAAATGCAATTTTAGAATAAGCATTTTAAATGCCAAATATGTGTTTTCAGATAAACAGTAGGTTTAACTTCATTTGTCATGCATGAAAATGGTACAGATGGATAGATTGAATTTTTCTGATAATTTTTCATATATAAATTATTTCATTCTGAGCTACGGTTGAATTTCTGTGATTTTTTGAAGTTTAAGCCAATTTCTGAAATAAATAAATCATTTAAGATTTATTTAAATACCAGAACTGGTTTACTGCGTCAGCATGACACAAGCATGACGTCAGCAGGTCAAAGGGGCTGGTCCAGAGTCAAACCTGACAGTGGGGTCCGCTGGTCAGTGACTCAGTTAATTAACTGAGTTAATTAACACTAAACTAATCCTAACAGAAAAATCAGCAGGGCTGGGCCCACATGTCAATGTCTAAACTAATTAACAAAACTTAATTAATTTAACTAATCAGTTAACTAACTAAAAGGGTGGGGCCCATCTGTCATTGACACAGGGGGTCAAAGCACGCCGGTCAGTGGTCAAACCCAACCGGCGGCTCGACGCCGGCGACCACTGACGCGGCGGAGGGGCACGGAAATGCCGCTCCGGCGGTCAAATGGGCACCGGAGACCACGGGCGAGCTGCTGGAGCTCGTCCGCGTCCATTCCCGTAAGCGGCAGCAACTGGGACGGCCGGAGCTCGCCGGAAACGAGCTCGCGGCGGCGCCGGAGTTCGGTCGAGCTCGGGCTCGAGGCTATGGTGGCCTAGGTGGGGCAGCGCTAGCTCCTAGGGCTTCTATGCGACGCGGGGAACGTGTTGGTCGCACGCCCGGGACCAAAAGGTCACCGGAGCACCACCGGCGACGAGCGCGGGCGGCGGCGCGTGTGGGTGATCGTGGAGCGGCAGCTACGGCCTGCGAGGGGAAGAACGGAGAGGGGGAGCAGGGACAGAAACGTACGGCGATCGCAGCGGTGCAGACGGAGGGCTCGGAGGAAGGCCGGAGCAAGCAGGGCGGCGGAGGGGATCTCCGGCGGCCGGCGATGAAGAAGAGGTCCAGGTCGAGGCCTCAGGGCGTCCGGCGATGTGTGACTCGTCGGGGAGGTCGGGGATGATGTGGCGGAGCTCTTGGGCACCTTGGCTGGGCGTGGGGGAGACGGTGGCTACGACTATGGCGATCGGCGGCGACGGCGGTGCTCGGGAGTTGCGAGAGAGAGCGATAGAGGAGAGGGGAGGGGTCCAGAAGAGTGTAGAGGGTCGGGGGGGGAGGTGCGTGGCTCGTCCAGAGACCACCAGCGGCGAGGGGAGGTGAAGCAGGCAGGTGGCATGGCGCTCCGGCCGTGCGCGCGCGTCGGCCACATGCTCGGCCTCCTGTCGTCGCCAGGAGGACGACGACTGGCAACTGGGCCGGCCCAGTGCCAGGCCAGCAAGTGGCCCAAGTAAGGCTCTAACCTTTTTATTTCCTTTTCTATTTTTTTCTGACATTTGTTTTGATTTAATTTCTGAATTAAATCAATTATTTTCTCCTGACATATTTATTTTGCAGGGACCTAGAAATTAACCCAAGCCCCTAAAAATAAACAATCAGAATTTTGGACATATATAAAATATATAATATATATATATCCAAGCAAATAGCTATTGCATTAATTCCAAAAGCCCAAAATAAATACTTATGAGCTCCTAATAATATTGGCTTGATTTTCATCTCTGACCAATATTTTTAGAGGGCCACATGAACATTTTCTTGGACCCTTTTGGAGCAACTTTTATTTGGGTCATTTTCAATAGGGTTTCTGAGGGTTTCACAAGTCCTCAATTCAATTTCACATGAAATTTAAACATCATGCAAACCACAAGGCTAACCTAGTGCATACCAGAACTAGGGTTGTGACAACACCCGCTAAGAAGGATTTCAGCCATGTCACTTGTTTCAAGTGCTGGAAGAATGGACATTATGCCAATGACTGCCCTGAAGCTAAGAATGGGAACCGCAATGGAAGCGCCGGGAAGAAGCCCAACCCGTTCAACAAAAGACGAGTGAACCACGTGACCGTGGAGGAGGTAGAAGAGCAACCAGATGCTGTTGTCGGTAAGTTTTTGGTTAAGACAATTACCGCAATAGTTCTTTTCGATACTGGTGCATCGCATTCATACATTTCAAGGGGATTCGTAAATAGACATAGGATGTCCACCCGAGTCCTTAAGACTCCCATGTTAGTAAGTTCACCAGGAGCAGAGTATATGGCACAACAAGGATGTTTTCAAACGCCATTGACCATAGGACGCCACACTTTCCCCTCCGACCTAATAGTTCTAGAGTCACAAGGATTGGATGTGATATTAGGTAGGGATTGGCTATCGAAGTATGGAGGTAACATCGATTGTGCCAGTAAGTCTATTTTGCTCACCACCCCGGAGGGAAAAAGGATTAAGTATGTATCTAGGCATTCGCCTATAAGGACGCAAGTACATTCTCTCACGGGAGTTGTTCAGGAGGAAGTGCAGGTAGTAAAGGATTATCTGGATGTATTTCCAGAGGAGTTAACTAGCATGCCACCGGATAGAGATATTGAGTTTTTGATATAGTTGTTGCCTGGCACCGAACCAATATCTAAGAGACCGTATCGGATGCGAGCGAATGATCTGGAGGAGATCAAGAAGCAGATTAAGGAGTTATTGGAGAAAGTTTTTATTCGCCGAAGTTCATCACCTTGGGGAGCCCTAGTGCTTTTGGTCGAGAAGAAGGATGGATCTTTAAGAATGGTCGTTGATTATCAAGCGCTGAATGAAGTGACAATTAAGAATAAGTACCCGTTGCCGATGATCAATGATTTGTTCGACCAACTCCAGGGAGCGAAAGTATTCTCCAAGATAGATATATGATCTGGATACCACCAATTGAAGATCTCAGAGAAGGATATACCTAAGACGGCCTTCACCACACGGTACGGGCTATATGAGTATACGGTTATGTCATTTGGATTGACTAACACGCCTGCCTATTTCATGAGTATGATGAACAAGGTGTTCATGGAGTTCTTGGATAAGTTCGTCGTGGTATTCATTGATGATATTCTAGTATACTCGAAGGATGAGGAAGAACATGCGGAGCATTTGCGTTTGGTATTGGAGAAGCTCAGAGAACATCAGTTATATGCCAAGTTTAGCGAATGCGAGTTTTGGTTGAAGGAAGTCGGATTCCTATGGCATGTTAAATCGGGAGAAGGTATAGCAGTGGATCCCGTCAAAGTGCAGGCAGTCACTGAGTGGTTGGCACCCACTTCAGTTGGAGAGATTCGCAGTTTTCTTGGACTCGCGGGATACTACCGGAGGTTCATAGAAAATTTCTCCAAGATTGCAAAGCCAATGACGACATTGTTGAAGAAGGAGACAAAGTTTGATTGGACAGAAGAGTGTGAAGAATGTTTCCAGGAGTTGAAGAAACGGTTGATGTCACACCCTGATTTTCATGTCACATTGCTTAAGCTAATTTTCATGTTAAAAATGTGGATTTGCAAAAACTTTTGAGTGTTTTTGACTTTGATCGATTTGACTCTTGTCTGCTGTTTCCTAGTGCTCTAAAAATCAAATAAATCCCCCAACTCTTATACTTCATCTCCTTGACCCGAAACCTTTTCCCAATGATCATGCCATGTGTATAGACCAGTATAGAATTTTCTTATAAAAATATTTTGGCCAAATGGTATTTTCTAAAATTAGTTTTCCAAAAACCCTTGAATTGAGGTTTGCACTGCAAGTACCTTATTTAGGGTGTGAAAAATCTTTCAGAAAGTATATTTGAATCCTATTAGGTATAGGACTCCCAGAAACCACAAAAATATAATTTTAAAAGTTATTTTTATATTTTATTTAAAAGCTTTTTCTTAAGGCCAGAAATGGTCTATAATAGGGAAAAATTATTGAATCATTTCAAAAATATTTTCCAAAATTCAGGGAGACTCATAGGACATATATTGTCCATATATAAGAGTTTCAACACATGGTCATGTTCAAAATATTGGACAAATCCTTCCAAAACCCTTTCTGGATATTTCAAGCTTTTGAAATATTTACAAAGGAAATATTCTCCAAAAATTCCAGGGAAATTCTATCATGTCACATATGACATATTTGATGATCTTGCAAAGCCTCATGCCTTGAAGATCAAGGAAACATCCTCAAGCCCCTTCAAAACCATTGTGTCCATATTTGAAGTTTGAGCAACTCTACATTGCCAAACTTGTCCAAATGCTCTCAAATTTGGTGCACATGCTAGAATGGTCTAATAAGGCATCTAGACCAAATGGCATAAGATTTGGAAAAGAGCAACTTGATCAGATCACCCCAAAACCACTTCTGTTCAAACTCAAATTTGAACAACTTTACATTGTCAACTTTTTATCTGGAGCCTCAAACTTTGTGGGCATGTTCATAACCCCAAATGATGATGCTACACCAAGTGGTGCATCAAGGGGAGATGAATTGCTTCACTCAAACAAGGTGAAACCATTTCTGTTCATTTCTAGGGTTCACCAAAGTTACATTGGCCACTTTGCCCAAATGAGCTCAAATTTGGTGTAGGGGCCTAATTATATGTGACATTTGATCTTGTTAAGTCCCATGTCAAGTGGATGTCATTTGCTTGATCAAACCCTGATCAAACACCTTCTGTCCAATTACCAAAACAAGTGGTTGAACCTCTTTTACTTTTCTACATGGCCTCAAATTCTTACCACAGCTTCCCCTAGTCCTATTCTACCTCCAGTAACTCTCCTCTGCCTTAGCTCACTTATTGGAGGGGGTAAAACCCCCAAGTTACACTGCTGGATAGCAGATTTGACCCTCTCCTTCACCTCTCTCTTCATTTCTGTGGTTCCCCAGAGTATCCAAGACCCCCACGCCATTGTTTACTATCCCCTAGTACTGCTGGACACTACTGGACACTGGGGGACACGGCCTGGAAAGCGAGACATGAGCATGCCGGCCAAAGACGCGCTCTGGAGCACGCTACAGTGCACCAAGGCACTGTAGCTCGGCCCTCCCGAGGCTTCCAGGCGGCCTTGGGTAGAGTGGGCGTGTCCATCGAGGTCCCCTCGACGTCCGCAACCTGCCGGGCTATCGGTCTTATCCTCCCCTGCCCTCCTCCTCTCTCCACGAGCTCGCCCGAGCGCGTCCATGGGCGTCGCTCACGGTGCACCGCGGCTGCCCTATATAAAGCCTTCCCCTCGAGCGCCCGTTGCTTCTTCTGGATTCTCCTCTCCCCCGTGCACCTCCCAGACATCCCCAACCTCCCTCCCGTGGCCTCCTACCTCCTCCATGGCCGGAGTGCCGCCGCGGCCCCCCACTCAAATTCGTGCTCTCCAGGCCTCCCCTCCTCTCCTTCGAAGCCTCCGAGCTTCCTGGGAGTCTCCGCAGCCTCCCGCCCGCATCAAACCGTCCAGGGAGGCTCCGCAGCTCGATGCCGAGCGTGGAAACCCATCTCGGGTGCGAGCAAGATGGCGACCGTTCTGGGGCTTCCCAGCGCGCTCCGTCGGTGGGAACGGCACCGGCGTGTCCTCCCGATCCCAGCGGTAGTCCGAGCTCCGCCTGGGACGGCTCGTGCCACCGGCGAGCGCCAGCGAACGGCGTCCAGAGCCCTATCATCCGTCGTCCGGAGGTAGACGACGACGGGTGGCAAGGGGCCAAGTGGGGCCCGCACGTCAGCGGGTCGGCGCCGGGCCCGCGCTGTTTAAGTGGAGGCGCCCCGCGATTTCTGCCTTCCCCGCAGGGAAGCGCATCCCTGGTAATGCGCCTTCGACGTCGCCCTGTCATCCGCGAGGCCCAGCCGCTGGGCCGGCCCAGTGCACAGCAGCACTAAGTCTCGCCCTGTGTGCAGCATAAGGGTATAACCCCTATTCCTTTCCTTTTTCCCTTTTTCTGTCAACTTCAAAAATGCCTAGAATATTCATATGAAATCCAAATTGCATGATTCAAATTTCCTATGGCTCCATAAATCATGCTCTATCACATGGTGCAACATGCACATTATTCCAGAAACTTTTCCTACACAAATATTTATTAAATCCCCATTTTCCCCTTTCTGTGATTAACTTTAGAAAATCACAGAGAGCTCATTTTGGATCCAAATGCAGTTATTCAAGTTCCTAGATGCTTGTCATGTCCAAACTTAGTTTTGGAACATTTTTAATAAAAGTTTCTGTACCCCACCAAATATTGAGCCATTTCTTCATATTTATCAGCTTTGGAAAATCCTAGGAAATTCATTTCAAATCCAAATCCAGTGAAACCAACTCCTAAATGCTTCTAAAATCATGACTTGATGATGGGTACCTTTGCTCATCATTCAAGGAAATGTTTCTGTATACTTCTTCCAAATCCATAAACCCTTTGGTTCCATCATATTGAAATGTTCCCAACTACCTATTGATCCAACACCTATGAAACCACCTTGGTCATTTCTAATATGACCAGAGGTATCCTAGAAAAGTCCAGCTCCTATTTTGAGAGCACTTTTATTTTTGCTTTGATTGTGTTGCTTATTATGATTGTTTTCATCGTTAGTTGACGTAATAAACGGAGTATTCGGAGATGGATCAGAAGATTTGAAGACTCTGAAGAATAAGGCAAGCAGCCCTTTGACCATGTTCAAGAAACCTTTTTATGCATGTCTCATAGCACCTTTATTATTCAATGCATCGGAATCATGTTGAGGTAGAAACCACTTTGGTAGCTACCCCTGTTACTTTACTATTGAAACTTGCATCAAACATGACCCTACCTTCCTATGAGGGTTATATGGGTGGGAGTAGATAGATGTATGCTATAGTAGTTGGCTACGCAAAATGGGTCGGGGTTATGCATTGAGTGAAACAAGTGTGGTCTGACATACTTTTAAATGACCCAGTGGGTGCCACTAATGCCCCTGGGAGTTGATGAGGAGCTAGGGCACTACTTGGTGAAGAAGTAGTGTGCCGAGGCTTGACGAAAGTGTTGTTTACAGAGATGGATTAGATTTATGTGTGACTACTGTCCCAACCAAACATGCGCAACCACTCTACCCTTACATGGGAAAGGGCATTATTGATTACCTAGGTCGATACTAGCATGGTGCCCGCATTACTAGTGACGGGGGTGACATGAGGTCACTCTCGGGACGGGGTCGTGCTTGGATAGGCGGCCATGACTGTTTTCACAGGGCACCGGACACACCGTTGGTACCCCGTGCTTGTGATATGTGATGAATACGGAGCGAGTCTCCACAACCTTGAGATGTGAAATGTTTGGCACGGGGCTGCTACCAATCGTGTGGACTCTATGTTAGTGTCGTCTAGGGAAAGGTAGTGATCGGGTGCTTACCCCGGGTACTTGAGGTACCGCGGGTCGTGGATGACACGGAAGTTCCCCGGATCTTGTGGGTAAAGTGTGCAACCTCTGCAGAGTGTCAAACTATTCAAATAGCCGTGTCCACGGTCATGGACAGTTTGGTGGTGCTACTTAGACTATGTCCATAAGTTTCTGGGAAACAACATGATTCAGAGATATTGTTGATGTGATTGTGAGGAAGTCACAATGAGCTTGTGCATATGTTGATTTCGACTCTTTCTCGATAATGAAGTCCGTGACCTCCTGATACTTGTTACAGACACATGCATATCCATGTTATACATATTGATCATACTTGCATATGAAAAACTAGCTTTTCGCAAAACTACCAATTTTAGCAGTAGAGCCTTGCATAAATTATTCTATTATCACACTTGGGTTGCTTGCGAGTACATTCAATGTACTCATTGGCTTGCCACTGGTTATTTTATTGGCCAGGCAGGAGAGAACAGGTTATGATGAAGATTTCTCGATGACGAGCATGCGAGCTAGGACACTTCCTAGTCAGAATGCCTGTAGGGTTAAGGCAGATGGCATGGGTTCCAGTTGTCTATGAAGATTTTCCGCTGCGATGATATACTCAAGACTTGACCATTATGGTCCTATTTGTGTAATACGGTATGTATGGATGTAAGACTCTTGTTATTCAGCTTCTGTGTGTTCAGTGAGCATTGATCTCTGGGATCACTGTACACGTGCATTCGGTGATCACGACTTATGAGTCGGGGTCCCCACAGAGCTGGTATCAGAGCCATCCTGACTGTAGGAAGCCTTAGTTAGCATGGTCGTTAGTTAGGGTAAAGCTATTTCCAAAAACTGTTAGTAGTTTTCAAAACTATCTATACTCCTCTTCCCTTCTCAGCTTTTCGAAAACTAGGCTATACTTGATCTCTTCCCCTTCAAAACCTTGGTCGCTAGAACCCTTATGCCCCTGACCACTGGATTTTCTGTAATCCTCGTGGAGTGCACCTTGCTAAACACTCACCCACCACTCTTGCACGCAAGATTGGTGACACCACGACAAGATGATACCAACAGAAAATCCATCCTCGATGAGTGAGGGCATGAAGACCCAGAAGATGGTGGTACCCTTGACAAGAGCCCCCAAGATGGTGCAACCCTAGCCTACGATGACCAGGGTATAGGTTATGCAAAATCATGATATACACCGCTAATAGAGTAATCATGTCACTACCGTTGTTGTATCGACAACCACCGGTGGATGAGAACCTTGCCATTTGGTCCGCCTCACTATAGTGAGCAGGAAAACGGTTCTCTTCATCCCCCGCTCTTGGTGTCGATGTTTTCATCAACGAAACCGACATGTTGGACCTCTATTATGCCTTGTTATTATCATTACATATGGAGTGCCTACCTAGTACCCTTGATGTCCCAGAAGGCATAAGGGATCGTCATGATTAAAAGAGACAAGAGAAGGCCAAGTCAACACCAGCTACAAGGAGGCACCTTGAAAGTGCAACTAATCCCCGGGTGGTTTTGGTAATTAATAACAACATATATATCATTGAACTAATATTTACTTGAGAATCATTTCAGAGAAGTTCGATGATATGGGTATGGAAATGTCTGAAGAAGTGGACCCCTCAAAATGCTAAGACAAGCATTGGCAAAAGCTCAAGACTCCATTTTTGGTTTAGTGATCAAAGATCACATTGAGTCCATAGGAAAAGCCAATACTATTAAAAGGGGATGAGGTTGTGTTAATGATCTGGTTGCTCAAGTGCTTAGTGATCTAGCTCCCTCAACTATCAGCACCTTTCACTACTTAACACACTCATAAGTAATCTCAGACAAACCGATTCTGCAAATTCAGTCCCACCGAGATGAACCACCTCAGTTATTCTTCCAAACCCTAATTTCTCGGTCCATCCAATTTTGAGTTTCGGTCTCACCGAAACTGGACTGCCAACCTTTTGTAACCAATTGACATCACTTCGGAATATCCGAGTTGTTAATTTCGGTCCCACCGAGATGGCAAGCTCCTACCTTTGACTCACTTCGGACACACCGAGATGGTATTTTCGGTCCCACCGAAAATCCCAACGTTCACTATATTTGAACCTTCGGTCTGACCGAGTTTTCACTTCGGTCTCACCGAGATGGCTCAATTATGTGTGTAACGGTTGGATTTTGTGTGGAGGCTATATATACCCCTCCACCCCCTCTTCATTCGTGGAGAGAGCCATCAGAAAGTCTACCACTCCTACCATACACTTTCTGGGAAGAGAACTAACTACCCTTGTGTTGAGATCAAGCCATTCCATTCCTACCATATGAAACTTGATTTCTAGCCTTCCCAAGTTGCTTTCCACTCAATCCTTTCTTCCACCACAGCCATATCAGTGAGGAGAGTTGAGTGTTGGGGAGATTATCATTTGAAGCACAAGAGCAAGGAGTTCATCATCATCAACCACATCTATTACCTTTTGGAGGGTGGTGCCTCCTAGATTGGTTAGGTGTCGCTTGGGAGCCTCCGTCTTTGAGATGTGGAGTTGAACCAAGAAGTTGGTAAGGGCAAGGAGATCGCCTACTTCGTGAAGATCTACCCCGAGTAAGGCTAGTCCTCCGTGGGCGTAGGCCATGATGGAATAGACAAGGTTGCTTCTTCGTGGACCCTTCGTGGGTGGAGCCCTCCGTCGACTCGCGCAGCCGTTACCCTCCGTGGGTTGAAGTCTCCATCAACGTGGATGTACGATAGCACCACCTATCGGAACCACGACAAAAATCTTCGTGTCACCAAACTGCGTTTGATCTTCTCCACCTCTCTTTACTACATGTGCAATTTACTTTCCGCTGCTTATACTCTAGAATTGCATGTGTAGGGTGATACTTGAATTGATCTTAATTGTGAAACTGCCAAAAACTTTGCTTAATCAAAAGGCAGATTTTTTATATTGTCAAGTAGTCTAATCACCCCCCCTCTAGATATATTGTGTAGTTCAAAATCTCGGTCTGACCGATATGCGTAACTGCACAGCAGTTATACATTTCGGTGACACCGAGTTTTTCAACTCGGTCCCACCGACAGCATGGGGTTATATATACCCGAGGGCTGCGCGCGATTTAACTCTTCAAACCGTTCGCCCCCAAGTCCCCTGCTGCCGTCGCCCTGGTCTACGGATCGTCGCCGTCGTCTCCTATGCGCCCTCGCCGCAGGTCTCCGCCGCCGTCAACGGTAATCCTCTCCGCGCCGTTGCCGCCGTAGAGGGACTCCACCAAGTTAGGGTGAGTCCCGATCCCTTTCGTGCTCCCCATCTGACTCTTGCACGAATGGCTTGCCTTGAATCTGTCCACGTTTGAGATACTTCCTATACATTAGATCAGATCCTCTAGTTTCGAGCGAAATTCTTAGGTTTAGGTTTCCACGGAACGCATCTCGGTGAAGCCGATTTTGAAACTCGGAATGACCGATTTGGCCTCTGGCCATTGCACTGCATCATTCGGTCTAACCGAGTTGTGCAAATCGGTGTGACCGAAACTTAGTTTCAGTGAAACCCTAGGTTATCGGTAGGACCGAAACCCACTTCGGTCTGACCGAAAGTGGTGTGTAGGCCTCTGTATACACTTCGGATTCACCGAAACTTAAAATCGGTTTGATCGAAATGCATTCTGTGAAAACTCAAAACTAAGTTTTGAACTCATTTTTTTTTTGCAAAAACCTCTGCAGTTGTGATAACTCTTCTACTCTGCCTATACCTTATCTTTTCACAGGTTGTCAGCCATGTCAGATGTCAGTGACAGCCAGAACAGGTCTGAGTCACCTTTTGCTGAGATTCCAGAGGCAGATACAAGTCCTGAGGCTAGCAGCTCCAGTGATGATGGTGAGAGGAGCACCCCTAGTGGTTTGCCTCCTGCAGCCACCAGAACCAGGAAGAAGAGAAATTCTGATGATGAGGACTCTGACTTTGTTGCTGAGGAAGTTACCTCCAAGCCAAAGAGGAATGTGGTTGCCAAAGAGCACCAAGGGCAGCAGACAAGGAAAGGCACAAGCAAGGTTAAGCAGTCAGCTGTTGCAAAGAAGCTCAACTTGGAATAGCCAGCTCCAAGTAAGGTGAAGAAAACTTCCAAGAGGAAGAGGGTAGTATATGCTGAACCTCAAGTTGATGCAGCTGCTGAAGAAGAAGAAGAAGATGCACCCCAGCCTCCTCCTCAGAAAGCTAAGTTCATGGGTGATGCTATTCGGGCTCAAGCCTCCTCTAAGCCCAAGAAGCCTGCTCAAGCCAAGGCAGCTCCAGCCAAGCCCAAGAGAACAACCAGAAGCATTCCAGCTTCTGAGAAGAACAAAGGTGAGATGCCACCGTCTGAATCAGATGAAGAGCATGTGTTGCTTAAGCTCCGTCCTAAGTTGCCACTCCACAATGATGCTCATCCTCAAG
>LR738713.1:214054996-214066734 GCA_902687465.1 Secale cereale
TCTTTCAGCACGGCTTTCCACCCACAGACCGGAGGTCAAACTAAGCGAGTCAATCAGATTCTCGAAGTCATGACTCCGAGCCCGTGTCTTGGCATATCGAGCCAAGTGGGAGGATGTCTCCTTTTTGCCGAGTTCTCCTATAACAACCGTTACCAGCCGAGCCTTCAGATGGCACCATTTGAGGTGTTGTACGGACGCAGATGTCGCACACCCCTCAACTGGTCAGAGACTGGAGTGGGACTAGTCTTTGGACCGGATATCCTCCGCGCAGCGGAAGAGCAAGTCCAACTAGTCAGAGAACGTTTGAAGGCATCCAAGTCAAGGCAAAAGAGCTATGCTGACACTCACCGTCGGAACATGAGTTTCCATATCAGGGACCACGTGTACCTGCGAGTAACTCCTCTAAAGGGAACCAAGCGTTTCCACGTCAAGGGGAAGCTCGCATCAAGGTTCATTGGACCCTTTGAGATCACAGCAAGTCATGTGGTAGACGGCTCAACAGCTAGATCTACCACCTGAGATGCTCTCCATGCACCAAATTTTCCACGAGCCCTCACTCTGGAAGTACTTCTTACCTCCTAGCTAGCCCGATGCCCGCAAGGACATCGATCACCGAGCCTTTGACAGCTAACCCAACCTAACCTATGCAAGAGACCCCTCAGCAACCTCCATCAAGGACGACATCAAGCAAGAAGCCATACCATCAAGCACTTCAAGATTCAAAGGAGCACCGCTCGAAAGCAGAACCAACAAGAAGAAGTGAAGACTACCCCGTATCCAAGACTCCGCCTTTCTTTCCACGCCTAGTCTGGGAATCTCGGGGACGAGATTCTTATAAGGGGGGTAGGTCTGTCACACCCTGATTTTCATGTCACATTGCTTAAGCTAATTTTCATGTTAAAAATGTGGATTTGCAAAAACTTTTGAGTGTTTTTGACTTTGATTGATTTGACTCTTGTCTGCTGTTTCCTAGTGCTCTAAAAATCAAATAAATCCCCCAACTCTTATACTTCATCTCCTTGACCCAAAACCTTTTCCCAATGATCATGCCATGTGTATAGACCAGTATAGAATTTTCTTATAAAAATATTTTTGCCAAATGGTATTTTCTAAAATTAGTTTTCCAAAAACCCCTGAATTGAGGTTTGCACTGCAAGTACCTTATTTAGGGTGTGAAAAATCTTTCAAAAAGTATATTTGAATCCTATTAGGTATAGGACTCCCAGAAACCACAAAAGTATAATTTTAAAAGTTATTTTTATATTTTATTTAAAAGCTTTTTCTTAAGGCCAGAAATGGTCTTTAATAGGTAAAAAATATTTAATCATTTCAAAAATATTTGCCAAAATTCAGTGAGACTCATGGGACATATATTGTCCATATATAAGAGTTTCAACACATGGTCATGTTCAAAATATTGGACAAATCCTTCCAAAACCCTTTCTGGATATTTCAAGCTTTTGAAATATTTACAAAGGAAATATTCTCCAAAAATTCCAGGGAAATTCTATCATGTCACATATGACATATTTGATGATCTTGCAAAGCCGCATGCCTTGAAGATCAAGGAAACATCCTCAAACCCCTTCAAAACCATTCTGTCCATATTTGAAGTTTGAGCAACTCTACATTGCCAAACTTGTCCAAATGCTCTCAAATTTAGTGCACATGCTAGAATGGCCTAATAAGGCATCTAGACCAAATGGCATAAGATTTGGAAAAGAGCAACTTGATCAGATTACCCCAAAACCACTTCTGTTCAAACTCAAATTTGAACAACTTTACATTATCAACTTTTTATCTGGAGCCTCAAACTTTGTGGGCATGTTCATAACCCCAAATGATGATGCTACACCAAGTGGTGCATCAAGGGGAGATGAATTGCTTGACTCAAACAAGGTGAAACCATTTCTGTTCATTTCTAGGGTTCACCAAAGTTACATTGGCCACTTTGCCCAAATGAGCTCAAATTTGGTGTAGGGGCCTAATTATATGTGACATTTGATCCTGTTACGTCCCATGTCAAGTGGATGTCATCTGCTTGATCAAACCCTGATCAAACACCTTCTGTCCAATTACCAAAACAAGTGGTTGAACCTCTTTTACTTTTCTCTATGGCCTCAAATTCTTACCACAGCTTCCCCTAGTCCTATTCTACCTCCAGTAACTCTCCTCTGCCTTAGCTCAATTATTGGAGGGGGTAAAACCCCCAAGTTACACTGCTGGACAGCAGATTTCACCCTCTCCTTCACCTCTCTCTTCATTTCAGTGGTTCTCCAGAGCATCCAAGACCCCCACGCCATTCTTTAGTATCCCCTAGTACTGCTGGACACTACTGGACACTGGGGGACACGGCCTAGAAAGTGAGACATGAGCATGCCGGCCAAAGACGCGCTCTGGAGCACGCTACAGTGCACCAAGGCACTGTAGCTCGGCCCTCCCGAGGCCTCCAGGCGGCCTTGGGCAGAGTGGACGTGTCCATCGAGGTCCCCTCGACGTCCGCAACCTGTCGGGCTGTCGGTCTTATCCTCCCCTGCCCTCCTCCTCTCTCCACGAGCTCGCCCGAGCGCGTCCATGGGCGTCGCTCACGGTGCACCGCGGCTGCCCTATATAAAGCCTTCCCCTCGAGCGCCCGTTGCTTCTTCTGGATTCTCCTCTCCCCCGTGCACCTCCCAGACATCCCCAACCTCCCTCCCGTGGCCTCCTACCTCCTCCATGGCCGGAGTGCCGCCGCGGCCCCCCACTCAAATTCGTGCTCTCCAGCCCTCCCCTCCTCTCCTTCGAAGCCTCCGAGCTTCCTGGGAGTCTCCGCAGCCTCCCGCCCGCATCATACCGTCCGGGGAGACTCCGCAGCTCGATGCCCAGCGTGGAAACCCATCTCGGGTGGGAGCAAGATGGCGACCGTTCTGGGGCTTCCCAGCGCGCTCCGTCGGCGGGAACGGCACCGGCGTGTCCTCCCGATCCCAGCGGTAGTCCGAGCTCCGCCTGGGACGGCTCATGCCGTCGGTGAGCGCCAGCGAACGGCGTCCAGAGCCCTGTCGTCCGTCGTCCGGAGGTAGACGACGATGGGTGGCAAGGGGCCACGTGGGGCCCGCACGTCAGCGGGTCGGCGCCGGGCCCGCGCTGTTTAAGTGGAGGCGCCCCGCGATTTCTGCCTTCCCCGCAGGGAAGCGCATCCCTGGTAATGCGCCTTCGACGTCGCCCTGTCATCCGCGAGGCCCAGCCGCTGGGCGGCCCAGTGCACAGCAGCACTAAGTCTCGCCCTGTGTGCAGCATAAGGGTATAACCCCTATTCCTTTAATTTTCCCCTTTTTCTGTCAACTTCAAAAATGCCTAGAATATTCATATGAAATCCAAATTGCATGATTCAAATTTCCTATGGCTCCATAAATCATGCTCTATCACATGGTGCAACATGCACATTATTCCAGAAACTTTTCCTACACAAATATTTATCAAATGCCCATTTTCCCCTTTCTGTGATTAACTTTAGAAAATCACAGAGAGCTCATTTTGGATCCAAATGCAGTTATTCAAGTTCCTAGATGCTTGTCATGTCCAAACTTAGTTTTGGAACATTTTTAATAAAAGTTTCTGTACCCCACCAAATATTGAGCCATTTCTTCATATTTATCAGCTTTGGAAAATCCTAGGAAATTCATTTCAAATCCAAATCCAGTGAAACCAACTCCTAAATGAATCTAAAATCATGACTTGATGATGGGTACCTTTGCTCATCATTCAAGGAAATGTTTCTGTATACTTCTTCCAAATCCATAAACCCTTTGGTTCCATCATATTGAAATGTTCCCAACTACCTATTGATCCAACACCTATGAAACCACCTTGGTCATTTCTAATATGACCAGAGGTATCCTAGAAAAGTCCAACTCCTATTTTTAGAGAACTTTTATTTTTGCTTTGATTGTGTTGCTTATTATGATTGTTTCCATCGTTAGTTGACGTAATAAACGGAGTATTCGGAGATGGATCAGAAGATTTGAAGACTCTGAAGAATAAGGCAAGCAGCCCTTTGACCACGTTCAAGAAACCTTTTTATGCATGTCTCATAGCACCTTTATTATTCAATGCATCGGAATCATGTTGAGGTAGAAACAACTTTGGTAGCTACCCCTGTTACTTTACTGTTGAAACTTGCATCAAACATGACCCTACCTTCCTATGAGGGTTATGTGGGTGGGAGTAGATAGATGTATGCTATAGTAGTTGGCTACGCAAAATGGGTCGGGGTTATGCATTGAGTGAAACAAGTGTGGTCTGACATACATGCAAATGACCCAGTGGGTGCCACTAATGCCCCTGGGAGTTGATGAGGAGCTAGGGCACTACTTGGTGAAGAAGTAGTGTGCCGAGGCTTGACGAAAGTGTTGTTTACAGAGATGGATTAGATTTATGTGTGACTACTATCCCAACCAAACATGCGCAACCACTCTACCCTTACATGGGAAAGGGCATTATTGATTACCTAGGTCGATACTAGCATGGTGCCCGCATTACTAGTGACGGGGGTGACATAAGGTCACTCTCGGGACGGGGTCGTGCTTGGATAGGCGGCCATGACTGTTTTCACAGGGCACCGGACACACCGTTGGTACCCCGTGCTTGTGATATGTGATGAATACGGAGCGAGTCTCCACAACCTTGAGATGTGAAATGTTTGGCACGGAGCTGCTACCAATCGTGTGGACTCTATGTTAGTGTCGTCTAGGGAAAGGTAGTGATCGGGTGCTTACCCCGGGTACTTGAGGTACCGCGGGTCGTGGATGACACGGAAGTTCCCCGGATCTTGTGGGTAAAGTGTGCAACCTCTGTAGAGTGTCAAACTATTCGAATAGCCGTGTCCATGGTCATGGACAGTTGGGTGGTGCTACTTAGACTATGTCCATAAGTTTCTGGGAAACAACACGATTCAGAGATATTGTTGATGTGATTGTGAGGAAATCACAATGAGCTTGTGCATATGTTCATTTCAACTCTTTCTCGATAATGAAGTTTGTGACCTCCTGATACTTGTTACAGACACATGCGTATCCATGTTATATATATTGATCATACTTGCATATGAAAAACTAGCTTTTCGCTAAACTACCAATTTTAGCAGTAGAGCCTTGCATAAATTATTCTGTTATAACACTTGGGTTGCTTGCGAGTACATTCAATGTACTCATTGGCTTGCCACTGGTTATTTTATTGGCTAGGCAGGAGCGAACAGGTTATGATGAAGATTTCTCGGTGACTAGCATGCGAGCTAGGACGCTTCCCAGTCAGAATGCCTGTAGGGTTAAGGCAGATGGCATGGGTTCCAGTTGTCTTTGAAGATTTTCCGCTGCGATGATATACTCAAGACTTAACCATTATGGTCCTATTTGTGTAATACGATATGTATGGATGTAAGACTCTTGTTATCCAGCTTGTGTGTGTTCAGTGAGCATTGATCTCTGGGATCACTGTACACGTGCATTCGGTGATCACGACTTATGAGTCGGGGTCCCCACAGTTGACGACAGCCCCAGTGCTGATATTGCCAGATATACGCAAGGATTTCCAAGTGTACTACGACGCTTCACGCTTAGGACTTGGAGGAGTACTTATGCAGGATGGAAGAGTTGTTTCCTATGCATCCTGTCAACTGCGACCGCACGAGTTGAATTACACGACGCACGATCTGGAGTTAGCAGCTGTAGTGCACGCACTGAAAACCTAAAGACATTTTTTTATTGGAAATCGTTGTGATGTGTACACGGATCACAAGAGTTTGAAGTACATTTTCACACAGAAGGAGCTGAACCTCAGACAAAGGAGATGGTTGGAGCTTATAAAGGATTATGATATGAAGGCGCACTATCATCCAGGAAAGGCCAATGTCGTGGCAGACGCTTTGAGCCGGAAGAGTTATGCAAATACCCTAGTAAAAGGGGGATTCCCACTGGAGTTAGCCAAACATCTCAGGGAGCTTCGTTTGGAGATAGTTCCTAGAGGTTTCGTTCAACGTTGGAGGTTCAGTCGACATTGCTGGAAAAGATACGTGAAGCCCTGAAGGATGATAAGGAAATCGAAGAGATAAGGAAACAGATGAGTGAAGGAAAAGCAAAGGGATTTCGTGAGGACGAACACGACACCTTGTGGTTTGAGGATCGAATCTATGTGCCCAACGACCCGGAGATCAGGAAGTTGATACTGCAGGAAGCACATGATTCGCCATACTCGATACACCCCGGAAACACCAAGATGTATTTCGATTTGAAGGAACGTTTCTGGTGGACGGGAATGAAGAAGGATATTACTGAGTATGTAGCCATATGTGATGTATGTCAAAGAGTAAAGGAAGAACATCAGAAGCCAGCAGGATGGTTGCAGCCTATGCCGATACCCGAATGGAAGTGGGAAAAGCTTGGCATCCATTTTATCTCCGGATTGCCCAGGACCAAATCAGGATATGACTCAATCTGGGTAGTAGTGGATCAATTGACGAAGGTAGCCCACTTTATCCCTGTGAAAACCACATACACTAGTGCGAAGTTGGCCAAGATATATATGACCAGGATAGTATGTCTGCACAGAGTTCCGAGGACCATTGTATCAGATAGAGGAACACAGTTCACCTCAAAGTTTTGGCATCAGCTACACCAAACTTTGGGAACGAGGCTGGAATTCAGCACCGCTTTTCATCCATAGACCAACGGACAGACTGAGAGAGTCAACCAGATCCTGGAGGACATGTTGAGAGCTTGTGTGTTAGATTATGGATCTAGTTGTGATGATAATTTGCCCCGCGCGGAGTTCTCGTACAACAATAGTTACCAGGCCAGTTTGAAGATGGCACCGTTCGAAGCATCATATGGAAGGAGATGCCGAACACCGTTAATGTGGGATGAAGTTGGAGACCGACAGTTGTTTGGACCAGACTTGATCAAAGAGTCTAAGGAGAAGGTGAGGTTGACTCGAGATAGATTGAAGGTAGCTCAGTCCAGGCAGAAGAGTTATGAAGACTCGGAACGCATGGAGATAACCTATGAGATCGGAGATAGAGCGTACTTGAGAATATCGCCTCTACGGGGAATTAAACGTTTCAGAGTTAAAGGGAAGCTAGCCCCGAGATTTGTGGGACCATACCGTGTTTTGGAACGCATGGGAGAGGTTGCCTATAAGTTAGAATTGCCCGAAGGACTGTCAGGAGTGCACGACGTGTTTCACGTTTCGCAGCTTAAGAAGTGCCATGCGGAGATGGCGGACATACCGCTTAGAGACACAGTACCCCTAGAAGCAATTCAGTTGGACAGTGACCTGACCTACGAGGAGAAGCTTGTTAAGATTCTCGAATTTTCGAGCAGAGTTACCCACAGTACGGTTATCAAGTTTCGCAAAGTTCAGTGGAGTCACCACACCGAGGAAGAAGCCACCTGGGAACGAGAAGATGATCTACGCAAGGACCACCCACACCTGTTCTCTAGCCAAGTCGAATATCGAGGGCGAGATTCATTCTAATGGGGTAGGTTTGTAACATCCCAAATTTTCAATTTGGAATGTTATACATAGATCATACTGCATTGCATGCTCTTTGCATTTTTGTTGCGGCATTCCTCGAAATTCTAAGCAACTCAAGGACCTTCGGAGAGAGTTGGGAATTTTACCGTTTTCGTATTTGAGTTCGTTCGAATACCGGTACGAGGATAGTGTGGTTTTAATTATTTTTCTCTCCTAAAAATATTTCTAAATACAATATATGAGCGGAGATAATATGACTTCTCCAAAATAACACAAATGTTGGAGGAAAAATGTTAAAATCACTTTTGGTATTTTTCTGAATTTATTGCGATTTTATTTATGCGCGTTTTTCAAAATTGCATTTAGGTCCGGGAAAAATGTTCACTTTGTCCTAAATATTATTAGAGGACGGTGAAAATTTATTTCGGGATTTTTGGAGTCGCTTAGTATTTCTTTTGTTAGTTTTTCTACGCCAGGACTCTTTTAGAAAAAAAAAGGCAAACCGACTTCGGGCCGTATTAGGCCAGGTCTCGGGCCTTTATATAGCGCCCGCCGGCCCGCTAGCCCCAGCCGCCAGCCCCGCCGAACCCTAGCCGGCCTCGAGCGCCGTGCCGCGCCACCGCCGCCAGCCGCCGCCGCTGCCGCCTCGCCGCCGCCGCCGCTGACCGCCGCCGCCCCGCCGGACCCGCCGCCTGCCGCCGCCGGAGTAGCCGCCGGAGTCGTCGTCTTCGAGGTAGCCATCGGTTTTCTTTTTAAACCGATCGGTTCTTTTTTAGGAAAAACCTAGATCTGTTTTATTTTTTTAGGTTTAGATCGGTTTTTCTCCGGTTTAGCTATTTAGCGGATGTTCGTCCGTACGTTCGTTTTAACGAACGCCTTTCGTCCGTTAGCCGCAGACAGCGAACGTTCGTTCGTTAACCTGTTCGTCAGTTTTCTTTTTCGGGGTATTTATCCGCGATAATTTCGATCGCGATTTCTGCCCTGATGTTGTTTTTCGTTTTTCTTTTCGCTCGAGAGTCGGAATCAGGTGATTCAAAATCTCAGATCTTCGTCTCGATGCCCTCTGTCCGTTTAAGCAACTTGAACAAAGTTTTGGCTACTGTAAAATTTGACTTTAGACCAATTAGTAACCGGAGCTCGTTTCTTTCGCAGTTGGAGTTTTGTTGCTTCTTTCGATTTGATTCTTTTTGCAAACCGGAGTTCTTAAGTTGAACTTTCTGGTTATATCTTTTATTTTGGAGTTTTGTTTGTGCATCAATGCTTGTTTTCTTATGTATGCTATTGTTTGCTTGCGATAGAATATCCGGACTGTGAAGCGTGCTACTACGAGTCTCTAGGTTTTGCGAATCATCAGCAAGGCAAGTAACACTTTGATCATACTTTTATTACCCAGTTTTTATGCATTAGATCAAACCCTCACACATTGCATGAGTAGGATCTCTTAACTTGTGGGACTGGGAAGTAGTTTGAGGTAGAACCTATTACCTGCATTACTTTCAAACCCTTGGGAGTTACTTCTACGTTTGCTTAGGTTGCCATGCTATGCTCGTAGACGTGGTTTGGGTTTGAGTGAAATCCATGACAGATGTGCCTTGTTAATTAAGGATTCAACTTAAGGTGGCTACTTGAATACACATCTGGGTGGATTGGTTGTAGGGCACCTCGGGAATCCAGTGTTGTCCGAGGAAATCCCGGGGTTCCGTGTGATTTTTCCTATGGAATGCCACCCAGGCTCAAAGGGATCATAAAACTATTCATGCTAGAAACTTCCGTGTGCAACCACATGCCAATATGGGCTCTGTCATAGTTGAGTAAGTTGTGTGAAACCTTTCCGTGATGGGCTAGCAGATGTAGAGGGATTGTAGGTGTACCGGCCTATCTATCCGGTTAAGGGGATCTCTTTGGAAAGACTGTGTCTCGGTCATCCGTTTCTCAAACACCATGCAGTGCGAGAAACCAAACGGAGGCGATCGAGTCTTGTGGGAAAAGTGCACAAACCTCTGCAGAGTGTACAAACTGATCATGATTAGCCGTGTCCCCGGTTATGGACATCTTGAGTATCTGGTACTTGATTTATTGGTTGATCTCATCAATCTATAATTTAATTTGTTGGGTTAATGATTACTTTAATTTGGGATTGAGTTGGTGGTATCTTCTCAATGATTTTCAACCAACATGATAGTTAAAATAATATTTATTCGTTTGTTGTAGGAAAAAATTGGCTTTACGCAAAAACTTTAACCTTAGAGCCTCCACTAGCCGAATATGCATATAGTGTAGCCTTTATTTCAGTTACTTGCATCTTCTATGTTATCTTGCCAGCATATTCCATGTGCTGACCCGTTTTCGGGCTGCAACATATTACATTGCAGACTTTTCAGACGAGGAACAAGACGTTCTAGGTCGTTTGTCATGCACTCAGCTATGCCGTTGGAGTTGATGGACTCACTTATCTTCCAAGCCTTCCGCTGTTATTTTGTTAGATGGCCTTAAGCCATAGATTTTGTAATAAGTTCTCATTGGAGACATTCGATGTAATAAGTGTGTGATTGCCACTCTGTTATAAATCCTTCAAGTAATGTGTGTGTCAGCATTACCGATCCAGGGATCACACTGAAACACAGAGACTTCGGTCCATTCGGATCGTGGTCGCTATAGTGATCTTAAGGTGTATTGTTAATTTTTTATCCCCCCTCAACTTTTTCCCGGCTTGGGACCAGCATTGGTAGTATTAGGCCCCCACCCCTATTAATATAGAACAAACTTAAGAAACAATTAGTACATTTTTTATTAGCTATAGTTTGAATATTTCCTAGAGAAGAATCAATAAACAATAATTGAATATGGGAACATGTCTGATTCCATTGTACATGTGAAATATAACAATGTTCTAATGCTCTCACTATTGGTTTGCATTATATTAAATAATAAGCTTGTAGAATCAAATATCACGTAATATAGTTTGTCGATGCTTGGTAGTAATAAACCATTTACAATTGTTGATGCATGTTTGCAATATTTTGCAAAGAAAAAAATATATAATATATAATAATTGAATATGAAAACAAGCCTGATTGCATTGTGCATATGAAATATAACAATGGCCCAATGCTCTGGTTATTGATTTGCATTGAATAATAAGCTTGTCGAATCAAGTATCCCATTATATAGATTGTCGATGTTAGGCAGGAATGAACTAATTCCACCCGTATATGCATGTTTGCAAAACTTTGACATGGTTGCAGACCATATTCAACCTGCCATATCATGTTAGCATAGGTAAGTCTGCTTTATTTTCAGTATAGAAGTGTATTATTTATATAGGGACAATTCCATTTCTGCCCCTAATTGGAACCCACTACTCAAATTTGCTCCTAATTTCAATGTGTACTCAAATTTGCCCCTCAGCTGTTAGTTTCCCTTATAGAAATGCCCTTCTGCGTCGTTACCGTACAATCAAACACCTTTGACCATACCGAAAAAATAGGAAAAAATCTAAAATTTTGACCGATGCAAGGTAAGTGTAAAGAATGACTTAAACATAAAAGATGACATGAAATTGGCCCGAACAATGTAGCTAGTAACTGACGATTTGTAGTCCGAAGTGCCGCATCTCCTTTTGGAAACTATGATCCTTCTTGTGAGAGGTTCCCGTATGGAAGGTGCGAGCACCAAACCTTGTGCGAAACTTGACAAAAAAATTCCATGCGATCGTGAGAGCAAGCGACAGTGACACAATGATTTTTGTTATTTTCCGGACTCTATATGCATTTCCTGGAAATAAAATACCAACAAGGCCAACGCCTCTGGCCGCACCCTGCGGCCGAACTGTTTGATGCTTATTCTCGTTTCTCGCAAAATGAATGAAAACTCGCAAAGCAATACACGAATGATCTTGCTAACACGCATGTGTAGATGCAACTATATATATACATATACATACAAACGAGATTTTTTTTGCATATTCATAGTTTGAGATTGCTAGCGAGGCCCACCACCTTGTAAAATGTACGAGAAAACCAAACCATAGGGTACAATCATGATTTCTTACCATGGAAAAAAATTGGAGGCGAAACGATGAACTCTTGTTTTCATTCGAAAAAAATATGATGTTAGGTAATGTAAATGTTTTCAAAGAGCACACGGTTCATTCACGAAAGCCGTGTGTCCACTAAACCATGGCCGACCCCCCCCCCACTGCCACGCGCGTGATTAGAGTCATACGTTCTGAA